>PVIA01000796.1:0-357192 GCA_004024845.1 Tonatia bakeri
TTTTATACTTATTGAGTCAGTGTAGATGTCAGATATTGTGCTAAGTATCTTAGAAAGATAAGAAAGCACAGGTCTTTCTCTTAAGAAGCAGATGATCTAGTGCATTTTTTTCAAAATTTTGTACTGCAACAGTAAAAAATAAATTTTATCTTGTGATGCAGTTTGCATGTACATATATTTGCATAACTAAAACAAAGCTTTCATGAATCTGTATTTACTCATATCATGTAAAACATAAAAATTAATGTAAACTATGATTTTGGTAACAAAATATATTGTTTTGTATTCTATTTCATTTAAAAATTCTCATAAAAAACTATTAAGTCAGTGGTTCTTAAATCTTTTGGTCCCAGGAACTCTTTATACTCTCAGAAGTTATTAAAGACCCTAAAAATCTTTTGTGTATATGGCATATACATATTGATATTTATGATTTAATAAATGTAAAGGGTAACTAAAATATTTATTTACAAATTAAAATAATAAATCCATTATATGTTAACATGGACTTATTTTTGATGAAAAATATTCTTAAGAACACTCATGCAAAAATTAGTGAAAAAGACACGTTTTACATTTTTGCAAATCCCCTTGTTGTATAAGACAGATTTTCTTACATTCTTCTATGTCCAGTCTGTTGAGGCATATTGTTTTAATTGAAGAATATGAAAAGCTCCAGCCTTATAGAGATATGTAGTTAGAAAAGGGAGAAGTATTTTAAAAGCCTTTTGAAGATAATGGTGGATATTCTGTTAGTATACCAAACTTCAATGAGTGGTAGTTTCTCAAAGGTTACTGGCATCATTAAATCTGAAACTATGTCAATGAACTTTTCTAAAAGACTTTGTTTTTTTATTTTATTATTTTTTATCTAAGTATAGTTGGTATACAATATTATTTAGTTAGTAAGGTATAAAAATGATTAGACTTTTTAAATACTGTATAATGTGATTACCCCACTAATTTCAGGAATCATATGTCACCATGCTCTATCATAATATTATTGTCTGTATTCCCTTGCACCTTTTTTACCCATTCCTCCAACTCTCCAACTCTGGTAACCATCCCTTTGGTTTCTATTTTTATGAGTTTTTTTTTATCTTGTCTTGTTTGTTCATTTGCTTTTTTTTCTTTAGATTCTACATTTAAGTGAACTGATATGCTATTTGTTTTTCTCTCTCTGACTTATTTCATGTGTGTACTATCCTTTAGGTCATACATAAATGACAACATTTCATTTTTTATTGTTGCGTAATATTCCATGGTACATATACATATACACACATATGTAATAAAAGTGTACAAAAAGTTTATTGATCCAGATTATATGATGTGTCAATAAACTTTTAGTACATTTTTATTAAAATCCATTGGCTTGTCTTGTACTGTGAATAGTTCTTGTATCTATGCATGATTTTGGGATATTATGCATTGGTCTTTTGGAAAATAGTTTACTGAGTTATAAAGATTTTTCAGATGTTTATGTATTGCATTATGTAATATCAAAGTTTCTTTTATTAATATCATCATCTGTCTCATTAAGGCATTAAGTATTGGGAAGTTGTCCAACTCACATCAGTGGATACAGTTTTGAAAAATTCTAATTTTTGCTAGAAATCCTGAATTTTATAATGGCAATGATGATGTGCTTACTTTTCTCATATTCAAGGAACTGTTGGTCACATATGTTAGCCTGAATAAGAATAGTTTCAGAGTTGTTCTTTAAAGTAAAGTTGGTATGTCATATAAAATGTATGTAGTTCATCTTGTACCTCAATTGCACAAGAATTTTCCTTGAGAAAACTACTCCCATGTTGTCACAGAGAATATTGAAAAGATATATACTTAAGGTTGAGACTTAATAAAGTGAATTCTTTTACTGTTTGATTGAGGACATTCCTAACTGAAATGAGCATTTTTTGAAACCGAGTGTGTTACGGTACAGCGTGTAGCGACTGCTGGTCTGGCTTTGTGCTCCTGCCTTGATTTTTGCTCAGGGCCTGCGGTTCCATCGACAACACCTGACATTTTGCACGTGGTCTGAAATATTACACACTGTGTTGCAAATGTCAGCACAGTGGCACAAGCACATCACCTCCTGGTATTATAACAAAAGTAACTTTGACCTCATTAATTCCCTAAAAATATCTTGATACCACTCAGGTTTCCATGAACCACACTTTGGGAACTTCAATGCTGAATTGTTTGGTAACCCACAGGTGCCTAACCATAATTTGAAAAATTTTAAAGAAAAAAGAAATTTGGAGAAAATGAAAGACATCTTACTGAATAGATTTTAGTTGTATCCCCACCAGACAAGGTATGGTTAATAATTGGGAGACAAGGAATTCAATTTAAGTTAACCAACATTCTTTCCAATATAAATGCCACTCCTTCATATGAAATTTCTTGAAAAAAATATTTTTTCAGCAAATATTTACTTAATATCTGCTCTAAGCCAGATGCTATGTTATCATCAGGATTCCTGTTATTCCAGGTATCATAAAAGGAACAGGATTCTTTTAATATGGTGACAGCAATAGTAAAACAAAACAAAACTAGATAGAAAACAAACGTAAGGATATTTCAGAGATTGTTAAATTCTACAAAGGAGTACAGGCCTCATGTGTTAAAGGACTGCACTCTGTCCTTTGGCTGTACCTCTGTCCTCAAAGCAAGGAGTCTCCAGGGCCTAGGGTCACGGCTACCCCAAATTAACAATTACAGAATTTTCTGCTCCTAATGTTGTTTGTGTTCAAAGGAAAGGATGAGCCACATGTATGTATCTTCCTGAGTTGATTTCCACAGTCAAAGAGCCTGGGCTGAGATGTTCATAGTAGGTATGTGGATAAGCTCTTTCTTGGGTGAAGTGGAATGGAAAGTTAGGTGGGTATGGGAAAGAAGGCTCTGCTCATACCCACCATTGTCCTATAAATGTTCAAGATGGCCTAGTAAAGGGAAAGAGAGACTAGGTGTGCAGTTTGGAACTTATTTTTAGGTAGGTAGCCTAGTAGGTTACATCTGAACATGGACTAGGCAATATTACAGAGGCCGTATCTCCTGTTACATAAAACATATAAAAAATGTACATGTTAGCCCTGGCTGGTGTAGCTCAGTGGATTGAGCATGGGCCTGTGAATCAAAGGGTCACTGGTTCAATTCCCAGTCAGGTCACATTCCTGGGTTGCTGGCCAGGTTCCCAGTAAGGGGTGCAAGAGGGGCAACCACATATTGATGTTTCTCTCCCTCTCCTTCTCCCTCCCTTCCCCTCTCTTTAAACATAAATAAATAAAAATTTTTAAAAATGTACATGTTAAATGTTAATTTTTGCTATGAATTTTAAGGGGTTTTATATAATTTTTAGAGTGAATTTAGCCATTAGAAACTAATTTTATTTACAACTGACTGTGATTCAATTTCTTGCACTTATAGATATTTGGAATTCTTGTGAAGAGGAAAAATATACACAAGTTATTTGGAAACAATGTCAATTTTTGAGCTCTTAGGTAATTTTTTAAAGCTGGCAAATTTAAACATTTATTAATTTTAATTTTGAAGTTTATTATTATTTTGTATTAATATTTTTCAGGTCTCATATATTTCTCCATGTTCTTGAAAAGTGTATTGAGTTTTAATGGGTTGAACTCTTACAGCATCATTTTATAGCCTAGGGCCTAGATTTAGACTGTGTTGTTCAATATAGTAGTCATTAACCACATGTGCCTATTTAAATTAAAATTAACTAAAATTCACATTTCGGTTCTCAAATGGACTAGATGCATTTCAGGCATCCAGTAGTCACTGTTTACCGGCTACCATTCAATAATGCAGGTGCGGAACATTTTCATTGGTAGGTTTTATTGGACAGTGCTGATCTAGGCCAATCTCATTCCTGGAAGTTCAGACATTGATGCTATTTGTAGACTACAAACTAGTAGTGAAGTTTTACAAGGTCTTGTAATGGATTGTGAAGAATAGGAGTATGAGGAAGAGAGATGATGATGTTTATAGGCTGCTTTAGATGGCATTCTTCAAACTAGTGGCATAGAACGGATGCAAAGTAAAAAGAACAGTCCAGAGGAAAATGTGAAGAATTAAGTGGGTGGAAAAGGTAGTACTAACTGTTAATTTTTCTGAAATTCAATAATTTGAAACTGAGAACTGTGCTCCATAGGGTAATGAGAGCCAATTTAGTCAAAGACATGAAAATCTGACTCAGGTATCAGTCTGCTTCATTGAGAGGGAGGAGCAGATTCCTGCGATAATACAGAGGAAAAAGCAACAGAACTGGCAACTGAGTGATAGAGGGAAAAAGCTCCTAAAAGACTGGAGAGAATGAAGTGAAGTTTCTACAAAGTGAGCGCCGCTGAGGAGGTCCTGTCTGTGGGAACGGACAAGTCTTGGGAGGAAATGGAGTCTTCAGTGCTTGTCCTTTCCAACTGGTGGTCAGATGGTGTCACCACTAGAAAACAGGAAGAAATGTGGGACCTGATGGGGTCAGGGGTCAGTGGATAAATCATTCACACACACGCGCACGCGCGCGCACACACACACACACACACACACACACACACACACAAAATGATGGCTAAAGACCTGAGACAGATGGACTTTTCAAGGAAGGAAGAAAATAAGTGGCAACTCTTGTTTGGAGAGTGCTCTGCTCAGTGAGAGGAAGGAAAAGCAAGGCCAAAGGACATGGTCGGTAAAGGTGAGGAGTCCAGACATGGACAATCATGAAAGCCAGTAGGAAGATTTTAAGGGAAAGAAGTGACATGGACAATCACAGGGAAATAGAACTGAGATTAGAATAGAAAATTAATAGACCTTTACTGACACCTACATCACTGAAAACCTTTATCATTCATAGTACTTGAATATGAAGGCAAGAAAATTACATGGTTCCAGGGCATGATGGACCACATAGAAAATTCTAGAGTCAGAACTTGTCATTGCAAGGAAGACACATACCCTGATTCATGGGGCAACAGCAGAGGGGGTGTGGGGCTACAAGTCAGTGTTCAACAGAGCTGAGACCATGTTTACAATTATTCGGCAGGAAGGACTAAAACCTGTAAAACACTGTGCTGCTCCTAGAGTGCTTCGCTTGAGCAATGATCGCATTTTGGCTCCAACACACACCCCCTGAAGGAGACACTGCTCTCACTCCCTTTTAGGCACGGACAGTGGAGGAACTGAGATGAGGAGGTGGTTCTTTATTTGGGATAATCAGTTCTATCTTCTGTGCTCCCCACCCCTACTTCCTCTGTCCACATTCCTAAGGCTGCACTTCATGGTTTTGTAACATGTTTCCTTTCCAATAATGGCCAGGTTCCACCTGCCTGTCCTTTTGAACCTGCTATCAAATCTTGCTGCTTTAAATCTAATTGATCTAGGACTATGTAATGCTTTAAAAGTTCACTCCTGACCAGGACAGAATAGAAAGAAAAGACTTCTCAAAGGTACTTTCCTGAGTGCATTTCTGTGTCACGATGTCAGTTTATATATTGGCTGAAATCTATTAGGAGTACCTATGCTCAATGCAGGTTTTGTGGTTTTCTGATCTCAGTGAGGATGTTTTGTCATAGAAGGAGGGGCAGAGTTCAGACACCTACTGACAGCTATAGGTTTTGGAATCAAAAGAAAACTTGCGTGAAGGCAAAGCTGCACCTTATTGGTAGTTTCCACATAAAAACTGTTGAAAGAAGTGTATTTCTTTAAGAGAAAAATAGGGCGATGATTCTTATTTGAGAGCTTTAGTCAAAAGGAGTTCACTCCCATTGAAGACGTGAGCAGAGACATACTTTTTATTTCTGTTTCTGCTGTGTGCATAAGAGCGTGTCAGAGTCAGAGGCAGTCAGTCTGACTTAAGCTTTTTTAAAGACTAAGGGAAAGCCTTTAATTACCTTTGATGAACTGTTTAAAGAAGAAGAACAGCACCTCATCATGTCACTTCTCTAGGTAAAACTTTCCCGAGGCTGTCTCTCCTTCAGGGAAGAGGCTAGATCCCTTAGTTTGGCAGAGGGGTGTTCTCATCGACACCCCTCACCTACCTTTCTAGTTGCATCTCCTATCAGTTTTAACCTCTGCTCTGCATCTCAACCACACAGACAATCCTGAAGACAGACTCATACTTTATGCCTCTGTCTCCAAGATCCGCCTCACGCTTCACCTCCTCTGTGAATCTTTCAGAGCCACCTGAGGCTGAGTCACTCCCCACTGTGCTCACACACAGCTTCCTGCACACCCTTCCTGCAGGCATACCTCGTTTCACTGAGCTTCGCTCTACTACACTTCACCAATGCTGTGTTTTTTTACAAACTGAAGGCAAGACCCTCCACCAGCAAAAAGACCACATTTAACCTTATTGCCGTACTTGCTTTTTTGTGGTTGTCTGGAACTGAACCAGCAATATCTCTGAAGTATGTCTGTATGATATTTATTATTCTCTTCAGTTGTTATTTGTTTGTGCATTCTCTTCATCTCCAGGTTTGAGCTCATTGAAGCAAAGGATCCTGTCTTAAAAAATCTTTGTGGTTAAAGGACAGTCACATAATATTTGAACACCATACATTATTTATTTTGTAAACTAAGTTTCCACGGGAGAGAGTTATGGCTGTACGATAGGAGCTGGGTGAATTAGAAAGGGGCTAAGGTGTGAGTTGGGTTAAGGAATGGTAAGTGAAGTAGCCAACTTGATGTCTGAAAAATTTACTCCAGTGTTTCCATTTTAAAACGCTCGTGGATAGTTGATTTAATAAACAGTGTGGACTGAATGGAGTATTAATTGGTGTCTCATTCTCTGATGAAGCATAGGCCTCGAGGTTTGGATCACTTGAAGTACACGTCTATGGCAGTGGTAAAATCATTCAGTCCCACTGTGGAAGAACATGTATGGAAGAAGAATAAAGTCCTTTGGGTTGACCTTGAAGTCATAATGTAAAGTAGTGACGAGTGTTGTGGTAATCAGAACATCGCAGCCTGATGCAGTGGCTAGCTGGGGGAAAATATACATAGTTTTTTACTTTGATAATTAATGCCAATTCTTATAATTCTATTATAAGTTTTCTTCTAGTGCAGTTTATAATTGTTCTGAATTTGTGAATTTTAAATGGTGCTTTAAAGAACATAGACTCTGTAGTATGTTAAGTTTTTTTTTTAAGTTTCATTGTGAACTTTGGGAAACATTGGGTTAAAAGGAATGAAAGTAGTTTCTTTACTACTGCTTTTAATACTGGATGATGCATTACAAATCTCTGAGATATGTATGTGGTGCACAGTAGTTTTAAGTTTCCATCACAACAGACCTCTTTCTCTCTTGCTTTCTTTATGACTTGAAATCTTAGTCTCTTTCGCTGTTATAACAAAATACCACAGACTGGGTGCTTTATCCACCACAGAAATTTATTTCTCACAGTTCTGGTGGCTGAAAGTCTAAGGTCAAGGTGCCAGCATGGTCGCATTCTGGTGAGGGCTCTTTTCCTGGTTTCCTAGCTGCATCTTCTTGCTGCGTCCTTACCTGGTGGAAGGGCCAGCAATCTCTCAGGAGCCTCTTTTATAAAGCACTCATCCCATTCACGAGGGTTCAGCTTTTAGGACCTATGCATCACCCACATTCCCACCTCCTAATACCACCATCTTTGGGGGTTAGGATTTCAACATATTGTGTAAGTTTTGTTGGGGGCACAGACATTAGATTATAGCACTTGAGTATCTGCAAAGCTCTTAGTTATGTTGGCACTCACGTGAATATGAACATTAGAAGCATTTACTCTTCTGTCTTCTGCTGATTTAAAAGAAAAACCAAAAATGTAAGCAGGCTGACAGTACATGATCCTGTGAGATACTCATTCTTGCCTTGCTAGCAAAAGTGAGAAGCTAGAGTCTGGATACTTAGCGTTAATATACATATTTACTTATAACAAAATGTTATAAGCGGTGTAATATGTGCTATAGTTAAAAGGAACTATAAAGCTCTTATAAGGCTCTTAATTTAGAATAGCATATCCCAAAGAGTGTTTCATTAAACAGTAGTACCACTTAGATATATTGAGAGAGCAAGAGTGAGCGAGAGAGAGAGAGAGACCATTTGCTTAGATAAACAGTGAGCAACTGAACAACTGTAAGGAATTTGGAGCTAGAAAAATTCCAAGAACATTTCAAGTCGGCAGAGATGGCTGAAACCTTTAGGCTACTGCCCAAAGGGTTTGAATAGCACCAGCATGTTCAGTGTAAGTTAGATACAGAGGGTAAGAGACAGAGCAAGAGTAAGGGGGCGGGGTGAGGGAGAGGAGATTCATTTAGATTAGAAGGCAAATGATTCATCGAGTTCCATGAGTTTATTTATTTTTTCTGTTTGGTATGGAAAAATATTGTAGAACTTTTTTGTTTCTTAAACTATACTGAAGATTTTCTTCTTTCACAAAAAAAAAAAAACACCAAAAAAAAGGTACCTTGGACTTGATAGAATACCTAAATCTTTCAAGAAGCAAGTTTACTTTGAATGATGATTACAAAATGGAAATCCCAGTGTATTTCATTTAAGTGCATATTTAACCCAAAGAAGAATACAAAGCAAAACAAAAGCAATGAAGTATTGAATGAATTGGAGAATAACGATTGTCTCTCTTTTAAAGGTTCCTGATTGAATTTCATAGGACAGTGTGCACCTTTCCATTTTGGGCTGTTTGGGGGGGCTCTTTTTTTTTATCTTCCTTGAAAGGACCAGACAGGCACTGATTCTTGCCACTAAGTCAAAGAGGGCAGATTTACAGAGTCCTCATGATGTGACCAGGAAATACTGTGTAGAAAAAAGCTGCAGAAAAAGGAGGGAAAAATGTAGTCTGCTTAGGTTTCCTCAAACTTCCCCTGCCCCTTCTGGTGGTGGAGCCATTTCAAGTAAGGTCTCTCTCTCTCTCTCTCTCTCTCTCTCTCTCTCTCTCTCTCTCTCGTTTTAAACTGTAGGTGTCAGCACCAAGGCTCCTGTCTCTGGGTTCGCTTGTCTCCTGTAAATGAAAACCTAAGGAGGTGGGGATTTCAATGCATTTTTCTCTCATTCTTGGGCCTCCTTGGTCCCAACAGGGATGGTTGAATCTCCACAAGCAGCAGAAGGCATTCCTGCTTTGCAGGTTTCTCATATTTTGTCTGATTGATATGTCATCAGGTAAGATGTCTATAAGCTGCTCCTCAACAGAAAGGGCAAGGACTCTGTGTCTCTTTCCTGAATGACAGTAACACTGCCAGCCAGGAGAGGGCTGTCACTTCAGACTCCACAGCAAAGTGAGCAGCTGCAGCTGCTGCCCTAGGGAAAAACCAGATGCACCAATACATCGAATGTACTTTTGGGTTTGCTAGGAATGTACAGACTTGTTGCAGTTGTTTTGCAGGATTCTGGTGTTTGAAAATCTGTCACAAAGCCAGTTCCAATTTGGGTAATAATGTGATAACTCTGAGCATGAGGTGTCATGTACTAAATTTTACTTGAGGATTCACACATCTTTACTAACGAGTTCTGTGAATCCCATGTTATAAATAAGGACACGACACAGTGTGTCTAAGGGTACACGGTGAGTCAGGTCTATAAACGGTGATCCAGAGGCAGAGCTATCCTGCAATAACTTTCGACCATTTGTGTTTTACCTGTGACACATTCTGTCCTTGGGGTGGATGGGGGCCATGTACTAGTGCCTTGGAAGGAATAATTGGAAAGTGGTATCAATTGCTGTGGGAAATTGTTACTTTATTTGAAAGAAAGCACTTTTATTATAATTCAGAGATGAAAAATATGCCTTTTGTATTATATATGTTTGTCCCTGATGGTTATTGGCTGTTCGAACAGAACTCTGGGAATGCTCCCATTCTTTTTCTTTGTAAAGAAGGCAGACTTCGAATTCCCCCGATCAGAGTCTTTCTTTGTATAGCTGTGCTCCAAGTTGGCTGTTTTTGTCAATTTAGAAAATGTGAGCATTATATTTTGAGATTATATCACAGTGTTCAAGGTTTTAAAAGGACTTCTTTTTGGTTATATTAACCAAGTATCTTAACCTTCTTCCTCCAAGAGGTATTTGATATTATTGAAACTCAGGATTTTCATTAAGCAAAATCAAAAGCAGGATAAACAAAAACCTTAATGTGATGAGCTACCACAGGAGACTCCACTGCTAAGGAACAGAGGAACAGGACACAGGCAAGTTACATAAGCAGGGCTATATGCCTTGCTCTCCCTGTACCTCAGGCACCTAGGGCAGGGCCTGGTTTGCAGTGGGAACTGCATAATATTTATTGAAGGAAAGTGCGAATGAATGAATAAGCAAATGAATAAACTGCAGACTTTTAGGAGGAGCTACTGATGTCATTCTGGGAAGAAGAAGGAAGAGTACTGAGACAACTCTCCTAGCCATTTCTGTTTACCTTACCTGTAATAACAAAATGTGTGTTGCATGCATTAGAGGGGCTAAGATGTGGTGTCTGCCCTTAAATCGTTTTCATAATAGTTACTGATCCTGACGGCTGGCTCAAGTCCTCAGGCCTTCTAATGACAGAGATGTACCGATATGCCCTGATAAGTGCTCTCTTATGCTGTTCCCAAGATTCAAAGAACTTGAACTTCGTGGTTTGTGTCATTGTTTTTTATTGGGGGGTTTCCTTCAACTTTAATTCCTTATATGTACTTGGTGCTCTATTAGTATTTTTGTCAAACCAAATAATACAAATTTTCAGACACTTATGATAATATTTACACTTAGTAAAAATAGATTTTTGATTACTTTCTGTAAGGAGGGATACTTAGAGCATTTGCAAAAGTTCCTTGTCACTGAACATCTTTCACATGCACATTTAAATTTTTTTCCTGTGTGTGTATTTATTTTGTGCGTAGAGCCTAAGGGTTTTGTGTCTTTTTCCGACCTTCAGTTTTCTCATGAGTAAATGGGGGTGATATTTACCTTTAGAAGGGTTAGTAATACTTAAGGGAGCACATATAGAAACACTGAAATTGCTGCACATTGTAAGCACTCTGCTCAAAGTTGCCAATTATCAGCGTTGTGTGAAATCATTTTGCAGGATAAGTACCAGTGACACTAAGGGGGAAGGATAGCGAATTACCCTCAAGCAGCAACACTCCCAGCATTGAAATAAAGAATCATAATACAATTGTGTGATAACAAATAAATAAATAAATACATAAATAAATAAATAAAGTGCTTAGGAGTGAAGTGATTAACTTCATCGGGGATACTCCAGGAAGAACTCCTAGTGGGAATTTTGCCTCCAGACTTGAAGGATGGGAACCAGGCAAAGGAAATTGAAGGGTGGCTTTAGTGAGTGGCAAAGCCTTGATACATGTGGTATTTGTGAACTAGAAGTTCGGAGTGGCTGAAATCTTTAGTGAGGGTTCAGATAAAGTGGAGGGTGGGGAGCGGCAGTCGAAGAAGTAGGGGCAATTTGTCAAAGACAGATTGTGAAGGAACTTGCATAGGAAGCCAAGACACTTGATTTAATTTTCTGTAATTGGACCTGCCTTTTAGGAAATCAGCTTGGGAGGTAGTGTGAAGGATAACATAGTGGTTCACAGGATGATGTCTGGAGCTAGACTTTTGGGCTAAAATCTTGCCTCTGTTACTCATTAGTTAATTACTAGTTGGGGACAAGTTCATGTACTCCTGGCTCTGTTTTCCCAGCTATAAAATGGGGATAGTGAACAACTCCCCTCCTGAAGTTACTGTGAGGTTTAAACTGGTTAGGGTCTGGTTAGAATGGTGCCCGGCACACGTGATGTGTTATAAGCACATGTGATGTGTTATAAGTGGGTATGGTGTGATCACAATGTAAAGTTAAGGTGGAGAGTGTGATGAGCCAGAGGGAGCTTTCCAACGGGGCAGGTGAGGATCGGGTCTGAGCGTGGGCTTCATTTTAGTGGACTTCAGCGATGCAGAAGGACATCTCTGGTCCAATACATAGAGATATCCGAATAAAACACTGTTAAAACATTGGTAGGTTTGAAACCATCAGTGAGTTAATGAGAGTTGATTGTGGGAAAGCAATTACTGCTCAACATACTTTTCAGTACCCTACAATAAAACCAGTTAATTTTGCAAAGAATATCTGCTGAATTTTAACCAGTAATGAATACAGAGACTGTTGTCCTTATTCATTTATGCATAAAATACTCTGGTCATGTGCATACTTTCTAGCTTTACTTTGAATTTACTTGTTTATTAGATTTTCTGTTTTCTAGTACCAAATTTCCATGATGGTACAGAAACCTCTATCTGAAAAATTAGGGTTGGCAATTGTGATGTTTAGATTAATCAAATTAGCAGAGTCAGTACATATATACAATAATTTGTTAAACTGTTTTGAGACTGAAAGTCTACTGCAAATAACGAATAAGCAAATTTTGTGTTTCTGAATATATTTGAACAATAAAGGGCAACAGCTAGGAATTCTGGTTTTTGTGGTCAAACTGTTGATCACTAGTTGTGTGGTTTTGAGTCAATCAAGTAGCCTCTCCTGCCTTCAGGGGTAAAAGGGTGACAGTAAGATGACCTCGCTCAGAAGATGTCTGATGCGTGAATTAACTCCCACTTATGGTGTACAATGCCCGGGAAACTGCTCAGAACAGTGTCAGGTTTTATTAGAATTTGACAGTGCCTTGCTGCTATTATTATATCATTAACTATTCTGTATATGATAAAGCTTTGATATGGGAATCTGATTAGTAGAACTTTCTGTTTGTGGTTGGTATAAAAACTTCAGTAATGGAGGACTTGTAAAATCAGAGCAGAAGAAAGTCATGTCCACCGGCCTTCTGTGTTACAGACACCACATGAGGAACTTCCATGCATATTGTCTCACTTACTCTGCACAACAGCCTTCAAGATGGTAATTATTCCTTTATTTCAGAATTGAGATGGGGAAATCTCATTTTAAGAGCCACACAGACAGTGGCAGAACCATATTTAAGTCCCCCAATCCCTTATTTTTACTTTCTGGTGGAAAATGTGATTAGGCCATAATATTGATTGAATGGAGTTTAACTTTCCTTCCTTTTGATACTTCAGCTGGTTCAACTGGTTGAAGCAGTTCATAACCTGATGTGCTTCTGCTGCTGTGTATGTAACTGTGCTGAAAACAACTTGTGAAATAATTATGGTTTTCATAATTTCTGGTTGATCTCTGATGAATTACCAATGTATAGTTACATGGTTTGACTGATGAAACTGTAGTTGGAATCACAGATGGATAGGTAGATGTAACTATCAGGAAATATAAAAGCCAGTTAGGTTTGACAATAAATGGATAAATAAACAATTTTTCTGAGATTCACAAAACTTGGGCATTTGTAAAACCTTAGGAATGTGCCCTTAAACTTGAACAAAGGAGAAACTAAGCTAGAGGAAGAATGTAACATAAAGGAAAACGACACCACATTCCCTAACATTTTTAAACATAAAAAATGATCCATCCTATTACACTGAGAAGCCTTTGAAATACTTGTACATATTCTTATACATGAGTTGACATGCTGTTCTGTAACATGCATTTCAAAGAAAGCATTTCATCTTAAGAAAATGAGTTTATACTGTTTTTAGAAAATGATAAATTATTACATATTTAAATCTCTGGATAGAGACTCAATTTTTGCTGTCTTTCTGGATTTATTATATAATTTAGGTAATTTTGGTTCAGAGTTTGCTTACTGAAAATTTGGTAATTTTAGGTTTAAGAAGGCTGGAGTTTTAGTTTAATCTTGGAGTGCCCTCTTCTGGTTACTGGTAGGTATGAGAAATTTGAAATTATGAACTGATTCCAAGATTCATGCCGGAATTTCCTTCCATATTTTCATAATTAAATTTCAGAAGTGTGACTATAAATCACTAGTTTGTATAGTTTGGGACTGGCCAGTTTACCTGAAATGCAGCATATCAATGGCCAGGAAAGATACTTCCTGGAAACACACAATTTTTGTACATACCAGGAGCTTCTAAGGAGCTTACATCTGGGACCAAGATATTTTGCATCTTAGTGGTCAAATGGGAACACCATAAGGGAAGAAGAAAGAAGAAAACTGATGGAACTCGGCACTTATTATACCCCAGGTGAGGTACTGGGTATTTGCCAGTCATCCTCTCAAAGATTCCAGTGCTTGCTGGTTAGCATAAAGGAAATTGAGGTACAAAGAGTTTAAGTGACTTTCCCAAGATCATATAATGGTAGGACCAGGTATTGAGATCTTCTCAGTTACAAATCCTGTCTTCTCTCCACAAACACACAGTAAAAGGTAGAGACAAGCAGAAAAAGAGTGATGTATGACTCATTTACTCAAGTACTCCTCAATAAGCACGATTACGCTTCTGCATTGTAGAGGGTATATTGCTAAAATAAGGTAAATAGTAATTTATAATATTTTAGTGAGCAGACGGAGTATAAATACTGTTGGATGTGAGACAATCTCTTCATTACCTCGTAACGAGTACTAACAAATTGTGTCCTTCTGATCCCTTTTTATAAAAGCACGCAAAAAACTGTGTTTTTCAAATCCCTCAGAGGAGGAGGAAAGAAAGAGAAGGAAAGGCTAGAAAGACACTGGCTTCTACCTCGTGTTTATTACACGCTAACTTGTTTTATGTATTTTATTTTTATTAGTTGTGTCAACAGTCCTGTGGTGCTAGGCATTGATTTAAATCATCCTGACAGAATAACCATACTTCCTGGCTTCCAGGCAGTCTTTGCTAACTCCTGTTGTGCAGGAGTAATTATTGAGAGTGCCCCCTTTTACTCTTCAAAATACCCCAGTTTGAACAACGTATGTTCTTCTATGATAATTATCCATGCTTTATATTTGGGAAAACAAAGCCAAGGGAAGTTCAGCACCTTGCCCAAGGCAACCAGCTTATACGTTGCCAAGCAGGGACTGTGAGACCACCCTGCCTGCCTCTGGAGCCCACACTCATCTTGCTGGGCTGCGGTCGCATCTGCTGCTGCATTTTCAGCATTTCTTCAGGGCCTTCTTGACTCTCCCTTGCCTATCGAGGCATAGGATGTGTTGCTTATCTTACAGTCGTTAGAGGCTAAGTCCTAACTGTGATTAAACTTTATGCATAAAATATAATTCTATTTTGAAAATGAAACACAGATCTTGCAGATGCGACTGCTCATTAATGCTAACAGCTTTTACTCACAGCTGTGTTTTTGTTGCTTTGTAGAGTGATCACCATACAGTGCTTTACTCAGTCATATCCAGAAGCTCTTATAAGACAGAAAGGCTGTATTATCTTCATTTAATAGTCTGCCCTTTCAAGAGTCCTCTATCAGATCCAGGTGTTAACCTCGTTGAACAATAAATTCACTAATGAGTTCCTGGTAAACCTGTGTCATTGTCAGAGTGGAGAGGATTCTTTGCATTAATACTTCCCACACTGGGATTTCAGATGTGTAGGTGCTTGAAATTCCTTCTCAGGACAGCTGTCCACAGGGGAGACACGGCCCAATGCAGAGTCTTCAGTGGAGGCTGGAGAGTGGGCTGCGGTCTAAATACGAAATATGCAGCAAGGGCGTCCTTGGGGGACAAACTGACAGCAAGGCTGCCTTCGGGGCACGTTGGAGTGCGCACCTAAAGGGAAGCAGGTTCTCACCCTGCTTCAGTTTCTTTTCAGGAAACAGAGGTAGACGTCTCTATCCTTCTAATATGTAAGGATTAAACTAGATTGTCTACATGAAAGCATTTGTAAAGTGTCATACAGTATTATCATAAAATGTGTTCAGTTGGTTAATTTTTTAGTCTGTATATTGGATTCCAATCTAGTTTTTGTCTCATTTCAGTTAAACAATTGGAGTGTAATACAAGAAAAAATTGGTTCTACATGTTTCTAGCAACTCACTGATTTCTGCATTGGAATTATCTATAATAATGATAACATTATTTGAGTTTTAAGTATTTTATACACATTCTCTAATCTTTATAATAATCTTGAGGGATCATTAATCAGCAGAGACCTTTATTCATTTTGCCTGCCTAGAACATCACTCAGCCTTTTTCTAGAAAATATTTCCTCTTAAACTTTAACCTAATGGCTTGAATGAGGGCTGTCATCTTCTAAGTCTGGCCCCCAGGCTGTCAGTGATTCCTGTTGTTGTTGTTTTCAATTGGAGAGTAGAGAGCTGAACAATCAGCAGCTTTTCGGCAGTGGAGCTGGGTAGTGTGAGCTTGGCTGTGTGCAGGGGCAATGTGGAGGGAGCCAATCTGAGAGTGGAGCCGGCATAAAAGCAAGTGGAGACTAGATAAGGGGACAGAGAGTGAGAGGGTCAGATAACTTGATGTTTGAGGCTAGTCATCCTGAGGCCCTGCCTTTTCAATTACTTCGTTATGTAAGCCAATAAACTTCCCATTTTTACCAAATCAAAGAGGTTTTGGCTCCTTGAAACTGACAGAATATGGGCTAAGGTACATAAGTGCCATTTGACAGATGAGAGATTTAAAGCTCAGAGGGGTTGACTGACATGCCCATTTTCTCCTAGCTAATGAGTGACAGAAGATTGGAACCCAGTTTATTTTGTGGCTTCAGAGCTTGTCTTCTGGACCACTTCAGGTCTGTCGTGATAGCTTGCTTTTCCCAGTTGGCAAGGAGGATGGAACTGGGGACAGAGGAGTTGAAAACTTGCACTTGCAGGGACCACCATGGACCCTCCTTCCCTCTGAAAGGAATGACTGAGCAGCGGGAAGGTATTCAGGTGGTGAAAGGGGTGACGATGGGCTGGATGACATTTTATCTTTCAGGTGAGAAGTGAAAACTTTGATTATCATTTTCAATTGTACCTACACAAATTCTCTTTAATCAGAGGGCCTCCTAATGTTTTTCTCTTTTTGGACCACTCACTCCTGGATTAGCAGTTATTCTTTAATACATGACTAACTGCTAATAAACGATTTTCATTAAAGAAATGGTACACCAGTCCGTAATCTTATTTATTTGTTTGTTTGTTTGTTTATTTATTTTTAGGTTTCTGTGGTTGGCACAAAATTTCCTGGACTTTGTCAGTGAAGTTTGGAAATGCATGGATACCACAAAATATTTAACAAGTCAAAATGTAAAAGGCAAGGTAGAGTAGTTCTTTACTCCAAGCTTGGGGCATATTTTTTGGGTCCTCCCTTTCCATATACCTACAAAACACATCCTTAATTGTAAAGAGTGGTGGCAGATCCAGATATTCAATACCCTCTTCACCTCTGGTCTAGAATTTAGGAGGCAAGGTACTATGATATAGTGATTTTTCAAAAAGCTTTAAAACAAAAAGTAGTTTGGTCAGGCAAAACAAAACAGAAAACCACCAAATGTAAAGAATTTATGACCTGCTCATTTCATGTGGGTTTTATAAAGGCAGAATGATGTAGGAAATAAGAAATCTTTGAAGTACTTCAACAATAAAGCAATACTTCGTTCAACCATCCAGTTAAAGACTGCGGGAGAGACTCTCTCCTTTGTTCTTGCTGTCCGTGGTTGGAACTGGACACACGCTCATTTAGAGCCCAGGACTGAGGGGTCGGCAGCACGGGAGCAGCGTGTGTGAGGGCCTGGTTGGGCAGCAGTGGAAGCAGCGCAGTAGCCTGCAGTGTGGCTTGTGGAATTCCAAATGCTCAGGGACAATGCCACTTGATGTTTGCAAGTTAGTCCTAGTTTATCAAAACGTACATAAAATACAGGCATTTTAAGCAAAGTTCTTAGCAGAAGTGAATCTGCAACAGTTAGCATTTTTGAGTAGCTATACTCTATATCTGCTCTCATTTCTTTTCTCAACCACAATATTTAAATATTTCTGGTGAGCTATAATTGTCAAATAATGCATCTTGATTTTCTAAATGTAGACACCCTTTGAAAAATTATAGGCAAACGGAAATTTTGGAAATTGAATTATAATTTCACAAGGAGTTGGCAAAAGAATCAGTGAAGAATCCTGTAAAGTGATGGTTTGTTATCATAGTTGTGTTCCTAAGTTATTTCTCTTTCAAATTTGGATACAGCTTGCTCTAATGTGGGAATACAAGTCCTAATCTAAGGTATTCACCATCATATGAGAAATAAAAATCATAAGCCAATTCAAATTACTGTTTAAAAAGTTTATTTTCCTATAGCATAGCTAGGAGGGAAATTACTATGTTTTGTTCTAGCAATTTGAACTACGATTTTAAATCTGCTTCAAAGGCGTGGACCAGAGCTTGGCCATCTAATGAAAAGAGACTCTGTTGTCCATATATGGCTATTTAAATTTAAATTCCTTAAATTAAGTAGAATTAAAAATTTAATCCCTCCATCGCACCATTTCATGTGCTCAATAGCCTTTTGGGATGGGCGCAGTTAGAAACAGAACATTTCCACCATCACAGAAAAAGGTGCTGAACAGAATGGGACTAGATTTACCCTCATCTAGAAGATCTTGGGAAGATGACTAGATTTCTACCCAGAGAGGTTCAAGTCTACTTCAGAGCTGTTGTTCTCCATTGTTATGTATCAGATGCTGATCTTTAGAACTTCCTCTGGAACAGAAGCCAAACCTCATGAGGGTTTTAGAAGTGACTCCAACTTAGACTATCAGTGTCCAATGAGACAGATTATTTCCGGTTCAGACCCATTCATTCGGCAACAAAGCCGAAGGCAAGGTGTACTATAAGCTTCGGAAGTAAGGTGTCAGGTAGCATATCTGCTACTCATTGTAAATTATTTCTGAAAGGTGGAGTCTCTCGAGGCCTCTAGGTCCCTAGCTCTGGATAATGTCATATAAATGTCTGTATCTTTTTGCAGTTATATTTGTTATCTGTACCAACAGGATCAATCGTAGTCTAGACTGTATGCTTTGGATGTGTTTGGTCATTAATTCCTTTGTTCCTTATTTGGTGAATACCACAGATTCCGAATTTCACCCGTCATCTTCTCTGTTGTGTTGGACGGCAGGCCAAATAAAAGTAGATTGATCTGGACTTACGTTCAAATGAAGTAACACTTTACATTGTGTTTGTTACCCCCCAAGTTTCCCCTCACTCCCCAGTAAGAAACCTAGAGTTTTCTGTCTGCTTTATTTTAAGATTAAATACTGACTGGTAAATTCCTTTATGCCCTAGAGAGTTTTTATTTAACTCTCTCCATTACGTGCAGATACACATGCCTTTTACTTAAGAGAATGGGAATTAAATAAGAACTGGAGTGCTGTGACCAGCAATGTTATAAGGTGGTGCCCACCAGTGACATCCCAGACAGGGGTTATTACCCTCAGGCCAAAGGTTTTCAGGGAGTTTGGTGAACTTCATGGGGTGCGCAAACTCGTTTGTGAGTGTGCTTTTATCATATCCTCAGAATGTCCTTGGTCCTGAAAAAAATGGCAAGAGCAACTGGCTGAGTTGAAAGGAAAGGTAGACTGGGGGAGGACGGAGATGTCCGTTTCCATCTGTCAGTAAAGTAATTCAGCTGCGTCCTCCTGGGCCAGCCCCGCTGCATCCCGGCCCTCTCCTGGCTTGGGGTGGCCGCATTCCTGCCACCCCCGTTGTACTTCTCCTCGCGATCAACACAGTTCACTTCTCATTCCGGGAAACTAAGTGCATCATTTTTAGCACTGTTAACATTTTTAAAATGGCTGCTTTCATTGTATATTTTTATTTATTGAGAGTCTGAAATGACTGCGAGTCTAAGAAAATCAAGAGGTCTTCCGCGTCCCGCCCCTGTCAGCTGATCAGTGGCTCCAATTTGTCTGTAAAGATTTAAGCTTATAGATCGGTAAGTGGTCGGTACAATATTTTTTGAAGACATGTTACCTGGCGGGCAAATATGCTAATGTGAGGACTGACGGTTCCTGCGTGGGCTATTCAGTCCCTTAATTACTGCTTCTCTCACTGCCTTCCCTGTTTGTATCAGATCGGTCTTTTAGGAGAAGGCATGCAACGAGAGGAAGTTTTATAAATTGTCTCTGATGGAGATGGCTTCCCTCCTCTTTCTCTCTCTCCATTGATAATTACTTGTTAAACATGAGTTCCAAGCCTGTCTTTCTCTCTCTCTCTCTCTCATTTTTTTAAAGAAAGAGAATTTTATGCATTAAGTTGTGTCATTATAGTATCATAGCAGACATGTAGGATATGCACCAGAGTTAAGAAGTTGGAGTTCTGAAAACTCAGTCACACGTAATTCCATTATTAATCGCCTGGTAGTCACAGTGTCTATGAAGTATCAACAAACATTCTCTTGTTACTGTGAAATTATCTTTCGCAATACATGTATGTTTGTACAGAATAGCATACTTTCAGAAATGAGTTACTTTAGCTAATTATTTGTTAATTCAGTTTGCTTATGTGTCTCTGATCTGTGCCTCCACATGACCCTCTTTGCCTTTTTAATTTAAATGTTAACAACAAATATATAAAACATTTAAATATACAGAGTATACAAAAATGTGTTTTTATGTAGATTTATGTATTCAATTTTGTTTTGTATATTCAGGGACTTAAATCCAAAACAGTCTCCAAATCCATGAAATCTTTGAAGCAGCCGCTGCTGCTGCTTCTGCTGCTGCTGCTGCTGCTGCTTCTTCTTCTTCTTCTTCTTCTTCTTCCCCTCCTGCTCCTCCTCCTCCTCTTTCTGTTTCTCCTTCACTTTCACCTTCCTCTTTTATTATGTATTAGCTTCAGGTATATAGCTTAGTGGTTAGACAACCGTATACTTTACAATGTGTTCGCCTTGATATTTCCGGTACTCCACCTGGCTCCACACAATATTATTGACTGTATTTCTTATGCTTCACTTACTACCCCATGACTATTTTGTAACTACCAATTTGTGCTTCTTAACCCCTTCACGTCTTTGACTCTGTGCCCAATTCTGCATATTTATGAGAGAAATGCCAGGGACTTTACTGCCTATGTTTTTTTCTAGGATTTTTATGGTTTTGTGTCTTACATTTAAGTCTTTACTCCATTTTGAGTTTATTCATGTATAATATGTGAGGAGGTGGTCTAGTTTCATTTTTCTTCATGTATCTGTAAAACTTTCCCACCACCATTTATTGAACAGACTGTCTTTACCCCATTGAATGTTCTTGCCTCCTTTGTCAAATATTAATTGACCATATAGACATGGGTTTATTTCTGGGCTCTCTATTCTGTTCCACTGATCTATGTGTATTTTTATGCCAGTGCCATGCTGTTTTGATTATCATTGCCTTACAGTATAGTTTGATATTGTGATTGGCTTTACAGTATATTTTGGTAGTGTGATTTTTCCAACTTTGTTTTTCTTTCTCAAGATTGCTGAGGCTATTCAGGGTTGGATTTTTGTGTGTGTTTATGTGTGTGGTTCAATATAAATATTTGGATTATTTGTTCTCATTCTATGGAATATGCCATTGGTATTTTTACAAGAATTGTGCTGAATCTATAGATTGCTTTGAGTAGTGTGGAAGTTTTTATGATGTTAATTCTTCCTGTCCATGAACACAGTATATGTCTCTATTTATTTTTATCTTCTTTGATTTCTTTCTTTAGTGCCTTATAGTTTTCTGAGTATAGGTCTTTTGCCTATTTGGGTAAATTTATTTCTATTTTTTTTTTACTGTGATTATACATGGACTTGTTTTCTTTTTTGACCTTTCTGATATTTCATTATTGTTGTATAAAAATGCAACTTATTTTTACATATTAATTTTGTATTCTGCTACTTTACTTCTGTCAGTTCTAGCAGAGGTTTTTGTTGTTTTGTTTTTTTTTTTTTTTGGTGTAGTCCTTAGGGTTCTCTCATTATCATGTCATCTGCAGATAGTGAGAATTTTACTTCTTCCTTTTCAATTTGGATGCCTTTTACTTTTTTCCTCATGTATGATACCTGTGGCTAAGCCTTTCAGTAATATGTTGAATTAGAGTGGTGGAAGGAGACATCCCTGTCTGGCTACTGATCTTAAGAGAAACGTTCTTAGTTTTACCCCATGTAGTAAAGTATTAGCTGTGGGTTTGTCATATATGGCCTTTATTATGTTGGGATTTTGCAGGTACTTCTATCTTTATGATTCCATCAAGGCCTAGAGAAGTGTTCCTTGGAGTGGAGAATGGTCTCCTTCCTTTCTTCTTCCTAGTCATTTTTTCCTTTCAAATTTTCTTATTGATTTTTGACTACTGATAGACTTCTTTCCCTTTCTTTATTGGAAAACTGTGATAACAAGATATTTGGCCTTTTTTAGTAGATGCTCTGAGGTTTTTGTATTGAAAGCATTTAAATATATGCAGATATTAATATTTATCTATGAATTACCCTGAGGGAAAGATGAAATGTAGAATGAATTGTGAAATAATCTAAAATTTTTACAATAGACAAGAACAAATGAAACAGTTCAGCCAGTTTAATTATTCTGGATGTTTTCTGTAAAGTAGGGAGTATATTATATTTTCAATCTTTTTAAATTAGAATGCTAGGTTTCTCTGCATTTATTTATTCATTTATTTGAAATAAGATCCTGCAGGAGAAAGTTAGAGAGTCTTGGACAGTTGTGGATACAAGAACCCTAAAAAAGGAAGAATACAGAAAGAAACTATTTATTCCATGAATGAAGATGATGAAATGGAAGTTCTGAACTGAAGAAGATACTATTCAAGGTATGTCAGTAAGAGTTTCCACTTTTGCCTAGAAGAGATGTTCTTCCAGGTGATGGGAGGCAGGCTGGGATTGTGTTATTATCATTTGTTGAGAGATTCTTCTTTGAGTTCTGGAGACACAGCTCTTTGAAGGGGTCAGGAGACACCAGGCTCTTTCGCTTATTGGTTGGGTGTGAAACAGGGTGGCTCCTCAGAGTGCACGTGGGTGTTCCCTCTCTCTGAGTTTTAAGTGTCTCATGGGCAGGACTTGATACTTGGCCCTGTTTTGAAGTTTGAAACTTACTAGCTAGGAAAATGCTTAGAGCATGTGACCAAGACAAGTTTTTAAATTTATTCTATTTTATTTTTTACTTCTATGGTGATTATTTTTCTGAGTGCCAATTTTAGATTATTTTTAAGTGCTAGATATGCTCCCTGAAAGTAATTTAGGGAATAAGAGAATTGATTTGTGCTTGTTATATTACTTTATGTTCACTGAGCTCTTTAAAGCTGTCCTTTTTGTATTACATCCATTCGATCTGTATAGTGTGTTTAAAAGGTATCTCTATCCAGGAGGCTTAGAAACTAGCTGAGAGTGTCTGGAGGTTCAAGAGCTAAAATTAGAAGATAACAAATGATGGTTAAGTTAGAAACCAGGGTCTTTGTACGATTTATTGCCAGACTGTGTGCTACCCTGCATAGTTTTAGTTTGCAAGCCTTGAAAAAAATGCTTTTCATCTGTGGCACTGTATTGCAGTGTATGTGGATGTTTGTCTGTGTTGTAGGGGCAATGGGGAAAATGGTTAAATGTGGTGGTGGTAGTGGTTATGGTTTCTTTCTTTCTTCTGATGGATTATGTGTAGAATGTAGTCAATACCCTACCATCTTTAGTAATTCTCTAATTCAATTCAGTATAGTGTAGTTGATTTAAGCACATGAATTTTAGAGTCAGACCTGGGCTGTAATCATGGCTCCGTCATTTGAGAATCATTTGATCTTAGTATAATGGCCCACCCATAGTAGGAAGAATAGTGTGATGAAAGGTGTGAGACCAGGAAAGTAGGGGGCCTTCTCATGATTTCAGGTAGTTGGGTTGGTGTACTGGTCATACACAGATTAGTGCTAGAGGGTTGTATCTAATAGATAACCTGTGTTTTCTCTTTTAATCTTCATGACAACCTAATGAAACAGGCACTCTTGTTATTTTAATAATATAGATAAGGGAATTATGGCTGAAAGACTTTCATTAGTGTATTCAAAGTCACACAGCAGCCCTGACTGCTGTGGCTCAGTTGGTTGGTGTCATCCTGCAAAGTGAAAACTTGCCAGTTCAATTCCCAGTTAGGGCACATGTCTAAGTTGTGGGTTTGGTTCCTAGTCGGGACACATATGGGAGGCAACTGATCAACATTTCTCTCTCTTATTGATGTTTCTCTCTCTTTCTTTCTTCCTCCCCTTCTCTCTAAAAAATAAATTAAAAGAATACAAAATACAACAAAGTCACACAGCTAGCAAGTAGCAGAATTTGAACCCAGGACTGTCCTACTTCAGAGTCTGCGACTTTACATGCTATTAGAAATTAGGAAAGGCTTTGTATGATAAACTGAAGTGTTTATCCTTCATTTTAAAAGCAACATGAAGTCATTTATAGTTTTGATGAGCAGAGTGTCATTGGGTGGTGTTTTAGGTGTTTTAGGTTATTGATTTACTCTTTTAATAGATGAACAAAAAAAACTAGGATAGTTTTCACTAGAATTTTCACATTGCTATTAAATGATTCAAGTAAGAAGGGTCTGAAGACAGAAAACTTAGAAAAAACATTCAGTTTCTATACCACTCTTAAGCATGTACCATACATTTCTCTGTTAATTTGTTGTTGGAATTAAAAGGGACATATATAAAAGTAGAATATTTTTTAAATTAAATCCAGGACATCAACAGATTGACAGGAACAAATAACTCCTGGATCGCAGACTCTGTCTCTCATATACAAGCCTTTCAGTCTCTTGGAGCAAAGGGGCATGTGCTTTTCCGTCTACCCAAAGCCAGGCTGAGAGCTTGAGGAATATCGGCCTGAGATTCCCGCCAGCTGGTAGGCGTATACGCCTGGGTCTCAGGAGAGTTTTAAAGCTGAGTGTACAGACTTTTGCTTCATCAGCTCCTGAGGCTGGGTAAATAATCCCCAAGTAGACTTTTAAGTAAGAGGAGGAGGGAAAGGTCAAGAGCAGAATTTCAAGGTTAGTTGGAAGAAAAGAAGAACCAGGGCAGAAGTGACTCACAAGGTATAACAATCCGCAAGAGTGTTGTTTCTGAAGCCAAAGAAGGAGAGAGTGTCGAGAAAGGGATGATCAGATGCTGCTGGGAGGTCCAATAGAACGGGAAGCAAGGGTTCAGTAACTGGGAGGCTTTGGGTGACTGCAGAGGATGATTTCAGTAGGACCTTGACTCAGTAGCTAGATTGGATTGAAGAATAACTGTGTTCTAAGCAGGGATCAGTGAGCCAATGGACAATTATTTCATGGACTTTAGAAGTGAAAGGGAAAAAAGATACAGATAGTCATTTGTGGAGGGAAAGGCATAAAAAGATTTTGTTTAGGAAGGCTGAGACTTGAGCTCATTTAGAGGGTGCAGAGGAAAAATAAGATCGAAGTGATAAGTGAGAGGATTTAGATGATGAAGTAAAGTTACAGAAGAGGTTATGTAAATGTGATCAAATGCAAACGGGCACACTGTGGGTTGAGGGCAGTTTTTAAAAAGTCTGAAACAGGAAGGAAGTGAAGCACAGTCTTAGGAGTAAGACTGTGGTCCTGTTGTGAAAATTCTCCCGCATTGGGTATGTGTTAATGCAGGCATCTTTCTCACTAGGCAGCCGCAGTGGCCCTTTCCTCCCTGATTCATGCTTTTGATGAATTAGACCTGGTGGCCATAGTTTGATATGCTTATGACAAAACAGCTAATCCTCAAGTTGGTGTGGCTTTTCCTTGTATCAAGGACATCTATAAGGTAAAACCCACAGATCTTTTGTTTATTTTTTTTCCTTCAGATTCTTTATCCTAAGCAGTGTTTCTCAGCTCTTCATATATGTAGGAATCACTTGTGGGAGATTGTTAAGATGAAGATTCTGATTCTGTAACTGCAGTGGGGCACAGGATGCTGCATTTTTCACAGACTCCCAAGTAATGAAAATTCCAATGAAAGAACATAAATTAATACA
Source organism: Tonatia bakeri (assembly GCA_004024845.1). Lineage (NCBI taxonomy): Eukaryota > Metazoa > Chordata > Mammalia > Chiroptera > Phyllostomidae > Tonatia > Tonatia bakeri. The sequence goes on from PVIA01000796.1 coordinate 25,815, forward strand.
AGTATGTAAAGGAGCTTTTTATCAGATCAGTAAAGGTTAACCTTGACTTCCTGTTTGCCCAGGCCAGTGACTCTCTTGGCCCCATCCTCTGTGAGGTCTTGGAACCTAATGGGAATAGAGATTACCTCTATTTTTTCAACAACCTTTATGTACTACAGATAAAGGTTGAGAATGCGATTTTGTGTGATCCTTGTGAAATTCATTTTGTTTAGGGCTCTCCTGTTTAAAATACTGGTCTATATTCCTTTCCATTTCCTGTTTCTCAGAGAACTTCCTGTGGCAGGACTGGAGAAGAGACCACAAACACCTTGCTTTGCACAGCAGCCTTCGGGCCACACTGCCTCTTCCCATTTGATGCGCAGGCCAAGCGTTCTGCGGGTTTTCTTCGATAGTCTTTCTCTGAAGCGCCTTTTACATGTCTTAGTCTCTGTACTATTTTGTAGTTGTTTACAGCCGATAGTGGAAATCAAAACACCTCACTGTCCATGTACCAGTATTAAGCCATCTGACTTTCAAAATACTTTTGTTGTGTCACATTCACAGCATTTGGGTAGGGCCAGTTTTACAATTCTCCCCTAATCTGGTTGTTTTTTCTTTTACCTCCTTTCTTTCTCACTGGTGTTTAGTATATGTGCAGTTGCCTTTCATAGAAGACTAGAGGCAATACATGCTTTCATCCTTGAACAATAATAAGAAATACACTCCCACAGGTGAGTTTATTTCCATTTTGTTCACTAATTGGATCTAAACATCCAAGTCACATCATACACAATAACGATGATGGTGGTTCACCATGTGTTTTCCCCAGTAGTAGGGACAGGTTTGCCCTAAACCCTCCAAGCACTTCGCAGGTTCTCCCTTTTGTCTTAGGTCTTGTGTCTGGGGAGCAGCTTGCTAGAAGTGGAAGCACATTCTCTAGTTGTGAGCAGGTGTGCCCTCTCCTGAAGTGAGTTGGCCTATAGTACCAAACCTGGGACTGTAGTATCCTACATAAAATATATTGTAACTTTGACTTGAAAAGTAATAGTGCCGGAAATTACCTTTTCTCTTTGACCTTTCTTTGTAGTTTTCAATGACAGTTCAAGTTCCATTGTTCCTTATTTCCAGGAGTCACTTTGACCTTGATGAGAAAAAGCCTTTATTAAGCATCTGACTACAAATGTCAGCATGCTACCAAGAATGATTCTCACAGACGCAGGCCCTGTCTTCCAGAGAGCTCACAGTTGAAGGCAGCTATAATAAAATATGATAGCAGACCAAATGTAGAGAACATAAAAAGCACCCAAAACAATGAGTAGATGTTTTGGTTTACAAGTTTATATCTGTGTCAATGTAGAATTAGGGAATTGCAAAGTGAGTCTTAAAACTGGCTTCTCTCTGTATGTTTCTTTAGTTAGATCACTTGGGAGAAGTGTGCAAGAGAAAAGCCAAGAAACAAACAGACTTCTAAAGTTTGTATCTTTATTTTTTTCTGGAAATGGGTCCCTCTGCATCATGGTGGAGCCAGGGATACACTTTAATGTGCAGAAGCTGCCAGTGTGCTAGAATATTTTATCTTTACCTTTCCAAACTGTAAATGAGTAGAACATTTAAAAACGAGAAATTTGTTAAGAAATTATGGACATACATCGTTCACTCAGGACCTAAAACATTAAATATCTCTCTACTTGTTGATTTATTTTCTGTGAGTTAACATATTTTTGTTTGCATTGTCTCCACTGGAAAAATGTATTATTAAATGTGTTTGGCATATTTCCCAAGTGGACGTTTATGTGGGGGCGTGTCATGCTAGGGTGATCTGGCCTGATACTATCGTGTAACAGCAAATGGAGATCACTAAGTCTCCACACACAAGTACCACCTGCTACTCTTGCCAGGTGGACCCTGCAGTCATCAGCTTCAGATGGTGAGGGCTGTGCCAGTGCCTGGAGCCTCCCCTCAAAAGTCCAAAGATAGGATGGAAAGGTTCTGCGATGAATACCTGTATGCTCTTTCATTTTGTAATGGCTGTTCAAAAGGAAAATTTGAAAAGGTGACGTACAGAAGCATAAAGGGGGGGAGGTTAGGAACCGCTTATTCTCTTGTACCTTTTGCCTAGTGGCTGTGAATGGTCCAGAAATAGCACCTCACATTTTAGCAGCTGAACTGCTGTATGAATCAGCAGAATGAAAGTTACACATGGCAGTTAAAGCAGAAGCATTTTGGGGAGAGTTGCCTTTCATCCACATTGCTTTGGGTTGTGTCATTTGTGTTGTCTAGGGTAGATTTTTATTGAGGGGCCCTTGCTTTCTTTTAGGTATTGAGAGAGACAAAGAGAAGGAAGTCATGTTTCTGCTTTGAGGGCTTTTTCAGACCCTGACCAGTGTGGTTCAGTTGGTTGGATGTTGTTCCACAAAGCAAAAGGTCACCAGTTCGATTCCTTGTCAGGGCACATTACTGGGTTGTGAATTTGGTCCCCAGTTGAGGGGTATGGGGTGTGTACAGCAGGCAACTGATGGATGTTTCTCTCACACATCTATGTTTTTCTCCCCGTCTTTCTCTGTCCCTTCCCTCTCTCTAAAAATGAATAAATAAAATCTTTTTTAAAAGAGTATCTTTAGACTTTTAGTGGGATGGGGTAAGACATGTACACAGGTGTGTATACACGCCGACTGTCCTTAGTGCCATGAGGTTTGTGAGAGGAAAGAGCTCATTCTGACTCAGGGAGCTAGGGAAGGAATCTGCTCACCTGGCCCCATGGTGTCTTTCCTTTAAGTTGTAACACTCTGATAGAAGTTATATTTAATCTTTATAAAGTTAATTCTTCATTACCAAAAGGGTTTTCCTTTTTTAAAAAAGGTTTTCCTCTTTAATTATTAATCTCTTTTAAATATTAATTCAGTGAATTCTGAGTGTTTTGAATTGCCATATTCAAGTTGGGTTTTGTGTGACTGTGGAGCATTCCTCTGGAACAATGTCCTTTGCTTTTGATATGATACTCCATTGTCAAAAGTTCACTGAGCCCTTTTGCTGTTTCCTGACTGGTAGCTCAGTGAATTGGACATCATCCTGCAAAATGAAATGTCACTGATTCAATTCCTGGTCAGGGCATATGACTGGATCGTGGGCCATGTCACATGTTGGTGGCATACGAGAGGCAACCAGGACTGATGAATCTCTTCCCCTCTTTCTCCCTCCCTTCCTCTCTCTCTAAAAGTAAATAAATAAAATCTTTTAAAGAAGTTCACTGAATGAGCTGGAAAAGACCTAGGAGGCCAGCTACTCTATATAACTCTCTTTTACAAATAAGGAAATGAAGAGTCAAGTAAAATGCTTTGCATAACTAGGGACTATTTTTGGCAGAGTGGAGCTGTATAACCTGCCAACGTTGCTATGAATAGCTGTGAATGGAAAGCACTTGTTTTAGTGGAAAATAATGCAGGTAGACATTTTTTCTTTCTGCTCTTTGTGTATCCCTGTTTTAGAAGCACAGTTGAGAGCTGTGAATGCTTTGATTGACTCCATGAGCTTGGTTAAGAAAGACCAAGAGGAGGATGCCATTAAAGACTTATTTTCAACCACCAAAATCCTAAATCCCCAATTTCAGAGATTATTTCAGGTGAGAAAGGAAAGATGAGCGAATTGTATTTTTTTGAATGCAAGAGAACCAAGTGAAAAATTAGGATAATTGGCCAATAACAAACAAATGTTTTTATCCTCTCAGGGTGAGGTCCTACCTATTTAATGGATGAATGCTACCTTCTTTCTACTAAAAGAAAAAAATATTCTGAGCTGTTAGGAAGAAAAAGGTCAAGTTAGGGTGCTTTCTAAATTGTTCCTGGAGAAAGGCTGTTGTTTTTTCAGGAGGGCTTAATAAAAAGCAGATCATTCTTTTATGTTTTTTCTAGGCTTTTCTCCTCTATTTTATGTGAATGAGACTTTTTTTTAAATATCTAAATAATAGAGACTTCATGAGCTCTATAGTAATCACTACTAGGGAAGAAGTGTCCCAGTGCCACGTTTATCAACGGTGTCATAATTAAGGTAGCATGGAGGTCAGATAAAGAGGTTATTAGTATGAAATCATTACAGGAAAACATAAAATACAAATTTCTGAATCCTGGGCCAGAGGAATTGGAAGGTGGAGCTTGGATCAAGGAGGGCTGGGGAAGCTGACGGAGCACTGACCTGTGCTGAGGAAGGGGAGGAGTGCTCCAGTCCTGGATTCTCTGGGTGGCGGTAGATCACAGGCTTCTCTGAGGCCCCACAAGCTGAGAAAAATCACAAGCAGCGCTTTCAGGCAGGCTCTTCCCTGCGGAGCAGTGGAGGGCCTGTTTCTGAGGGGCCTGTGTGATGGGGAGACCATTGCCTGTGGTCCTGACTCACTTCTCAAAGCATCTTTAAGTAGCTCAGGTTCTGTTATGACTTCTTTAGATTTTGAGAGATTTTCTACACAAGAGAAATGGCCTGTTTTTTTTTTTTAATTCTTTTGATACTTATAATTTCTTTAAGTAATGGGGGGGAGTAACTTTTGTTGTAAAATTAGAAATATGAAGCTTAACATGCTTTAGTATTCTACCTGTAATCAAGTATAAATTTCTTGTATAAAAGTCTTTGGTGTTTTTGTCAACTGGACTTCAAGATGGCTTTTGCCATTTGTAGGGAAAGGAGATCAGACTAGTTGGTGTGGAAAGCTTGCAAACAGGTTACTATGGTGAGGAGCAGACACTTTCAGTACTTGGCAGATTTACCTCAGGTGGTTTCTGTTTAACTTCAGTGTTTGTTGGGTTAATGAATAGATGTAAGTCATGAACACACGCATTGTTATCTTTCAGAGCTATTAAGAACTGGCAACTTTGACTTTTATAATTTATCAACTTTGTTTTCTTTTGTGGGGGTGAGTTTTTAACATGGCTTATCTGTATAAAGAGGTGTCATTACTAGGGCACTTGTATGTACTCGGGCACTTGTATGTACTAGGGCACTTGTATGTATTAGGGAAATTGAATTCACTTTCTATAAAACAAATATTTATTGAGTACTAACAACATGTCATGTGCTAAAGGTACTAGAAGTTCACTACTTGAAAGGACCCCTCAAAAGAAGTGAGAGGGCTAGAGAGATATAAAAGCAATAGTTATAACAGTGTTGGGACAAAATTGCTACAGGAATAAGAGGAAAAACAATTCCTGCCCGTGGGTGATTTTAGGAAGGCTTCCCTGAGGGAAAAGGGGAGTCATAACGTGACGAGGGCATGCCAGAAAAAGGGATTAGTACAAACACAAGCATGAAAACCCAAGGGACAGAAAAGTGTATTTGGGGATCCACAGATAGTTCCATTAGGTTGGAGAGTATGGAAAAATTATGGGAAACGTGGCAGGGAAGACAAATAGCATTTGGACTTTATCTGCAGGTAGTGGGCAATCACAGAAGGATTTTGTCAGTAGGTGGGTGACCTGCTTTTTAGAAAATAGGTCTGGTGGTGGCCTAGGAGATGTACTGGAAACCAGTCTGGAAACCAGCAGTGATCCACACGAAGGCTTGAATTAGAGCAGTGACAGAGAGTGGAGAGGAGACATTTTTAGAAGGTAGAGTAGATACAGTATTTAAAATCTATTTTAAAATTATATTTGATTGATTATGCTATTATAGTTGTCCTGATTTTTCTCCCTTTGTCCCCTTCCACTTTGCACCCCCCACTCCTTCAGGCAATCCCCCTGCCATTGTTCATGTCCATGGGTCATGCGCATAAATTCTTTGGCTGCTCCATTTCCTACACTGTATTTTACATCCCCATGGTGTTCTGTAACTGCCTATTTGTACTTCTTAATCCCCTTGAGTCTTTACCCATCCCCCCCCAACCTGGACACCATCCAAATGCTCTCCTTATCCATGATTCTGTCTCTGTTCTCATTTGCTTGTTTGTTTTGTAGATTCAAATGTTGATAGATATGTATTTATTGCTATTTTATTGTTCATAGTTTTGATCTTCTTTTTCATAAAAAGTTTTTTTAATATTTCACATGATAATGGTTTAGTGATGATGGGCGCCAACTGTGATAGAATTTTACGGGTCCCTGGCCTTCCCAGCCGTCCCGCGGTATTCATCTTATTCATCTCGGCTGCGGCTGTTGATTAAACACACATAATTCACAGAATCTACCATAAATCTGTGGGGATACAGAGAAACATGACTACACCCTCTTGTGGGGAGAGCCCTGTTCCTTTGTCCCAGTGGGTTTTTATTGAGAAAGTAGACACAGTTTGTGGATTCGCAGTCCGGCAGAAGGGATCAAAAGGAACAGGTAACTTACAAAGATGCTAACAGAGTCCCTGTTGTGATTCTGGGCAGAGATTGGAGTTTTATCATATGAAAAGGACTACGTGGCTCAAAGGCCTAGTTTTGGTTTCCTGTCTGTGTTTTTAAATTCTAAGTTAATAACATCCTCCAGCAAACAGATCTCACAGGATCTTGCATATTCTATGTCCCAGGCCTGATTACCCCGGGGGTCCACCGTCTCCAGTCTTAGCTGCCCCTTTGGCTGTTTGCTTAGCCCTGAGAAGGGCAGGAGACAGAGGCAGCCAGGAGACTTGGATTTCTCACATCTAAGTACAAAGACTCAGGCTAAGAGAGGGCAGGGGTTGATGTCAATCACCCCTTCCTTTCCACAGCCCCTTCATTTCCACAGCCTCATGAGTCTTATTCCACAGGCCTTTTATGTGGTCAGCACCTGTCTTAGGTTTCCCCTTTATTAAGGAGTCTTACCCTTCATTGGTTAACTAATCAAGCATTAAAGGCCAGGCACAGAACAGGTAGCATTCATGCCAGAGGAATAAGTTTTTGTCTCCTTAGTGGCTCCTGGTCCGGAGGTCTCTCACTCAGCCTAAGTCACAGGGGGTCACAGCTTCCTGAGACCAGGCAGGGCAGCCCTCAACAATGATGAACTCCTTTAGTTTTTTCTTGCTTGGCAAGCTCCTTATCTACCCTTTGATTATAAATGATATCTTTGCTGGGTAGAGCAATTTTGGCTGTAGGTCCCTGCTTTTCATGACTTTGTATATTTCTTGTCAATCTCTTTTAGCCTGTAAAGTTTCTTTTGAGAAATCAGCTGACAGTCTTATGGGAACTCCCCTGTAGGTAACTAACTGCTTTTCTCTTGCTGCTTTTGAGATTCTCTGTTTATATTTAATTGTGGACATTTTAATTATGCTGTGTTTTGGAGTGATCCTCTTTGCATGCATCTTGTTTGGGACTTTCTGTGCTTCCTGGACTTGGATGTCTATTTCCTTTACCAAATCAGGGAAGTTTTCTTTCATTATTTTTCAAATAGATTTACAATTTCTTTCTCTTTCTCTTTTCCTTCTGGTGCCCCTATAGTGTGAATGTTGGATATCTTGAAGTTGTCCCAGAGGCTGCTTATACTATCCTCATTTTTTGGCATCTTTTTTCTTCTTGTTGTTCTGATTTGTTTTTTTGTTTCCTTATATTCCAAATCACTGATTTGGTTCTCAGCTTCATCCACTCTATTATTGTTTCCCCGGAAATTGTTCTTTATTTCAATTAATATAAAGGATTAGATGGCAGTTAATAAGAAGTAAACAGGAATTGAGGATAACAGAATCCTAGCTTGGATGAGTGGAAGGATGGTGTTAGTCACCTTTAATTGTGATAAGATAATGATATTCAACCAGTATGCCAGAAGAATTTTTAAAACATGCAATAACTGACTATTTAGTCAGGGGCACTAACTTCTTTTCCCTCAGATTGTCAAGTAAGAAAAATAACAACAGCCACCACAACAGTAGCCATCTGGTATGAATGAATTCAAATTATTTCTATTTTATTTGCCACATGGGCAAAAAAATATATTTTGTGTGTGCTGCAGAATTTTACTAATTAGTTTGCATGCTATGAGATTAAAAAGATTGAAAATCACTGAGATAAGGCATATACAATAGAATAAACAGAAAAGGTAATTCATTTGCCGTTGCAAGTGCTAAATTTGCGATACCTGTATAGATATTCAGTGGGAAGTTAGGAATTGGGATGCAGAGCCTAGGAGAGTATTCAGGACTAAATAGACGTGAGAGTCCTTCTTTTTCAGGTAGAAAAAAAAGTGAGATCACCTGGGAGAGTATGTGAAGTGAGAAGAAAACAAAGTCCTTAACATCAACATGTTAATGAAGAACTGTTAAAAAAAATGTTCCCACTTCCCCTCTCCCCTCACCACATCCACCAAAAGGTTAGAGGAGTGGAAAGCATTAGGAGAAATTGATTCCCTAGGAGGCACAGGAAATGAAGGGTGTCCAGAAGGAAAGAATCACCTCGGATGCTGTGCACATTGGTGAGTCCAGGGAACATGGCAGAGGGCCTTGGGGGTTTGTCGTTAAGTCTTTGATGACTTTGAAGACCCAGTGTCAGCAAATGTGGAGGGAGCCAGATTTCAGTGCTGGAGGAGAGAGCTTTTCTGATGAAAGAGGGGAGAGAGAGAGAGAGAGAGAGAGAGAATGAATCTAGGAAGCTATAGAAAGATGTGGGACTCAGGAAGACTTTATTTTTTCCTTTTTTAAAAAATGACATATTTATAATCAGGGTAAATGAGCTGTGAGTAGTGGTCAGAAGGAGGGAGAGATTAATAATCTATTTGTTGGCAAGAGGTTAATTGAATTCTAATTTTGGAAAGAAATGATGAAAATACATCTTTTGTCAAGTGTACAGTTAGAATTGCCTTTTAAGATTTTATTTTTATTTATTTTTACAGAGAGGGGAAGAGAGGGAGAGAAACATTGATGTGCCATCTTCCAGTGGAGGACCTAACCCACAGCCCAGGCATGTGCCCTGACTGGGAACAGAACTGGTGACTTTCCAGTTTGTGGGAGGATGCCCAACCCACTGAGTCACAGCAGCCAGGGCAAACCTGCCTTTGCATAATTTATACAGTATTGCTGAAATCAACGTATGAGTGACTTTAGAGCTAACTGTGTGGTCTGCTGTTTTTTCTATAGTCATTTTCAAACTGTAACACTCACAACTAGGAATCACTGGTGCTTAAAAGAGAAATAAGTAGATTGAGGACTCATCTAAGGTTCAGCTACTAAAAAGTGTCACTTTCTCATAACCCCATTTAAAAATATTTTATTTATTTATTTATTTTTAGAGAGAAGGTAAGGGAGAGGGAAAGAGAGGTAAAGAAACATCCATGTTACTGCTCATGCACCCCTCAAATGGGGTCCTGACCAGCAGCCCAGGCATGCACCCTGGCCGGGAATCAAACCAGTGACCCTTTGGATGCTTAACCCACTGAGCCATGCTGGTCAAGGACTTACAACCTCCTTTTTTAAAAAAATGAATTGGAATTGTTTGATTGACTGAATTTTATAAGTATCCAATTTGGGTTTATTTAAAATGTAATCTTTAAAAATATGAGAGGTTGATGCTTTAGAACATCTCTTGTGGCTCTTTTATTCTTAACTTATGGATGATGACATCATTTGAAAGAAATGCCTAGAGTTCCTAATGAAAGTCTGGAATGCTTTTCATTAGGGAGCCTGGCTAGGGTATTTATCCATTGTTTCTTCTAATTCTTGTCCAAAATATGCCAATTGAACATGAGGGAAAGAATCTTCCAGAGCATGGAAGGTAGTCAGCTATACTGGGTGTTCAATTACTGCTTACATCTTTAAGGGCTTTCCACACTGTTGTAGGTGCTTTACTGACCTGAGGGAGAGCACTGTGAATTAAGAATTATGCACAAGGAGGTTGGCGGTAGATTCACAGGGTCTGGTTTCCACTTTTGCTTCATACTAAATAGGCCCAAGGTTACTGATGTTCAAGGGAAAGTCAAGTAATTAGGAAAGAGGAAAACACTAGTCAGACTCTAAAACAAATGGACATATTGTGGAGAAGGAAGACTTGTGGTTGGTGTTTTAAAACAAGGGAGCAACCCTTAAGATTTCTAGAGGGATTTGGTACTTAATTCCTACCTCAGGGTTTTCTGCCTTTGTAGGACACCAACTCTTGGGGGATATTTACTATCCAAGTCAATGTATCTTTCATTTCTTAGAATGGAGACCTCTAGTTTACACTTCTGCAGGGTAGGGAGATAGTTCATGTGGTGGTATAAATCATATGCTGTGTGAAATATAGTATTTTGAAACTGCGGGAACTATCCAGCCCCCTGGTATTTCTTCAAAATTACTAATGTCCAAGTTGTTGAAAGGGAGAAATAGTAGGAGCCTTGTTGGCCAAACTAATCTTTGAATTGATTCTCTATCAATGAAAGGAGAATGTCAATGGATTGATAGTTTAATTTTTTCTCTTTCTTTCTGAATGGTTCCATCCTTTAGCTTACCTTTTTTGTGCTCCTTTTAGAGTGTTTACTTTTCTGGGTGGATACCACTGCCAAGGCCTACCTTAGTAAACTGAAAGCAGCACAGACGGTTGAATGGAAGAGGCCCGATGTCCAGATTTCCCCTCGTGTGAGCAATGGAGAACCTCCCCTGGCCTTGATCTTGGCCCCATTCCTGTTATTCCTCCAACCAATATCTGTTAGGTGTTTGTCATATACCAGGCATTATTTTCAATACTCGGGATTTAGCAATAAATGAGACAAACAGGATCTCTACCTTCAAGGGGGAAGGTGAGGTGATAAGTAAACTAAAAAGCTGACAAGATGATTTTAGTTAATGGTAAATTCTATCAGAAAGAGAAAACAAGGTTAATGACAGAGAATGACTGAGTGGTAGGGTAGTGTCAGGGAGAGCCTCTCTGAGGAAGTGGTAATTGAGTAAAAAACAGAATGATAAAAAAGAAAGGGTCAACTCTGCTGAGATCCAGAGGAAGGCAGAAGAGGCAGAGGGAGCTTTAAGCACAAGGCCCAAAGTCTGTAATGGGCTTGGCATAAGAGTGAAACAGGAACAGCACAGTCTAGCAGGGTTGCTCTAAGGAGGAGGGTGGCAGGTGACGAGATAAAGGGGGGTATGGGGGTGATCTTGTGTATGCCTTTAGTAGGGTGAAGGGCTTGCTTTATGATGGCTTTAGGGCCCTGGCTGTCGTGGCTCAGTGGATTGAGTGTGGTCTGTGAACCAAAATTTGCCTGTTTGATTCCCAGACAAGGCACATGCCTGGGTTTCAGGCCAGGTCCCCAGTAGGGGGCGTGCAAGAGGCAACCACAGTAGTGGAGATGGACAGAAGTGAAAAGACTGGTACAGGATAGCCCACACTCAGAACTCTGGCGGGGGAGGTTGGGACAGACCAGCATTCTCTTCTCTGCTACAAATTTTTCCTGGGACTCACTGAGCATGGGCAACCCCCCTTCAGCCACCTGCTTCATCTAGCACACATCGTTTTCTAAGACTAAGTAAGGGAGATAGCAAAGTGTGTGAAGGGGTGTGAAAGGATTATAATAAAAATCAGAATTCCACATTGTCAGAGGTCTTTGGAATGATGTGTTTTAGGGGACCTCACATCACCAAGTAGTTAAAGTTTCAGCGTCTTTTTACAAGATGAGGTTGTTTTCCAGGAGGGCTTAGGCTGACAATGCTGCTGGCTTGGGTCTGTTTTCTAGCTGGTTTCAGACGTTATCTGGGTCCTGCTACCCAAGGCAGTGCTGGGCCCACTCTTTGTCTCTTCTTTATATGATGGTAATGGCACAGCCCTCCGGAAACAAAGGTGGGGACTATCCCTGTTCAAAAAGGATAATGAAGCTGTATGTGATGTCTACATCTGCATTTTAAAATTCTCACACTTTCTGCAGTGTCTGCTGTGCAGAGCCTTACACCCCTAGGGGCATCTGCCCCCAATTCAGCAGTGCATTTTGAATATGCTGGGTCCCCCCACTAGGTGACAGCTAAATGTCAGATTCCTCTCTCTGAAATAAAGACACTGTTCCCTCTGTGTGAAGCCATCCAGAGAAAGGATGAAGCGACTCAGGACATTTTTCAGGACAAGTAAGTACTCCATGTGGTTGTATTTGACCCTGGCCTACATAGGACTGGTGCTAATCAGAGGCTGGGGCTCTGGGGCCAAGGGCTGCATGTGGGTCTGCAGAATCACAATGGTGGGAAAAAGAAACCTTTTCAACTTTGAGCCTTGCATGGAAAATACTGGTTTCTCATTATCTGTCCATTGTAGGTCTATTTTATTCTTGCTGTTCATCTGGAATGTAGAGCTACTTTCTTGGCTGTTGACTTTTTGATAAGCATCAAATTTTTGGTGAATTATGTATACATATATAAGGAAGCTAAACAGTTCTTCACTATCTAAGGCTAAATTTTACCATTTTTAAAAATCAGGTGCTGGGAATGAGAAAAGAGGGGCAACGGTCATGCAGTTATTCTGTTGGGAGGTTAGGTGTCAGGAGAATGTCAGGGATATTTCTGGAGGAAAATTGGGAAGGGGAATGAAAAGCCTGGCCTGTGTCAGCAATGTACTTGGTTATGCTGTCAGTGATGTGTTTGTACCTCAAGGGTAGCAACATGCTGGTCATATAATTCTGAGATAAAATCAAGTTTTCAGGTAGCTATTCAGTTTTTCCCTCTCATCAAATTCTTTTCAGTATCCACAGCAATTTCCATTCAAAACAAAACAAAAACAAATCATAAGAAATTGTTTTTGATTATCCAGAATCATTTGGGTATATAACGTTGATTTTTACCAGATTTAGGTTTGTTTTTTGGGGTGGCTTTTCCCCTCAAATCAAAATGATCTATTCATTTCTTTAGGCTATATTCTGAGATCTAGGTTTAGATCACACTTTTTTTCTTTCATTTCCTTCCCACAGCTCTATCTTCATTGATAAAATAAAGCTTTTTATTTGTAAATATCCCATTGGAAGAGAATTGAGTAATTTCCAGAAACCTTCACAGGGTTTCACAAATTGTGAATTTAATGAATTATCTTCCAAGTTGAATAGAAAGCTTTAGGCTTTCTGTGGCTTTTTAGAGGTTTTTAACCCCACCTTTGTTAGAATTGAAAAAGAAAAAAATCTTGGGATTGATAGATTTTATCACGTGCATTCCACACACATTCTGGAGAGTTTTTGTTTCTCTGTCGTCTGCCATGCCTCCATCTACACAGGGAGGCTGTCACTAAAACCTGCTTTCCCTCTGCTATCCTCATCTACCTACATCCCTCTGGATTCGTATTTTAGAAGAGTTAATAAAATTTTGAGTCCTTTTCTTCCCATGACAGCCCCCAAAGCCTCACCGCAGTCATCTGGCTATTTTCTGTCTGTGCATTAAAGCCCCAGTTCATGGTCTGATTACCTTCTGTTGCTGTGGGAAAGAAAGGGGTTATTTTCCCCTTCTTCCATTGATTAAAATGTAAATTAACTGGTGACAGCAACACAGAAGCTGTTGTTCTGTGATTTGGTCCCTACTGTGACGACACCTTTAGCTCCAATTCCACCGCTCCCTCCTTCTGGAAGCTTGAGTGTGCTGGCTGCTTCTTGTTCTGCACTCCCATCCTGGTCCGACAAACTCAAGTTGTCTGCCTGGGGCCTGAGAGTTATCACACATGCCTACTCACACTCCCATGCTCTGCCCTTGCTTTAGAAATTGGAGTTTTTAAGGATTGCAGAAATGATGCATTGAACAAATATTTGTGGAGTACTTCTTGTATTTAAGAAGGATTCAGTCTGTTCTGCAAGGTTCTTAAAACCCTTAATTTTTATGGTAAGGCACCCAGCAGCTTTAGAGGTGGTCTCCCTAAAGAGAGGGAGAGAAAAAAAAACTACCAACAACTAGTTATAGTTTTGTATCTATTCCACATGCCTGTATCCAGGGTATTGCCAGGGTATGTCCAGGGCAGGGGTGAGGAACACAGGCTGGGGAGTGAGCAAATGTCTGTCAGTCCAATAAGTGTCAGAGGCTAAGACAAAGAGCCCTGAGCTGGGAATCACTAGTTTTCATTCCAGCTTTGAACTCTTTATTTGATTTTGGTTAAATAATTTTACTTTATGAGAGTTTCTCCATCTAAAAACAGACTTATCTCAAGAGATCTTGTAACAATAAAGTCACAGATATTAAAGCACTTTGAACTATTTGGAGGAAAGGCAATAGTCAAAAACCCCAAGCAACAATAGTATCATCATTAATAAAAAAGACTGAACATTTGAGAAGATCTATTTTTGCTGATGAACCTGTTGGAACCTTAGTGTTAGAAATGATATCTTCATTTTAACAGGGTAAGAGCACTGTATAATATTGTAGTTCAAAAATATTGTAGTGCTAAATATTATCCTTGTCATATAAAAACATTGTTTCCCTTAATGTTAGTTGAAATGAAAATGTCATCTTTTAGACAGGCTATGTGCATAAGAATTAGTATATCTGAGGTCTAATTCTACTTGTGTAACTAACTGATATGTGAACTGGATTTCTTTTTGTCTCTGTGCAGATAGTCTAAAATGTTCCACTTTTTCAAGTTCCCTAAGACTTCCTGTCACTTCCAATTAGCAGCCAACCTCACCTGGTTATTGGTTAAGACATCAGACTGCACAGTCAGATGGTGCGAGCTGGTCCCCTTGCTCCATAGGGTGACCTTAGGTGCAAGTTGCTTATCCTTGATAAGCCTCAATTTACTCACGAGTAAATAGAGATGATAGGAGTATCTGTCTCAAAGGGTTGCCATGAGTGTTGATTGAGGGATACATCTATTCACGGTTGTATTTCTAGAACCAGTGCAATGTCTAACACATAGAATGCACACAGTGTTTATGAGGAAATGATTTACACAATCCTAGTCACGTGCCTAGCACAACTGTGATGATGATAGTGTTGTAGAGAAAAGAGAGGCTGGTGGGTGGGAACTCCTCAGTTTTTCTGGCCCATCTTATGCAAAAACACACCTACATTGCTGAAGAGGGTACATCATCCTGCCCCAAGCAAATCCTTTCACCTATGTCCTAAGATACCATCTTCTGTCTCCTCTGGTACCTTAGTCTATTACTAACTACTTCCCTCTTTTTGTATTTTCAGTTTCTCCCTCTGTATCAGCCCTTTCTCTCTACACATTAACACATCACTTCTTTCTTCTACAACAAAGTAAAGCAATCCTCTCACTTCCTCCCTCTATTACTACCAATAATCTTTCCTTCCATAAGCCAGGCTAATTGGAAGTCTAGTCTACCTGCTTCTTT
Organism: Tonatia bakeri; assembly: GCA_004024845.1. NCBI lineage: Eukaryota > Metazoa > Chordata > Mammalia > Chiroptera > Phyllostomidae > Tonatia > Tonatia bakeri. Next base: position 40,934 of record PVIA01000796.1, read on the forward strand.
ACCCATCACTCACTGTCTTGGGCTCTATCCCCACTGCTTCCCTGACTGGTCTTCCAAATGAACCTGCCTGCTTAGATATATTTCACCCTGGTAGAGCCTGATTCTTTCCTAACCTCTTTGTAGCACCTGACATTGTCAATTATTTTTTGCCTCTTGAAACTTATATATCTTCCTTAAATTCAGTCTCTGCAGGCTCTGTCTAAACCTTTGACAGCTCCTGCTCAGATTCCTCTGGGGCTGCTTTTCTTTTCCTGCTAACCTTAAATGTTGATATTCTTGAAGACTCTTCTTAGACAAAGCTGACATTTATTAGACTCAGGTATGTGCTGAGTGCTTTGCTTTACATGTATTAACTTTTTGGATCCTTTCGACCATCCTGTGAAATAGGACACCAAAGCTTAAGGAAGATAAGAAATTTGGCCTAGATCACAGCTGGTTACATGTTGGAGTAGTCAGTCTGATGCCAGAGGTAGCCTTCTCAACCATCATACCCCATTGTGTTAGCAATGGGTGTTCTAAGACCTTTGATTATTTCACATGCAAGTCTTCAAAACCTACTGAGTATCTATCCATCCTAACATACGAGGTCTGTCCAGAAGGTATACACCATGTAATATGAAAAATAGAGAAATTGGCCTTGGCTGGTGTGGCTCAGTTGTTTGAACACCAGCCAGTGAAGCAAAGAGTTGCCTGTTCAATTCCCAGTCATTTCAAAGCCTGGGTTGCAGGCCAGGCCAGGCCAGGTCCCTAGTAGGGGGTGCCCAAGAGGAAACCGTACATTGATGTTTCTCTCCTCTTTCTCCCTCCTTTCCCCTCTGTCTAAAATAAATAAATAAAATCTATAAAAAATAAAAAAAAGAAAAACAGAGCCACTGAGTGAAGAAGATACAAGATACAAGAAACATTGTACATAGGATAATGATGCCTCAGTCCCCTTCAAAGTAGGCGCCTTGGGACCTCACACAGTTCTCCCAATCATCATCATCCACTCTGTCATATTTTCCTGAATATCATTGAAGGTCTAAAATCTCTTCCCTTTCAAGGTGATTTTATTTTTGGGAAAAGCCAGAAGTTGCAAGGCATCAAATCTGGGCTGTAGAGGGGCTGAGTCACCTGGGTGAAAAAAACTCTGTGTAAGATGTGATGCATGAGTGGACGTATCATCTGTTGAAGCTACCAGTCACCAGGTGCCCATAGCTGGGGCCTTCTGAATCATCCAGATAGTTTCTGGGGAGGAATGTTCAAGCTTAATGAAAAACTTGATGCAGATTAGTTGCTCTACTAGCTCAGTAATTTTGAATGTGACGGCCACACAGTACATATGCTCACTCAAAGCTATCTCCTACCCACACTGACTAGTACAGTGAAGTCGTCATTGTTTACCCATGTGTATTCCAGTCCACTCTCCTTGGCTGCCAGGTTATACTGATGTTGTGCAAACGGTTCTTGTTATATTAACAATGGCTGGACTTTTTCTGACAGACCTTATTTCTTCATCTTAACCACTGGATATCTTAAGTATCTGTTGTGACTTCAAGTTTAATAAGTCCAGAAATGACTGTCATCTTCTCTCTCCTTCCACACACCTTTTAACCCCCTCTTCGTGCTATTGTTCTCTATTTTAGTGGATGATGCCTAATTTCCAGGGAGTCGTCACTTCCCTATTTTCAGTATGTAGTTGGTTTACCAAGATGTATTAGATTTACCTCAAATCCACTCCTTTCACTTAAGGTTAGTATAGTGGCTAGTAGCATTGATTTTGGAATCAGACAAATTTGGATCCAATCCAAGCATTTCCCTTTAATGGTTGGTTAAAGTTGGCGAGCTGCTCCGTCAAGTCGTCGTATCAAACAGCTGCCCTTCAGGAGGCTGTGTAGGAGTGTGGTTAATTAGTAAGAGCTCAGGATTAGCTGTGGACTCCTTACTAACCATGCTTTAGACAAGGTCAGGCCCTTTGAAGCTCGGTTTGCTCGTTTGTAAAAGAACAATAATAACTAACTCCTAGGATTGCTCTGAAGTTTAACTGAGATATTTTAAATATGGTTAGCATAGTGGCTAGCACATGGTAAGCATTTCAAAAAGGCAAACTTTTCTTATCCTCACCCACTGCCATGGCCTTTATCTAGGCCTCAGGTTAGCCTCTGTTTTACTGAGACACCTCCTCAGGGATTTCCCTCATTCCGGTTGTATCCCTTCCAGTCCATTCGCATTCTGCTGTCTGAATTGTTTTTTAAGAAACAAATCTGATCGCATTACTCCCTTGCTAAAAATTTTTGATGTAATGATTCTTAATCTCTTTTCCTCTGTTTTTTTTTTCTCTCTCTCCATATAGGTGTGTATGTGAGATGGACTCTTTTAATAATAGATTTTAAAAAAGAAGCTATGAACTCTATCCCCAGGAAAATATGCTGATGTACTAAGCTTTGCATATATTTTCAGAGGGTTCACACATTCCTCACTGCCATCCTTGGACCCTTGATTAAAAAGACCTTTATTTAATGGCTTTCCATTGCCTTCAGCTTAAGAGCAAAACAACAGAGTTTTTTCTGTTACACAAATGAGAAAACTCTGATTGGCAGAAAGGAAGGAAACACTTATCCATAATACAACTGCTTAGAAAACCAGCTTTTTCTCTCAGTTTCCATGTCTGTAATTTAGATATTTTCTGCCCTCATCTCTCACTGCTTTCCGAATGTACCTCATGCCCCAGCCCAAGACAGCTGCTTGCTGTCCGCTCACAGGGCTAGGCTGCTGGCCACAAGGTTTTGTTAATTGCCCGTTAATGTATTTATCTTTTTTCATTTCTCTGACCTTCTTAAAGTTGTAGATTGTACCTTGACTTTTGTATATTTAGAGACTAGAGCCTGGTAGCTGACACATAGTATTAGGTAAATGGTTGGCTAAATAAGTGAATTACAAGGGGAAAGGTAAGGAGAAAAAACAACAAATTACCTACAGTCCTGACATCGACATGCAGCAGCTCTCAACCTCTGTACGTCCACTGTGATCTTGCGTAGACAATTTCCTGGGCTCAACTCCTTCATGGATGACTGGGGAATGAGAACCCTTGCCCTTTCCTACTTCAAATAGACAGTATGAGTTTAACATATGCAGGATTCCTAATAATGCTATTAAGTGAGTTAATCTTGAGAATATTAATCATATTAAATTTTCACTACTTTGAGCTTATTCCTGGATCCGTCTTTGCATGCTCAGTTTTAGAGAATTGGTATATATATTCTATATATATTGATGTGTGTGTGTGTGTGTGTGTGTACATATATCTTTCCCTAGAATCTTATCTTGAAAAGTTTAAGAAATTCTCTGTGTCATTCAACCATGTCACAGAATTTACATAGTGCTTTGCATGTTTAATGATTCTTAACACTACTATATATATTAATTTGTAGTTTTGGAAGAGAATAGATAAATTGTTGATATACTTTTTTTAAAAGATTTCATTTATTTATTTTTAGACAGAGGGGAGGGGAAGGGGAAAGAGAGAGAAAGAGAAACATCAATGTGCAAAAGAAGATACTTCAATCGGTTGCCTCTTGCACTCCCCCAACTGGAGACCTGGCCTGCAACCCAGGCATGTGCCCTGATTGGGAATCGAACTGGCAACCTTTTGGTTTTCAGACTGGTGCCCAACCCACTGAGCCACACCAGCCAGGGCAATATACTCATACCTTTTGTCATAGTGTTTTCCTGAGGAGCAAACTGAAGATCAGAGAAGACAGTAACTTACTAGCCTCTAAACTTTAGGTAAAATACAATTAATACAGAATCATTATTTTTTAGAAGGTGTAGGATTCCAAGGCAGAGGAAGTGGCATGACTGAGACTAGAAGTCAGCTCTTTTGTCTCCAAATCACCATCAGTACTATGTTGTCTGTCTTGTGAGAACAACTGGCAAAGTTTACCTGAAATGGTTGCATTTTTTTTAATGGACTCAGATTCTGATGGAATTTCATGCTTCCTTGGGTTTATGCATTTTTCCTACATATTTGCCATCAGGCTTTGTGTGTTTATTTTTTATTCTATTTATTTGATGGAAGGAGCTCAGGATGATTCACCCTTTTAATGTTTCCTCATCCTTATCCTTTTATCTTCTACTTTTCTTTGCCTCTCAGAGGAAAAAAGGCAAGTGATGAATAAGAAAGATGTTGAGTAATAAAACTTTTAATTCATGTTTTTGTAAGGCCCTGTGATTACTTTGGTTCTTCATCTAGCTGTAAAAGGAGATTCATTATTGATATATCATTGAATAAACCTGCTTATGCCTTATTATTCTTTGCTTTATTTTTAGGATACCCTCTTTTTCAGGCCTCATTGTCTGAAGGTTGGGCTTTGGAACAAAAATGCATCACATTTAGAAACACTAGTTCTTAGTAATTTTCCTTCTCATTCAGCCATTTCATGACAGCTGCTTTTGTCCCAGATTGATTATTTGGGAGAAAAACTTCATCTTTTTGTGTTCAGTAGCTTAAGGGAGATTATGGGCAGAGCCTTTGGATTTGATTTTCTTCTCCTTTTGCAATTAACTTGACCTTCTCTTGACTTCAAGACAGGCTACTAAAGCCAGAATGTAACTGGAAACAAGATGTTTGGTACGCTTCCTTGGAGGCATCTTTCCCCTTACCAGTCCAGATGCTACTGGACTTTGTTAGCATATTGCCTCAAACAGAATTAAATTGATAAAAGAACAAATAAAATGTTTTCTTTGAAAGTGGTGGTTCTTATTTTTTTTAATAGTTTGACTTCTCTAAGAGCAATCTGTTGTATATTTAATCAAGGATTACCTAGTAAGTAGAAGCTTCAAAGGTCTCACATACATGATGGAGCTGATGGGTTATCAGATACAACAGTCTTCTGTGTACGTGGAAAGCTAACAGCTATCACCTTAATTCTGAGACTTAAACCAGCAAATAATTCCTGAAGGGTCATGGGTTTCTTACTGAGATGTCGTTTCATTGACCTGTGCTTGCAGTGTCATCCTTGGAGAGCGCTTTGCGAGGCGGCTCCCACTGTGACCTCTGTGCTTCCAGACAGCGGGGCTGCTGCCCTCAGGCCAGCAGGAGCTTGGAGGCTGGAGGAGGCGGGCAGCTCCTGTAAAGGGGTCTAAGTGTGGCTCTTTATTTCTGACAATTGAAAAATAAAATTGTACTTTTCGCATCAGTAATTCTGGGTTTTGTATTGTTTGTTCTGTTTTAAGGGGGAAACCCTATGTATTCCTTTTCTAGGCAAGAAGAGGAGCCCAACTCTAAAAAATTCCAGACTGGGGACAGAGGAGCCCATTTTAGTCTCTCTGGCCTGGCCGAAGTCAGTGTCACCCAGGTGAGTGGAACCTGTCCAGTGCGCTTTGCCCTTGCAGGCAGGTCATGGCTGGGGGGGACTCTAGTCATCTCAAGATATAAACCATGCAGGAGCACCCCACCCTTCTCTCTGTCAGTAATTATCATCAGTTAGTTACCTATGGAATTATCGTTATGATATGCAGTACATAGAGCACTATACAACACACAGAGAATGGGACATTTCAGTGTAGTACTTTTTGAAGTGATTTTTTTTTGTTGGCTTCATTTTGCAGTTTTCTGTTTAGTCAAAGTAATAGGATAAGTGGGGTTAATGTTATGAGTCTTAATTTCCAAGTACATAAAATTTGAGTGTAACTTTTTTCTGATACAGAACTTCAGAACAGGTTTCACAAGTTTAGGATTTCCCGAAACCAAGTATCCTTTGACCCTGGAGATGTTCTTTATTTAATGGGAACATTTTTGGAACTTGCATATAACACCTCGTTTTAAGTGGCATCATTTAGAACCAGTGGATGCTAAAGATTGTCCCTTACTAGCCAGATACACTAAGGAAACCTAGCACTAGGGCGTGCCATTTCCCAACCTCAGAAAGAAATGCTCTCAGAAAAACTGAAAGTCTGAAAAATGATTTGGGTTTTATTTCAGTGTTTTATAGTGAAGAAAAAAAAATATGACTGTATTTGTTCTGAGAGCTTTTCTGACTACTATACCAGAGCAGACTAGAAACTTTAGTACATTTTGTGCCAAAGTTTATCAGCTATAATAGAACCCCACTGTTTTCTCCCCTGTGAGCTGAATGATACTTAGGCCCTGTTTAGGTTGGGACTGGAAGGTGAAGGATATAAGTATGATCAGAAAGTGCCATATAGGGTGACAGAGATTTTCATCTTCGAAACTAGCCGTGCAGTAAACTTTGAAACACGGTCTGCTTTTACTGTTGGCAGACATCTTCAGTGTGAGCATGTTTATATATTCTACCAAAACTTCAGTGCCAAAGGGTCAGCAGCAGTCCCCCCAAAAAGGGCAGTTCAGTAAACCAGGCTGTTCAGGCTAATATTTCTCATGTCATCTTAGTAGGACAGATGTATTTGGAACTGACCCCACATGGCAGCATCCTCCCCTTCCTAATGGGTTGAGTGTCAGGATGCTCAAGCAATCTGCCAAAGACAACCTTCAAGAAGGGCTGGCTGGTGGCTCGTCAGGAATACTGCTGACCCCTCTTGGAAAGAAGTCACTTTGCATCAAGGGATGTAAGTGAAGTACAGACAGCAGCTACATCTGCTAGCATTTAACTGAACAGGAAATGAACATGAATAGGAAGGGCCTTCACTTTGTCTTTGGTTTTATTTTATAAGAGGACACTTGCTGCACGAAGCCCTCTTGCCTTGCCTGGGGTGTGGCTGTAAAGAGAAGTGATCTGCAGGTCTGTCATCCGTGGGCATGTTCTGGGTTGGCAGTGTGGTCCTGCTGAAGATTTCCATGTTCTCATGAGGCAGAAGAATGCCAGCTTTGAGGAAGGTGAGTGCTAAGCCACTGGCTCTGCATTTAAAGGAAGGCCTTTAATTAGGTTAATGAACTTAAAAATCTAGATTTAGAAGTGTGGCCTTGTGTTTTAATGCTATATATAGCAGTTTTCTTGTGGATCTTTGTATTGTCCCTTATTGGGGTGCTCAGTGAGACATTACGAGCACGTGAGGATAAACTCAGCACAGGTCTGCCCCCACAAAGAACTAATTGGAGAAAACTGTGGGCCAGAACCTTGCAGCTTTTAGTTCCACTTCACTGAGATTCTGTGGGTTACTGTGAGTGAACTTAGAATAAAACATGTCTGTGTCTATCTTCCTGTTTTCTGAGACATAATTCTTGTTCTAAGCTTAAGGTTTTGAGGCCTTAAGATCTTGCTGCTGCCCCTTGATTCGATCCTTCTGAGATTGACTACAATCCTCATATTTTTCTTATCAGATGTGACTTAGAATTTCATTTGGGCTTGGACTAATATTAAAACAGCTTCCAGGAATGGAAAGAGGGTCTTGAACTGGCATAAACAAACATAAATTTTTCCTGTAATGGAGTGAGTTCTGACCCAGCCAGTAGAAGCTTCCTTTAGACAGGGAACTTTGAGTGAGATCCCTTTCAGTTATCTACTGTTGGAAAACAAATTCCTTCAATTTGGTGGCATAAAACAACCATCTATTATGCTCATAAATTCTGTGGGTTATGAATTTGGTCATGGCATAGCAGACATTTTTTTGTCTCTGATCCATGATGTCTGGAGCTTCAAACGGAAGATTGTTGTGTGTTGGGGGGAAGGGGAGCGGAGGAAGGTGGGGTGGAGTTCTAAAGCTGGGAACTGGAATCAGCTGAGTGCTTAGTCAGGGGGCTGTGGTGGGCTGGGACTTCTGTTGGGACTCTGCCAAAGCAGCCACAGGTGGCCTCTTCGAACGCCTGGGCTTCCTCATAGCACAATGACTGGGCTCCAGATCCAAGCGAACTGAGAGAGAAAGAGCCAGACAGAAGCTATAGCAGTTAATGAAGGTCAGCCCAGATGTAAGGGAAGGGGATGTGGAGTCTACCTTTTCATGGGAGAAGGGCAAGGCTCTGGGAAAGCTCATGATAGGAAGTACTGTTGTGGCCATTTTTGTAAAAGACAACCCACCACAGACCTGAAGGATGAATAGAAATTAACTGAGCTATGAAGAAGGAGGTGTTGGGGGATGGTTAAAAGAAGGTGAAAGTATTAAGAAGTACACATTGGTAGTTGTAAAATAGTCTCGGAGATGTAAAACACAACACAGGGAATACAGTCAATAATATTGTAATAACTATGTAAGGTGCCAAGGGGGTACTAGAATTGTCAGGGGCATCACTTGGTAAACTGTATAATTGTCTAATCACTATGATTACACCTAAAACTATATAAATTAATATTGAATGGCAACTGTAATTATGAAATAAAATAAACAAAAAATAGATAAAATTAAAAGAGAAAGAAGGGGTGAGATGGAGTGAGGTAGAAGGGCATTGTAATAGAAAAACTAAGCACCCAGGCTCTGTGAGACACGGGTGAGGGCTGTAAGATTCAAAGCAGACGAACAGAGTGGGAGGTAGTTGCTCCTCCTCTTATAGTGGCATTTGTTTATTTAATATTTAAATATTTTACTTGTCTTTGCCTTCCTTTGTGCTTCATTCTAAAAACTATCTTCTAAAATGGTAAAATGCCTCAAGCTTTTTTTTTAATCAAAAAGGGATTTCAATATTAAATGAATAAACAAGCAAATAAATATTTAAGTCGATAAACTACTTTGTCTTAGAGGGTTTTCAAGGAAGACCTAGAAAAAAGAGACAATTTGTTACTACCTAGAGGCAAACTTCATGAGGCATCTTTCTGGGTGTTTTTCATGTACATGAAAGAGAATGATGCACTAATATTGATTTTCTTTGAACACAGGACCTTAGAAAATTATCTTGGGTATTAATTATGTATATTCAAGAACAGCAGAGTTATTTGTTAAAAAGAATTTTGGTACAGAGAACATTGTGAAATATTGAAATGGATTAATGAATGTAGCTGTAGTTGGGAGTCTATAGACAATTTTTTAAAATAACTTTTCATTTGCCAGCAACTACTTAATTATGGTCCTATGTGAAAAAGAAGATAAAATAGATGGGCTACATAAAAACAATATTTAAAAATAAAAGATATACATGTGACATTCCTAGAAATCAATTTTGGAAAAATAAAAAGATATATAATATGTGATTTGAAAATGTTGCAATGATAAAAGTTTTGCTTACATTATACCATTATGTCACATTTGAAGCAATTTTCAATGGAATGTTTAAAGCAAAACACAACAGCAAGTCAAATTTATAATTTTTTTTCTTGTCTCTATATTCAGCTCACTGAGGACTAGTGTTCTAACTGACTCTAAGTAAGAATTGCCAGCCAGAATAAATTTTAAGGTTAAAAATGAATAATTCAAGGAACATTTTGGGGGAGCTTTTTTAACATGGCTATACTAATTAGCAGGTGGAATTTAATAGAGCCTATATTAAGCAGAAACTAATGAGGTAAAAGTTGCTTTTCTGTACACAAAAGGTTTTCTCATTTGCACTAGTTCTTTTAAAGGGAGAAGTCACTCCAAGTATATTTCCCAAGTATCTAGAAGGAATAGAACATTGGAGAGAGAGAAAATACATGTTTATGGATCAGAGATAAATTCACAGCACAATGAGTACATTGGGCTCTCAGTGATAGAGGCCTGTCTGTGTCATTTGTGAATATACACAAATTCTCACAAACGACCCTGCACACCTACTGCTACTGCTGCCATTTGGGGTTCTGTTTTAATCAAGGGAATTTCCAGCCAGCCACTGTTCACTTGGCTTCCTCTTGTCTTTCCCTGAGGTTGACTAGGGTTTAGAAGACCACACTGCTGATCAATAACTTCCTGAAATAACTTAGTTATCATTCCACGCCTTCCTGGCAGGCGATGACAGTTTTGTCCTATAATGCCTGGTGTGGTAGCTCCTGGACTGTGCAGGCCTGGACCAGACGCAGCGGTCAGGCAAACTGTGAGAGGGTGGCCGTGGGGTTGAGCCTCCTGAGGACTGAAGAGTGAGCATCCACCTCCACTTAGAAGGACTGGTGTTCAGTGAGGGTCTCTGCTGTGTGGCATAACCACATCCTCACAAATGTCTTTGTGAAACAAAGGGAGTGAAGTTTCCTACTTAGAGTTTTACAAAATTAGCCAAGATTAAAAACAGGTAAAAATATTAAGGTATTTAAAAGATTTTGTGGTATTTGTAGTACGCATTGCTTTTTTAAAACCTGTAATTTGATTTGACTTCTTTCTCATTCTACATCATCTGAATATAAGAGCAATATTACTTTAATAATATGTAATCTCAGCTCTTTAACATGGTCCATGAATTCATAGTCAGAGGGGGACAAAGAATGGGTCTGCTGCCTAAACTTTGTTATTTCTCATGTTAACTTTGCAGAAATTTTTTTACCTTTAGTTTTATATTTCACACATAGCAATAAAATAATTCAAATACACTTTTGTTTTGTTAATCTAGTATTATTTGCTATAGCATAAAAGTACAAAAACTAAGAAAGCTTTGTTATTTTTATAATACCAAAGAGCTTAAATATTTGTTTTTGGTGATTGTGAAAAAATCTATTAGTTTGCTAAATATTTTTTTTTTGCTTTTAATATGGCTATACAATTAGTAATAAAATAAAAATGTATTTTAAAATTATTATATACAATTTAATTTAACATGGTTTGAATCATATCCTTCTAGACCTAAAAGTCCATGAAAACATTTTGACTGCATTTTAATGAGAACTAGTCTCTTTGTTTTATGGTGGCTGAGGTCCTGCCAGACATCTCCTATAAGAACAGTGAAGGGATAATGTAATTCATTTTATTGCCTAAGAATTAATTTAATTTAATTTAATTTCTGTGAGCTAATTTGTCTTTATAATTATCCATTTTATTATTACTATTTAATATAAAATCTTAGACAGAATCACTGAGATGTGCAACCAAAGAATATATGTTGACCAAAAAATGAAAACTAAATTATTTATTTGTCTATGAAGTCTTTTAAACACTAGATGGCACTAAAAATATATCATGATAAACTCTTATTCATCAGGGAAAAACATTAATGATTTTATGACCTTATGAGATAGTACATATTTTTGTTTATATTTTTTAAACATTTAAAACAGTTTAAGTGCCACTAGTATAATTGATCATTGAAATAGGTAATAAGATTACCAAATTGTAGAGGTATATAATTCATAATTAAAATCATTCAAAGTGCTGTTTCAGTGACCCACAGACATTGCCTTCCGGAAGGCTTCTTCACCACCTGAGGTTGCTGCCCTCCAGGTTCACTCAGAGGAAGGAATACGCTGCAAAAGAAATCAATGAATAGGTTCTCGAACTGTTAGACGATTTGATTCATGACGAGATGTGATTCAGACGAACACACTGATAAAAGATGTAAATTCTTAACACACAGTGCTTCCTCCTACCAAGAAAATATGAAACTAATGATACTCCAGTATAACGAGGACGTCAGTGATTCAAGACTGATTTGTCATCCGTCCAAAGAATATTTGTAATCAGTCACTGCACAGAATACTTTGGTATGCTCTGATATTTCCTAATTTAAAGGGTCCTACATTTGAGAGCAGTTCTAAAAATTGACTCCTTATTGATAATATTTTGTGAAACTGAAAAAATTTTTTACATACTATAGATAATAAACAAATTTGGATCAGTTACGCTAGAGGAAAAGCTACATTTTCCTCCTTGTTACATGGAGATGTGACTGGAGAGCATAGCCAGTCAACAGGGAGCAGTGAGGGAGACAGTCATGGAATCCAAGTGTTCCCATAGCTTCTGCATTTTGTGATGTTTGTATTATTTGTCTGCTTTCAAAAGTTTCTTATTTGTTGTGACTTCTTTTCTCATTCCCAATACATATTAATTTTATACATAAAATTATTATTATTTTTTTAACTGGGCTCAAACAACTGTGTGAGTTTCAGACTGCTCTGCATCCACTTTGCTCTGACCCCTTTTAATTCCTCTAATGTCTTGTGTCTTACTTCAAGGACATCATGAAAAGGCAGGGTTGGTGGGGGTTTTTTGGAAAAGACAATCATGCTGGGAAAAATATAACGCAGCGGGAGAAAAGGAAGACCAAGTATGAAATGAACCGGCTCCGTAAAAGAAGCCGTAGCCGGGAGTCTGCAAAGCTGTGCAGGGGACATGGGGGACATTGCCCATTCACAGGGTGGTCAGGAGTTGAAAACAGCTCAGCAGCGGGCTAGACACCCAGTGCTGCGCCCCTGTGGAACTTTCCGGCTTTGTCTATGTTCAGCCTTTCTTCTCGTCCTATAAAAATAATTATTCATTTTTCTTCCACATTGTTTATGCTTTATAAAAAACTATTGAACTTTCATTTACATTGTTCTCTTTGTTTTTTACGCCTCTCCTCTTGGTAGTGCCTTTCTAATTTCTGCTTGCCTAGATCCACAAGACCTGTGTGTAAATCATTTCCTTCACAAAAGGGACTCTGCACTCTCTCCCAAACCTCAATATTTCCTTAAGCCAGACAAAAGTAATTTCTTCCTCATCTAAAGAAAATGTATCTTTATTTTTTCTGTGACACGTTTCCTTGTTTACTTTGTATTATACATGTTTATGAATGTGTTATTTTCCTTAATGAACTCTTAACTTACTCATGAAAGAGTCAAAATCTTATCCATGCTTGTATCCCTTATAATATCTAGCACAGTGACTTATGCACCATAGGCGACCTACAGATAGATGTGGAATAAATTAATGAAGGAATAAACACTGTTTCACCTGATGACTACAGCATATTTTTTATCTGCCTGTTTATTTGAACCTTTAATATTTTGTTCTTTGGTATATGTTTACATTTAGAATAAAATATGCAACAACCAGAGACTCTTGAAGAAAATAAAGGAACATATTTTCTTCTATGTTTATAAAAAATTATGACTCTGTATTGGTATAGACAATATTACAAGGTTTAGTCTAAACAGGAGTCAGCAAACTACATACGGCCCATGGGCTAAATCCAGCCAGCTGCCTGTTTTTATAATAAAGCATTATTGAAGTATTCCAAGTCATGAAAGGCAAGGACCTACATCCAAGATTGCTCTATCCAGCAAAGCTTTCATTTATAATGGAAGGGCAGATAAAGTGCTTCTCAGACAAGGTCAAGTTCATCACCAAGCCCTTAGTATATGAAATGTTAAAGGGACTTATCTAAGAAAAAGAAGATAAAAAATATTAACAGTAAAAAGACAGCAAACTCACAGTTATTAACAACCACACCTAAAACAAAAGCAAACTAAACAAACAACTAGAACAGGAACAGAACCACAGAAATGGAGATCACATGGAGGGATAGCAACAGGAGAGTGGGAGGAGGAGAGAGGGGGAAAGGGTACAGAGAATAAGTAGCATAGATGGTAGGTAGAAAATAGACAGGGGGAGGGCAAGAATAGTATGGGAAATGTAGAAGCTAAAGAACTTATGACACATGGACATGAACTAAAGGGGGGAATGTGGGTTGGGGGGTGTGTAGGGTGGAGGGGAATGAAGGGGGGTAAATGGGCATAATCAATAAAATATATTTAAAAAAATAAAGCACTATTGAAACACAGCTGTACCCATTTATTTTTACCATGTCTATGGTGGGTTTCAAGTTGCAATTGCAAAGTTGAGTAGTTGTAACGGAGATTGTATAGTAAGCAAGTTTAAAATCTTTATTGTCTGTAGTTTTTAAAAAATGTTGTGATGACCCTTTGCTTAAATCTTGGTGGTAGCTAGGTAGCCAGATGACTGGATAGGAGAGTCCAAAATCCTTTTCTTTTATAAATGAATAGGGAATGAGAGAACTACTAACATTTCTGTTTTGGAGCTATTGCCTTTTCAGAGTGTTTGAGAGGTTAGTGTTTTCTTGGAGCAATAAACCTCATTGGATAACAGGAGCTATTCCCTAGAGCACAGGTGGCAAACACAAGGCCCGAGGGCCAAATCCGGCCCTCCACCTTGTTTTATCAGCCTGATACCTTGTTTCTACCTAACAGCAGTGCTGGACTCTCGCTTAACTGTTAAGGAGTAGTTAGGTTTATAGAGTCCTAAAATTACATTTGGCCCTTTGAAGTCAACTGTGAGGCTGATGTGGCCCCTGGTGAAAATGAGTTTGATACCCCTGCCAGAGAGAAGGGAAGAAGGAAGGGTACTTAGCAGTTTTATTTTTTTGCTCACATTTGACTTGGAATTGAGGTTAATTTCTCCTAATGAAATTGGTGTAAAGTCTGAAATAATTCAATGGGTTTTACTTTCTAAAGGAATAAATTTGTGTTATCTCCCCTAAAATGGGTGATGTATTAACAGCCGAATCATTAGTACATTAACATAAAATATACCTCTCCCTGTAGTGTTAATGAAGTAGTGTGTTATAAATAGAAAACTTACACCTGATTATAGCATATCATCTATCTATCAAAAAAATCCAATTTCTTTTATATATCTTAATACTTTAAAATTGAATCCTGAGCATTAAGTTGAAGATCCAACCAGCTGTCTTACACCTTATTTTTTGTGATCTCCTTAAGACGTTCATTACTGTGGACCAACACCCCCTTCTTAAAGCACTCTCTTCTTTGACATTGTAGTTTCATCACTTCTGTCTGCCTCTTGGATGCTCCTTCTATGTCCCATTCTCTCCTTCTTCTTTCCTCATAAGTATGTAAATATATCAGAAGGCCCATGGCTAGTCTTATGTATTTCTCTTTGCTCTGATTTCTAGAGACCCTTTTTTTCCCCATAATTTGAGCTCATATTCCTAAGTAAACATCCCTCAACTTCTCATCTCTACTATGTATGTTTTTTTTTTTTTTTTTTAGTTTCAGCTCCACAACTTTAAATATCTGCTTGGAACTCAAGTTCTTTGCCACTCAGGAACCTCTTAATCTGGCCATTTTCTTAGTAACTAAAACTCAGAGTGTTGTCTCATCCCTGATTCTGCCTTCCTTCTGCTGTCCCATCTCATCATCTCCCACAGTGAAACCAAGTTTTCCCCATCTGTTCTAATCTCTTTGCCAGCTATCTTGGTTCTAATTGAAATTACCTCACATTGGAGCAATACTGAGTATTCTAATTAGTTTTCTTGACTCAGTATTTATTCACCTATTCTTCAAATTATTTAATTTAATATTTAATAACTCAATATTAAATTTGTTTATTGGTATTTGAAGGGAAATAAAGATTTCAGAACATGCATTCTCTTCATTAATATTATTCATAATTAAATCAAGAGTAATAATTTAACACTAAAGGATTTGTTTATTCATTTAACAAATATTTAATTTAATACCAATGATATTCCAGGCCACTGTTCTAGGCTCTGAAGATAACGTAATAAATGAAACAGATAAAGGTTAGAAACAGGTTAGATCTCTGACCTAAAGAAGTTTACATTCTAGTTGGGAGAATAGATGAGAAACAATATAAAAAATGTAAGTATAGGATGTTAATTGCATGTGATAAAAAGTAAATGAAGAGGGTGAGAAGATAAGAAACACTGTAAGAAGATTCCACTCTTGAATAAAGACATAAAGAAGCATGGAAGAGAAACATGTGGCTATATGGGAGAAGCATATTTCAGGCAGAAAACACAACAATAAACAGAGAAAAGATTCCTAACACATCTAAGGAATAACAGAAAGCCAGTGTGACTGCAGCAGAGTGTACAAAAGTGGGAGGACTGAGGGATGAGTTCATGGAAAAGGAAAACCCTGTTCTCCTTCAACTGTCAGGACATGTATTCCTGCTGCAGCAGAAAAGGACCCTGCATCCAGGCACTGTGAAGAAGCCATTATTTGTTGGTGTTTCTGGAAGCCAAGTGGTGAAAGCTCAGGATTTGTAAAGGTTAAGAATTTTAGCCCTTGCTTCATATATCCATCTGCGGGCCATCAAAAGATGGATACAAGAAGTATCCTTAAAACCTATTTTTACCAAATCACATTTTTTTACAAAAACATACACATACACCCTGTTGTGCATGGTAGCCAAGTCTATCATGCACTACAGGGTGGAAGATGGATCTGGTGTGTAGAGTGAGTGTTATGCCCTGGTGTAACCAAACTCAGGTTCGGCTGCCTGCCACTATGCCACCAAACTCGTGGGACAGGTGCTGGTGAGAAGGAAAGAAGTTTATTCAAGTGCCAGCCACCTGAGTAGATGGGAACTCTCATTCCAAAGCCCGTCTTAACATCAGTGCAAGCACAGATTCTGATAAGGAGGGAGAGGGAAAGCAGAACAAAGAGACCTAAAGGAGTGGGTAGAAAAGTTCTCTATGTGCAGACCAGCACAGTCCGTTCTGATAGGAACCTCAAAATGGGTCAAGAGATGGTTTGGTGCACATCATCCTGGCTTTACGCCAACCTGCTTGATGGTGGAAGGTCAGCAAATCTCCCAGAGCTGGTATGACTGAAGGGTGGAGTCTGTGTGTTTCGAAGTTCCTGCAATTCTTGTACAAACATGCTGTTTATCTACAAAGCTACATATTAGTCAGAGTCAGCATTTGCAGAAATAGTATCAAAAGAATGGTGGGGTGGGTTACAATTCCCCGCTGTTACACTGTGATTGGAGGTCTGGAACAGGAAACCTTTGTCACTTATTAGGCAACCCTTACCTAGTCTTGGCTTCCTCTCCTGCCTTTCATGCAGCCCAGCCACTCCCAACCTTTCCACACCATCTTTTTCTGCTCAGACTGGTTTGCAATGTTCCCATAGAAGGAGATCAAGCTTGCAGCAACACAGCTAAAATCTAGTCTCCCCTGACACTTTGAAGGTGAAGAGGTTTCAAGAGGACACTGTAGCAGAAAATCCAGCTCATTGGTAAAAATGAGATAGTTCAATAGTTTATGCACTCTGAATAGCTGTCCTCTGTAGTAATAAAACGATGACAAAACATTTTCCTGCTGTAAAGACCTGGAGCTGCTTCTCACATATCCCAAACACTGCTCATGTGTGTAAGAACACAGAGCAGAAATGAGGACCTTAGATTAAAATATAAAACATTACAAAACCAGAATATTTATATTAAGAAAAAAGTGAAAATGTACAAGATAGGCCATTTGCATACAGCCAGGGCCTCTGACATCCCGAGAAAGTGGGACCCAAGGTGTGGTTATCTAAGGAAGCAACCAAAATCACATTGGCCCGGAATGCATTTGGGTGGGAGTGAGCTCAGGAGCAGCGGGTCTGGAGTTGTTCTGTCAACCACCCCCTTTGCTGAGCATCCCAACCCATTCTGGGGACAGTTCCCGGCACCCCATCTGAGGAGTGGGTTATGAGGAGATATAATGTGCAAAAATGCTGCTTTACTCCTAAGAAATTCTCTCTTACAGAATGTAGTGGCTTGTGTGTGTTTTTTTTTTAAAACTCTGGCTTGGGAAATATAATTATATTGTTACATTCCTTTTTTAAAGGAAAACAACTTACTTATCTCCTTCCCAAATCTGGAGATTCTGATACCACATACCGGTTCTGAGAGGGATCTCCCCTCGTCCTCCTGTGCATTTGCACAGAGCGTGGTCAGAGCTCCTTTGCCTCAGCCTACGCTGCCCAGAGAGGGCAGGGCATGCTAATGTGAGCCTGGCCTGACATACCTGGCCGTGACAGCTGCCCTTACCCACCTGATCACACTTTCTCTACTCTGCTGATTGGTGCCTGCCCCTTGAAACTTTCTGATGGCAAAATGGTAGCTCCCACACACTGTGGCTCAATTCTGGGCCTCTGGCAGCAGGCAGAACTATGGAATTCTTCTTCCTCCTCTGAAAGTAGGCTGACTTTTCTGTGACCTGGAGGCCTTTGGAAACTTCAGTGGATATGAGACCATGATGTGGCTGATGCTCTGGCAAAAAGGCACTTCTGGGGTTTGTATTCCATAGCCAGATGGTCTAGACTTGCCTCCCTTTGATCTGCGGTTCTGCATGTTCCTCTATTTTATGTGTCTCTCACACTCATTACAGAGCACCCACCAGATCTGGTGACACTACGATTCCAGTCCGTAGGAACACATCTTAAAGGTGAACTGCACTGTTTTACCCACCTTCGTGCCTGGGATTTCCTCCATCTGTAGTTCACTCTGGGGCACAAAGATATCCAACTGAAGGTCCAGTGCAACCTGTAGGTCATGACCAGGAAGCTGACCCCTGTGCAAGGTGACCCACTTGTAGATGCTTGCACAATGCTTCATTTGGGGCCCTCCTGCTGCCAGGACCTTGTTCTCCAGCACCTTCCTCTTTGCTACCATCTACAAACCTCTGGCTGGACATGGATTCCATGGTAACTGCCTGATTCACTAACCCCAGACCCCTGGTTAGGTGATTGTGGACCTCCGAGAAGTCTGGAGGCAAAGGGGTGGCTGAAGACAAGGCTACTGCAGCTTTCTCCAGCAGTCCCTGTGATGCTTTGGACCCCAATATTTGAAAACTGCAATACAGAGCAGGAGGCAGATGAACACATTTGGAGAAGGGTTTAAGGATATAGAAGAATTTGCTTGTGATAGAGCTGCAGTTTCCAAAGTGTACACTGGACAGGTTTAGGAGAGTGGAAGGAGAATGGGATTTGAGATTGAAATGGGTGATCAGCAGGACATCAGATATTTAGCATCTACCTGAACTCCATGTGGGTCGGCTGTGGGAAGGTGGACTTGGGCCCAATGTGCACTGGAAGAATCAGTAGCCACCATTAGGGGTCGCATGTCTGAAATAATTCAAATGAGAATAAAACAGCACTTAGTGGTGAAAACGCGCTTTATTCACGATTCAGACATACTGTAGATCTACTAGCTCCCACCCAGGTCTCACTGCACTATGGTAGTCTCCACTTCATCCACAGTGTCCTTCCCCCTGGTTTCAGTTACCCGTGATCGACAGTGGTACACTGGGTCCGGGATCACTCAAAGGAAGTTTCAGAAGTAAAAAATAAGTTTACTCATTATTCGGAGCAGCATGATCACAACTCACGCTGTCCTGCCCAGAGTGTGAATCATCCCTTTGTCCAGGATGTCCACACTGACTAGCTTCAGCCCATTAGCCACTCAGCAGCAGCCTGGGCTGTTGGATCGGCTGTCACAGTGTCCACTGAGGGCTTTGGAACATATTCTGTTCGCTCCCCCATGAGGGGCGGCTACTGTAGCACTGAATGGAAGTTACTGCTTTCACTACCTAAAGAAAAACATGCAATTTAGCTTCTCAGATTTTCATTTTCCCTATGTGTCTAACATACGTATTTTCCCTGACACTTAACACAGGGAAAATTTCATTTTTAATCTTAAGTCCCCATTTTCCTAAGCCCTCTAAAAATAGTGAGATCACATACACTTGGGTCAAAGCCTTTGGCACCATATGGCCAGAACCAGGACGGTGGTTTCTGATTCTTCAACAAGGTTGAAAGTACAATGCAAAAAGATACAAAACCTTTGCATAACTGCAAATTATTTTGGTGTCTCATTCCTTCTCTTTGTAATAGGCTTAGAGGAGAGAGGTAAGCAAGATGGGATAGAAGAAAAATGAGAGGAAAATCGGTTTTATATTTTCTGCAGTTGGCCACTTTGTTCTTAACTATATCAGGTAATAAACAATTTGCAAGTTTTCCACAATATAAGTGCCTGTCATTGTCAGAGGTATTTCATTTTTCCTCACTGAAACCAGTTAGCCTTACTTACTTAGTGAAATCTCAATACCATGCATAAAAAATAAATCATTGAAATTTAGACCATATTTTAACCTGAGTGGTTCCAATCAGCAAGCATGTCTATCGTACTCACTGCATATTTAACATATAGTATTACTCCTTTATGTTCACTGAAGCAGATATCTTAGTCTTGAAACTACTTATTATTCCATCAAAACTTATAGCACATAGTAGCTCCTCAACTCATATGACTTGATTTATACAGCTGTGAAAGTTAGGTTAGGTTCAAGTTCATTAATAATCCCAGTTGGAAAATTTGAGATCTCTTCAACTACACTTGGGTAAGTTAATGAACATTTAGAAGTGAAATGTCTGGTGCATATGTGAGAATACTCTAGCAAAAAATTATTTCTGAAAAGTGGGTGGTTACTTATGCAATGAGAAATTCAAAGAGAATAGTGATATATTTCAAAGCTTGTCTTTATAATAATTGACTCAAGCATTTTCTAAAGTCTGAGAAAAAATGTTATAAATCCTTTTTGGAACCAAACATGGTGTTTAACTACAATCCTTATCACAATTTGAATACATATGCAATCTCCAGAGACCCTCCATGATCAATTTCCTGTGATTGATGAGAACAGAGTAACTCGGGTGCCCTTTAGGGACCACAGCTTGTCCTGTCCTGTGTGTCAGTAACCGCTTCCCTCTTCTGCGTGCTCTGCCCTGGAAAGAACCAATACATCATCTTCTTTGCCTTTTTTTTTCCTGGATGTAAATGTTTCTCTTTACAAATGTTGTGAAATGTTCTATCAAAGTTTGGGGTTATTTTGAAATATGAAGAAACAAGTGAAAACTGACATGGCAGATTTTTATCACCATTTTTGGTGTGAGAAGCAGCAATTCTGTCTTCGCCGAAGACAGAGCAATTGTCAATATGCTGAAATTGCTGGAGAGTGCACTTAGGATAGACACAGAAAAGGTTTCTCTGTTGTGAGTTGTTGGGCCCCTGAGTGGGTGATATAGGTGATAGGTTGGCCTCAGAATACATTTTTATTAACAAATATTGCCTGTCTTAATAAAATCTGAATTATCATAAACAAAGGTACATTTTTTATATTTTGAAAATATAAACCCCCTCAAAATTTCCATCTAAATTTCTTCTTTAAAAGGCTTCAGTTCTTCTCAGAGCTGGTGATAGTTAAAGGATGTGAAACAGATTTCACTGAAGACTGTGAGTACCACCACTATGGAAAGATCTTCATGGCATTTTGTTGAGTAAAACAAAGCAAGGTGCACCCACAAATTGTATAACTACTACTGCCTTTAAAATAGAAATCTGGTGTCAAAAGACAAGGGTGTGAGAGAGAACTTTTTGAACTAAGTGCATACATTAACTATTCTGAAACAAATAGTGCATATATTACCTATTCTGACATCAATAAATATAATACAATTTAAAGAGTCCTTCGTGACTAAAGAAGTGCGCACACAAAACTGTTGCGTCCATCTAATTTGGCAGCAGGGGAGCAGCTGATGAACTATGGTGCTCCATGTAATGGAGATAATGGAATACCCTCTGCATCTCACCAGAAGAGCGAGGTAGAGAGG
Organism: Tonatia bakeri; assembly: GCA_004024845.1. Classification (NCBI taxonomy): domain Eukaryota; kingdom Metazoa; phylum Chordata; class Mammalia; order Chiroptera; family Phyllostomidae; genus Tonatia; species Tonatia bakeri. Next base: position 62,134 of record PVIA01000796.1, read on the forward strand.
CATAGAGAAGCTAGACGACGGAAGTGAAGTGCAGCATGCACAAACGTTCATTTCTGGACATCTTTAAAGCTCACACAAAGAACATTGTGTGCAGGTCTCATCCTGTGTGCCAGCATTCTTTTCTGGAAGGACACATAAAGTGGGAGAGGAAATAGGGTGAGTCTGTGGGTGCATGACTTTTGCTTGTCATTTTACACATTTCTGAGTATTGATATTGTTAATGCGTGTATGTATTATAGTTAATGAATTAAAAGTCCATTTATATTATACCCCTGTGCAAATGTTCAATATCATATTTCTTAATTTCTTAAGTCAATGTGAATCCAAATGGATGTTATATATTATAGAAAACTCCTGTAAAAAATTCACAAGTAGATAGACCGCAGCTAATCCATTCTAGAGACTTTTTCCTTTTGCCACACTCAGTGTTCAGAAATGAGCTGAGGTGAGCTAAAGATGAGCTGGGTTTTACAAATCATTAGCAACAATACAACACAGTGGAAAGAGCAATGACCAGAGAGTCTCACTGTGGCTCTTCCACTTTGGGGCACCTTCAGCCTGACACAGCGATTTCCTGTGTTTAAAGGAGCTAACTCATCCTTAAGATTCTGTCCTACCTTAGAATTCCTGGATTCTCTTATTGCTACAAAGTAGAGGATTTGATGTTAATTCAAGTAGTTCTCTGAACTCTAAAGACTTTTAAATATCCTACATGATATTATATATCAGAAATTAGGAATGCTGACCCTCAGGAGGACCATCTGAGACCAGGGTGTGTGGGGGCGTACAGATAGAGACTTAGGTGTCATGGTCTGTAAATACTGGCCTGCCAAACATGCTGTATCATAATGTCTGAAACCTAGGTAAATGTTATCTTACATAACAAAGAGGTTTTTATAGTGTTTTTTGCAAGTGTAATTAATTTAAGATTAAAAAAATGGGAAGAGTATCTGGATTATCCCATGTAATCACAAAGGTCATTATAAGAGGGAGGCAAGAGGGTCAATGTCAGAGAGGGAGATGTTGGGATGACGCAGGTTAGAGAGTCAGGGAGAGATTTGAAGGTGCCACACTTCTGACTTGGAAGATGGACAAAAGGGTCTCTGGCCAAGGAATGCAGGCAGTCTCTAGAATCCAGAAAAGGCAAAGAAATGGATTCTTCTCTGGAGCCTCCAGAAAGAACAAAATCCTGCAGACACCTTAATTTTAGCCTAGTGAAACCCATTTTGGACTCCTGATTTCCATAAGATTATCTTAATAAGTTTTTGTGATTTTTCAATCACGAAGTTGTGGTAATTTGTTACGGCAGCAACAGGATACTAATACAGTGATTTTATTTCAGTAACATAATGGGGGTGAGTTTGAAGTTGGGGTAGGGGCAGAAGAATGTTTTACTCCTGGCTTCTGTAGCAAGCAGGGCTGGCTTCACGGCCATGTGACGTGTGTTATCACACAATGGTCCCCATGCTCAGAGGAGTCCAGCGTTTGTCTTAATGCTCTACTATCGTCTTCATGAAATTCTTAATATGTCATTTTTGAGCATGCGGGAAGCAGAGGAGACACCCTGGAGGGACAGCCCTCGTGAGTGTTTGTGATCCGGCATCAGTACCGGCTGACAGTGGCTCAGCCCCCAGGCGCAGCATGCAGCTTGCTGAGCAATTGGCCTGGTTTGCCTCAGGGCAGTCAGAGGAGCCACTGAGCTGGCAGAAAGGCCTGGGATCAGATTGGCAGTGGTGACAGTGGCAGCAGCAATGGCAGGTAGAACTGGCAGCTATGCCCTGGGGGAAAGCAAGGGCCCTGGGCAGCCCTGGGAACTGTGGGAGGTCAGCCTGTCCATTCACTCCCCAGAGGGCCAGTCCCCGAAGCTTCCGTGCACCGATTAACTGTGGGATGGGACAGGAACCACTGGTGCTTAGGCAGTAACTTTGCCAGGAAGTTATTACAAGATAAAAGCATACACGTGGACATTGTAACAGAGCATATCAAAGTTATTAGAATTGTTAGTTATTAAAATTATTCAGAGTTTAGAGTCTCTGGTTTTAAAAACTAATATCCATAGACTTCCACATAGAAATAAAACTTAAAGATTGTAGCATTAGCAGTAAACCGAAAAGAACCATTTTCACATGATACTTCAGATGAACAAATTATTAATGAGAAAGGCAATCTCAGAAGTATTTTTCTTATAATTGAAGATACAGCAATAGACTTGTGTATACAAGTATTTTCAATTATATAGAAATCATGAAGCCACTTTGGCTTCTCAAACAACTTCTACAAGTTATAGGAAATGGCACAGAAAATGCTAAATTGCTACTATATAATTTTTATTTAATATTAAATGCAGACTTTTATGAAACTTATGGAGATTTAAATCTTTTTAGAAAAATTATTCTGTGAACCATTAACTCAAATGACAAAAATTTATATTTCAAAATAATTTATCAGACATTTACCTTAATTCTAAGATCACTGATAAAATAAAAATATTCTTTATAGCCCTAGTAACAGTTGCATTAACAGGAAGATTCTTCTCAAAATTAAAAATTATTAAAAAATCAGTTTTGATATATTTTCCAGGAATGACTGATACCATAGTCATTTATATTGACTGAAGATAAAATAGTTTTAAAGGAAAACCTTTGTATGTAGTACTGTTAACAAAGGTAAAGTTTGAACAGGGGCCCTACATTGTCATTTTGCAGGAGGCCCACACCCCGTGTAGTCAACCCTGATGGCAAGATTGACCTCTGAGATGAGAAACATCTTCCTCCTGAATCTGTGCTCTCAGCAACTTGAACTGACAGATGATCATGCATTAGAAATGGAAATTTCTTGTTTAAGAATATTTACCTTCCATCCCTCAAAACAACACAATCCCTGACTATGTTTTGTTTTTCCATGAATCCAAGCGCAGGCGCCTGACCTGGTGGCCCTCTGCCTCTTCCCCACCTACCTGCTGTTGGAAAAGGGAAGGCTTCTTCCACAGCGTGTGGAGCACAAGTTGTTACCTCCTTCCCAATGGAGGGTTTTTCACAGTCTTCACTCAGTGTGATACTTTCCCAGTGACTTACCATTTGTAACTCGGTCTCCATTCGCCTGACTGCACCCTGAGAGAGCCTTGCTCAGCCTGAGATAACAATGACAAGAGGCACAGGTGTTCAGGTGGCCTCCAGTTTGAGGCTTGCAAGATTTATGTCTAGACAGCTGTGTGCCAAACCTCTCTGCATATGGAGATCGACATATCCCCAAAGGATATAACGGATAAAACCAGAAGAATAATGAAGAAAAATGACAGGCACACGGGAGAGGAATAAACAGGGTATGCCTCTGGTAAATAACTCCCTGAAGGACTCTTAGAAAAGACTTACTGATTAATTGAATCAATCCATCATCCTTGGGGTGACAGCATCAATTTGCAATCTTTTGGGGAGTTGTTTTATTCCATTGCAGTTATAGCTTAAATTCATCTGAGGGTAGAATGAGAGGTTAAAAAATATACTTGTTTTATTACTAAGATGCCACAATTCTGTGCTCTCATTACAGAGAAGGCTTACATTAGTTTTAGTAATGATTTAGACGGAGTCAGAGCAGCCACATGTAACTCCTCTCTGAATTTATCTTACAGAAATCAACTTTCATTGCCCATCAACGTTTTAAGCTCATTTGTTTCTAAACTCCATAATTTTTAAGGATTTTAAAAACCAACCTTTTTAAAAATTTGAAAGAATATAAACAGATAGGCTTTTATCTCTTTTAGGAGGAACTCACCTTTGTTTTCTTTGTCGTCACGGGCAGTCACATCGCATGGCACTTGGGCAGGTTCGGTGGTACGCGAGGCCCTTGAATGTATCATCTCGTTCATAGGTTGTCGATTTAAAAGCCATAGAGTACATAAATGTCTGAGAGATGTTGCTCTCCAAGTGATTGTTTCAGGATAGTGTACGTTTAAAATTGGACATAATATATCAATCACAGATTTTGTTCTTTCCTTCCTTGAGAGTAGGTGGAAGGCAGATGTAGTACAATGAAAAGAGAATTGAACATGAATCCGAAGCAAAGATTCGCATGTGATGGGAATAACAGAGCCTTATTTTTTTATGAGGTAAGGATCTTCACATCAAAGCTTCCTGAGTAGAAGTGCTGACTGCCACAGATTTACCTTAGACAGACAAAATGTCTGAGGGGAGGTTCTCTTCAGAATCACAGGAAGTATTCAAGATGGGGAAGTTTCAGTAATCCTAATGTCTCTAATATTAACTATTCAGAAATGTGATATAAAAAATGCTAGAAAATTTCTACCCATGAAAGTGAACATAATTAGTTGCCTAATATGGAACATATATATGAGTATATTTACATGTAGATATGTTATTAGTTTTTTAAAAAACTATGACATAAAACCTATTTAATGTGAGACTATGCTGAACCTAGGTCACACTAATTCAGAAGCATTTTATGATCTTATACTATCTCAGAGCCTTCTTCATCAGGGTTCATTCTGACTTACACAGTCCAGGGTCAGTCGGCAGTGTCTGGGATTTGTTTTACTCTATTCTGACCAGAGTAAACATCTTGTAGGATGTTTGTAGAATAGCCAGCTACTTGCATTTTCAAGAAACATGGTAACCCTGAGTAATTTCTTAGCATCTATGGGCCTTAGTTTATTGTCTCTGTAATAAATAGGTTGGCTCTCAAAAGTTTGTTTTACAATATGCCATATTTAAAATGAATTTGTCTTTCTGAGTTTAAGTGCTTTACTTACTATAGTACAGTGGAAATTGTGTATTTGCCTCACTGTATCACTGTTTTTTAATAGTCACCAAATAAAGGTCTTGGTAGTGTTAATTTACCGAGTGAGCACACTAACTGAGAACTCCAGAAGAAGGAATCTTTCCTTCAGGGTGTATGTAGATGTATGTATGTGTGTGTGTGTGTGTGTGTGTGTGTGTGTGTGTAGTTGTTCTAATAACCTTTGTCTCTTTATAGTCCACTGGGATGTTGTGTGCATTTGACCTCAGAGTGTGAAGCAACAACCTGACAGTCAGTCACTCCTACTTCTACAAACACGCATTAGCATGGTTTTCACACAGGGAGCAAAAGTACAAACAGGCTTGGTCTTTACAAGGCTCTCACCATGTGGATAAGTTAGGTATTACATATAAGTTGATCTTCAGCTTCTTGAAATGCTGTCTCAAAGCTTTCCTTACTTTCAATCAATGTAGGCACTTGGGCATCTGGGGTCTGTGTACAGTGAGAGAAAGAACATGCCCCTACCAGCAGCCCAATTCAGCTGCCTCTGTCCCTGCAGCCTAGACAGTGAGCCTCAGCAAAAATTACGGTTAGACGATCACAAATGCCAGGGGTTAACCTTTCATTTTTCTTTTCTTTTCTTTTTTAAATTTATTGTTATTCTATTACACTTGTCCCAATTTTTCCCTCTTTGCCCTTTCCCATCCAGGCCACTCTCTAATCCCACAAGGGGTTAACCTTTTCTACTGTTTACCCTACCCCAACATGCTTCACTAGAGTAACTATCAAAGACTATGTCACCAAAATGGCAATAAACATTTTAAGTTATTTAAAATTATTTGTGTACAAAAACGTACATAAAAAAACTACCTATGTTAACCAAAGGTTTTTAATATAGTGCCCTAACACCTCTGTCAGGTAATAGCCTGATGCTAACTCTTAATTCAAGACAGAAGGTGGTGGGGGGGAAAGCCTTCCGCATGATGACGAATCTATTCCAGGCAGTCTTCTACAAAAAAAAAAAAGTTAGTGACAGGTGATAATGGAAACACGTGTTGCCTATATGACTGAGCTAAAATGGTGCCAAGACCTGGCATTTTCTTTTACTTTCAACACATCTCTGCACGGCACGCGACAGGTATCAGCACTGCCTTTGTGTGAAGTTTGCAGGGTTTTCCCGTCAATGACATTCGTAGTCAAGTTCACTGTGAGAAGGAGCAGTGGCTTTCAGGGATGGCTCTGAAACAGTTGTTTTTCCATTTATTTTTAAAATGCAAATTACACTAGTAAGTCAAAAAAATCACTCTGTTAAAAATACATTCAGAATTAACAAACGCAAAAAAAGAAAAGAAAAAGACACATCAGGATTGTAACTCTTGCCTTCTGAATATTAGGTTTATAACAAAAGCTCAGCCTAGAAAAATAGCATTCTTCACCAGATTTTGAGGAGGATACAGCTGTACAACTGAGATGTTTTTTCCAGATAGAATCACACTACTGTGCTCACTGCTCCCAAAAATGACCTGTCCACTGATTACTTCTTAGTAGTCAACAACTGTTTTTGAAAATTTTGGTGGTGATGATAGTGGTGATTAGGTGGTATGATGGCTGCAACTTAAAGCTGGAATATGAGGGCGTATGCTCTGTGCATCTCAATTCCAATCCATTTACATGTCCAAGAAGGTGGGCTCTGATCACAGTATGAACGGACAGTGAAACCTCATTTTAAAATACATTAATAGTTACATTAGAGAAAGTTCTGCCATGTATAGTATTTCTATTTTACGAATCAAAGGACAATACATTGGTAAATATTTTTCTCATATATTAAACATGCATGTCACTATAAAATCATTAGATGAGGTTTCACCTACATGTCTGTAATCGTATGTTTTATATATGTATGTATGGACAAATATACACAAGCCACTGAGAAAATTCAAGCACAAGAGTTAGAATCTTTCTTTGTAGCTCATGTTCCAATAGTAAACTTTGTTCCTTTATCATTTTCAAATGCATATGTGTGTGTATCATAGATATCCATGCAACACAGTAATAGGACTGGTTTATGTAGTTCTGGATGGGATAAGGACCAAAGTAGGCTAACCCAGTAACTGAAACTTCATGGAAACCAAGAGAAAAAGTTGCTCCATGCCAATGTATGACTTTTCAAGTCTGAGTTTCACTGCATTTAAAGATGGCATATTCATTTAAAAAATTGATTTTAATGTCTCAGGTGACTCCAAGAAAAAAACATGTCTCATCTGAGTTCCTGACAAGCCTGAGCTAATTATGTTTTCCACTAATGAAAACCAAATAATGCTTGAATATATAGAACAAATTTCCTAGAATTTCAGAATATTCCATAAACACATTGACCTACTATTAAGTTTCCAAAGGCATCTTGTTGCCAACTACGTTAACAGCACAGTTTTTCTGCCACAATAATACAGGAGGAGTAAAATACACTCTAACACACAACGGACCCCCCGACCACCACAGAGAGATCTCAAAGATTTCACCAAGGTAACTATTGGTCCCCCCGCCCACCCCAAAAATAATCTCATACGCTGAAGTTAGGAAAAAAAGGTCACCTACATAGGGTCTCCCATTGGAATTAGATATAAAAGAGTAAACATAGCTAATACATATTCAGTTGGCCTCAGTTGATAGAAATCCACAGCTGTTTCTGTGTTAGTAAAAGACATTTGTAGTTACTTATAAAAGCACCTAGAGTGCGATAAATAAAATCAGTGTTATGCCATTTCTGCTTTCTGCTTCCAGTAGATTGACTTTAGTAGATTGTTAAGTTTTCCTTTGTCCCACCCAACCCCATCTGAAGACCATATTTAAGAACTATAAAGATGACGATTATTGTTGTTGCTATTATTGTTACTTGTCTCTTTTTGGCCACCGTGGAGGCTCAATGGTAAAGCACTTTGCTGACAGCTGGCAGTTTTCGTACACAGACACACGGGAGCTGCTGGGCTATTCGGTGTTGTTTCTTGACATAAAACACACGGACTCGAACTCATTCGGAATTAACAGCAGTGTGTTAGCCTAAAGGAAGTGACTTGGGGATGTCTGCACTGAGATTCTTGGGTGCACAACTTAGGTGGGTTAAGGCAAGTATATACGGTACAGCCTTTAGGGCAAACAACCTGCCATTTCAGACTTGGGTTACAAGGTCATCACGGCAGGTTGTGTGTGTTTGTTTTTGCAATTTCATTGCCTACATAGCAGTGGTGCTATCAAGACGCATGGGGTGCAGGAGGCAGGACTCTGAAGCTACCGGGCCCTGGATGAGTTCCCAGCTTGCAGAGGCCCATGGGCTGAGTTGCAGAGGAGTGAGTTAGTGATGGCCAGCAGATGGCACCAGCACGTCTCCTTTTGAACTTTCCAAAGGCCTGGGCGAAAGAAGCCTGCTTTCAGGAAATCCAGGATGGGCATGTCCTGCGTGTTTGTCTGTTTCGGTTAGAAAGAGGAGGCCAGGTCGAATTGGTGTGTGCCTCAGTGCATGTTTGTGCGTTGTGCCCTAGTGGATGTGAGACTTTGTGTTTGGTCTATTCATATGTGTATATATTTAAACTCATTGCTTCTTGCTCTTCATAAAATGCAGGAGGCCACTGCGAAACAAGTTTTTTGTAAGGTCCAGGAGCTGACATTATGAAGCCATCTGTATTATTTCGACCTGAGAGAGGGGGGTGGGGTGGGGGGAGAGAGAAAGAGAGAGAGAGAATGTTTTTAATCAAGGGAGAAAGCTCAACACCTTTTCTCACTTTTTTAAGCATAGGAGCAAAGCTTACCCCCACCCCCTCCAAAAAGTCCAAACCCAATTGTGCTTTAAATAGACAATTTTCCTCTCCTTTTTTCTCAGTGTAACCTTCTAGATAGAGGTTACTTATGGTAATTTACTGGATAGAGAGCTACTAAAGTAATTTAAAATCCATTTCTGGGGACAAATAAAATGAATACGTATTGCCATACAATTAGGCGGCCAAAAAGAATGCAGTGTTTTCAAATGCCGTCTAACGAACGGCCCCAGGTAGGACCTTCTCACAGTCGTGTGCAGGAGCCCCAGCGGATCTCTGCTGGTTACGGCACGGAGCCCGTGGTGGTCGAGCAGCTACTCTGTAAGAAAATGAGCTCGTGGACGTGGCACTGTTTCTGTGCCGCAACTTCACAGCTATTGTTGGTGTCAAAGAGGTTTACCAAATTATAAGAAACAATAATAACTTTCCTTTTTAGATGGATTATAGGTAATCTGAAGAATTACAGGCCAAGAATGTAACAAAAGAAAAAAAAGAGGACTGTCTATTCATTGATGACAATGGGGGGTCGGGAGAGGGGGGCACAGGGCTGTGAGAAGTCAGGCAGGCAGTGTTTCAGGGCTCCGTCCAGGCTCCCTGCCACAGAGGATTTGCTGGGGACAATGGAAGCCCCACAGCTAAAACTGCGTGTTGCTTTTAAACGTTTGCTCTCCTTCCAAGGAACAGCTTTTACTTGCAGTTGCTATAGAATATTGTTAGGGTGAGTGAACTGGCCCATGATGTTAAATTGCTCTTACTTTACAAGACTTATTTATGGCAGGTCGAAGGAGAAGGTATACCCCGAAGGACAGAGATATAGGAGATGCTGGGCTCTCTGCTGCTCAACAGGGGATGAGGTTTATGTGTGAATCAGTGCTGTTTTTTCATAGGATTTGAATAGACAGTGGCTCTGCAGTGATTGATTTTGAGGTCTACAAAGTTGAAAAATCCCTCTTTCATCAACACTGTATAATGAAATCAAAAGGGAAGAAAAGAGACAGAGAAAGGGGGGTGCAGGCACAAATGGAAGTATGGCAGCTAAGTTAGTGTGAAGAGGTAGAAATAAGTTAAATTAAGAATCAGGGAATGTAATGCCTCAGCAAACCCACAGTCTGTCTATGAATTTGGAAAGAACACTAAACTAAGGGGGCTGGATAATCGGAGCTGCACAACTGACAAGTTGTGGGACCTTGGGTTCCTTCCACTGACCCAGTTTCCTCATCTGTAAAATAATCGCAGTGTTCTAGTGTGTGAGGTCTCTAGGGGATGTTCTGTGGAAGGGATAGGAGTCATATTTCTATTGGTGTGCTGTTGTATATTCTAACTATTTCTAACTTCCTAAATTCGAATTTCATTAAACATTTAACTTATTTTATGAACAGTGAGACTTGAAAGCTCATATAATTTTACTATTCCCTGGAAGTAAGGAAGAAAACAATATTTTTATTACTTTTGGTGTAGCACTTAAAGTATTCTGCTTAGTAAAATCACAGGCACTTTTGTCCTCAAGGAATTTAATGCTGGGTAAAAAATTTGCCAAATCCCCCCTTGAAAGATACTAACATTATAAATGCTTGATTTGAACTAATACACTTGATTATGCATAATTAGTATTCTTATGTTTTTAGTATAGCAGATCCTTACATAAGTGGTTACATTTAATTTATTGCAGTTTGGTCATTTTTATTGATCATTCCTATTGACCAACACGATAAAATGCTGTGTGTTAAAAATGCCGTGTGCTATTGTCAGAAGTGAGCAATTGCAAGTCTTCTGGATGTCCTGGTTTGCTCTCGAACACAAACATATTTTTCCGTGCTACTGGGGCTGGTACATGAGTTATATTGTTTATGGAGGAAATCCTTTGGGGATGAAATATAGTATATATTAATGTGTGACTTGATAAAGTCTTTTCAAGAGCAGCATTGGTTAACATGAGCATTGTTCTCACTAATAAATTATGTTTATTAGGCAATTACTATTGACACATCCTATGCTTTATGTGCTTTACATGAGTTATTTTGTATAAATTCAGAATAGTTACATGATGTATTTATCATCTCTATTTTTCAGGTGAGGAAACTTAAGCTCGGTGAGAATAAATAAAGTGGTTCAAATAAAGTTATATGTCCAAGGTCATAAGGGATTTTATCTCAGCCCATTTATCTTCAATAGGTCATCTTAACCACTATTCCTTACTAATTTGTCTTCATTTTTAATAGAATGCTTTACGTAAGGCTACGATACAATATTGAGAAGAATGGAAAAGTATTTAGAGAATTTATCATTTCATGTTTTTTTGTTGTTTAATCTTTTGAGTCTGTCTGGAAAGATAGGAAAGGTATGGTATAAATAGCATACAACTGTAGTATAGGGTAAAAAATGAAATTAAGGCAGAAAAGAGAGTAAGAAATATCTCACAAAAGAACTATATTTTAAGGTATAATTTAAAAGTTAGTGGGGTCTCAAAGAGTGGAATTTGGAAAAAAAGATGCTTGTGTCAAGAGTAGAGTATGGACAATCATGAAAATTGGAAAGATACATGTTATATTTGCAGAAGGCAAAAATTCTAGTTTGGATGTCAAAGAATAGTTAAGGGGAGATATCAGACCATTCATGCCCTCAACAGATTACAAGCTTCTGGAGGACAGGGGTCAATTCTTAGTTATTATTATATTTTCTGAGTGTGTCCCAACATCACCTGCTTATGGTTGGGACTTAAAAAGTACTAAGGGTTGAGGAGAAGAGATAACACTTCAAAAAAACCTTGGGGCCTGATCAGAGCAGGCTTCCAGGTTATAGTAAAGAGTGTGGACTTTGTTCAGCAGGTAGCAGGAGTCATGGGCAGTTTGGGGCTGGGGAGCAAAATGGTCCATGCACTACTTAAGGAAGACTGATCTGGAGGCCACAGGAAAGATGGGATAGGGGTTCTGGAATGGACAAGGGAACGGAAACCTTCTGGTCATGAAAGCCAGAGGCAGGGCAATGGTTGTGGGATGTATAGGGGGATGGGTGATGGACTGTTTACAGAGGGAATGCTGTACGTGACACATGGCACTGCCTGAAGCTCATCTGGAAGTGGTGTTGCCACGTGCTTCCAGGGAACCACCAGGGGCATGAAGAAAAGTGGAGGCATCATGCACAGATCATTCCCTTTTTAAAAACAAGCTGACAACATATGTATAAAGATTAATCCCTCTGGAGAAATACTCCAAATATCCACTTATCATCCTGCACACTAACAATATTCAAAGGTAAAATGGTTCATGGTGGAGGACAACGACAACAAACACATATCTTCAAAGAGAGAAGCTCACATTGCAAAATGAATTGGAATCTTACTTTCTATTTTGATCTTCGCTTGCAATTCAGCATATCACTTGATGCTGATATATAGAATTTGTTATCAGTTGTTATCCAAGGGAATTTGCCTAAACACAGATATAAAAATCAGGCTCTGATTGTATATCTGCTCTCTTGCGTGCTAGAGTTAAGGGTCTGATGAGTTTCAAGTGTTAATATGCTTCTTTCATTGTCACTTTTCACATCAGAAAAATGATAAAGTATTGCTCAGTTTTTGATCATTTAACACTTTGTATAACTAGAGGGATAACCTGTCATTCATCATTCAAATGAAAACACTGTGGAGAGTAGTAGAAGGTGCTGGTAATAATTATGCCAGGACAAGCATGGAACCTGAGGCTATCCTGGGAAAACCAAAACATGTGGTTTATACAGTTACATATAGCTACTTACAATGTTATATCATTTTAAATATATACAACTTTTGGATAATTCAAAAATTAATATATTATATAGGGTGTTTTTTTAGCCATGTAGTTGATACTTATATAAGACTAAAGATAACTTTAAATATGGCATTTCTGAAAAGTTAAGTTTTTCAATAATTATGAACAAAATGTTATTAGAATTTACCCTGGTCAAAACAGTATGGGAAAATACCAAAGTATATAACTGAAAGAAAGTCGCATGCCATCTACTTTGTGCCACAAGACTGTTTATTTAACCATCTTTTAGTGTCCCAGAAGAACGCCTCCCAAGCAAGGTACTTACATGTACATAGGCTGTAGTTGTAAATGAGATGTCTTCTGAGGCCCTTGATAGCCATAAGAATCAAAGCCACCTATGAAATCAACTGAAAAGGGACAATTGACTTCATTAATTCACTTTTCAAAAGAGATAAACAATCATGATGAAGGTCTCACAGAGATTCATCATCTAAACCTTTTAATAATCTTGTAAACCAAAAGTGACTGAGGAGAAAAAAAATAGTTCCCTCAAGGTAGTGATTTCCTTGCTCCCTCACCTGTGAGATTCAACTGTAGTTTTACAAGAATCCATTCACTTGGAAGAAGAACTCAAGTTCTCCTCTCAAGCTACCAAGACCTAATTGTTGTAACAAAATTCACTTGCATATTAAAGATGCTATATGTCTTTTCGGCTAGTGTAGAGACCTTCTGCAACACATTACACATGTAAAAGTAATGACGGCTCAGGTGCACATACCTATCAGCAATTGCAGCACTAGTGATACTACTATATACTGTGATTGCTAAGTCAAGGTACTATGCTGTAGCTCATAAAAATGAACCTAACGTGGCTGCCCCTTCCATCATGTGGTTGATAGTCTGAAATAGACAATCACAAATAAAGAGGTGGAGCAATATGCAACGACCAAACATTCAAATGTAATACATAGCTAGATATTTATGATACAATAAAATATAACAAAAGTTGTTGTGGCATATTTTCCAAAATATGAAAAACAATATCTCCTATTCCATATGTGCTTATGATGTAATCCTGACACACCTACCATCCAGTGGTTTGGGTCTATGTTCCTTCCTCTTGAACCTGGATAGACCTCTGTGGCCACTTTGAACAACAGAGTATATTACAAGTGACACTATGTGAGTTCCAGGGCTAGATCATAGAAATGTCACATACGCCCCTCTTGTTCTTTTGGGTTGCTCTTTTTTGGAACACAGTTACCATGCCCAGACTAGTCCACGTGGAGAGACCAGTGGAGGACCCGTGGATACGTATATCAGCTAGTAGGCTAGCTGAGGTCCCAACTGATGGCCAGCATCACCATCCAGACTTGTAGGGAAAAATGACCCCAAATGACTCTAGCACCCAGCGGTTGAGTCAGCCCCGTCTTGAAGTCTTGCCAGTTAAGGCCCCTTACATTACAAATCGGGGACAAGCCATCCTCAGTGTGCCCTGTCAGAATTTTTAACCTTTGGAATGCATTTGCATAATAAATGGTTGTTTTACACACTATCTTTACAGCAATAGTAACTGGAACAGTAAATACTAAGAGTCCTGTGAAAAAGTTTGTTTTTGTTTTCTTTTTTTCCATTCCTGGATGTACAAGTTGTGTGGTGGAAATAAAAGGAAACCAACAGAGAGGATGACAAAATTGGTGACAAGAAGGACAAAGAAAGGGACATACAGGCTGAATTAGGATGCCCTAGGGTATCTTAACTTTTTCTAGTATTTTGGTTTTAACTGATTTTGGTTCTCTTCATACTGTCTTAAGTGTTACAGGTAAAGGTTGGACCAAACTGTGATGTAACATAAAGTCTATGATGTCTGTTTCTCTGTTTAGTGGGGAAACCTATATAAAAAAAAATGTGTTTTATTTTGTAGATCCAGTTTTACAGCAAAGTTTGTGGCAAAGTTGAGCGGAAAGCACGAAGTTCTGGTACACCTCCTGTCCCACATGTGTACGACCAACGTCCCCACCAGAGTGGTACATGTGGTACAACTGATGAACCTGCGCTGACCCGCCCTTTTCACCCAGAGTCTAGAGTCACATCACGGTTCACTCTCGGCGTTTTATATTCTATGGGTTTTCACATATGCATAATGATATACGTCACACAGAATAGTTTCACTGCCCTGAAAACCCTCCATGCTCTGCCTTTTCCCTGATCTCTAGCAACCACTGATTTTCACCTGTCTCCGTAGTTTAGCCTTTTGTAGAATGGCATCTAGTTGGACAATACAGTGTGGACTCATAGCTGATTGACTTCTTTCACTTAGTGATATACATTTAAGGTGACTTCATGTCATTTCCTAGTTTAATATCTCATTTCTTTATACCGTGAAAACTCATTTTTCTGAGGCAGAATTTCCTTCTCATCCAATTGAAATAGTATAATGAAAAAAAGAGACCTGATGTTAGAAGGATCAGGGTTCAAATACTGCTTTGACCACTTGCCAGTTGTGTGACCCTAGACAAATCCCCTAACAGCTCTTAACACAGGAATTATAATTCTTATTTCATGCAATTAGCATGAGGATGAAGTAAGATAAGGAATGCAAAGCCCAGGGTGAGACATATGGTGTAGAAAAAGAAAATTAAAAACCCTTGAAATAAATCAGGACTCATTCTATGCTTATGCAATGCAGGAGAAAGACAGAAAATGTTTAATTTGGGACAACTAAGGAACTATACCCAGTATTTTATAGAAGATAAGTGAAAAGAAAATAAACCTCATTTGTTTTGTGAATTGCCCACATTTGACCACTAGCTAATATAAACAGTACCAGAAGAGCTGAATAATAATTGAATGACACTTATATTTAACGCTTATATTTTGAGAAACTATTGTCCATGGCTGGGGATTTGATGTAAATAGTGCCTAAATTCTTTTGTTTGGGTTTACCTTGTGAAACTGAGACTTACTTGGGGAATAGTTTGCTGAGAGGTTTTCACAGCATTAAAGTTTCCCTCCTAGGTTCCCTTTCAGTAGGATGCCCCCACCAACCCATCGCCCTGGTGCTGGACAATAGAGTGGATTAGAGTGGCTCAAGGTCAGGGCAGATGTAAACAGTAAGGTCTTCTCCCCTGACATTGAGATCCAAATTAAACTCAGGTTGATGAGTTGTTATTGTTAATTTTCTTTTGCTTTTAAATATTCCCATAGCTTCCCTCCCCAGGAATTTCAAATGAATGGCAGAAAAAAAGCAGATGGTATTAATAAGCCAAAGATCATGGAGTGAACCAAGGGCTAACCTGAAGAAACCAAGATGAATCTTCAAGTCCAGTGGATAGAATCAGAACCAAAAATGGAGAACAAAGCTTGAGTCTAGAGCACTGTACCTTACTTCCTAAGACATCAGCAAGGCCAGAAGGGACATAAAGTATATCTTCAGCATGTCTTGCAAATGGCACTTGAGTTGTCTGGGTCTTCTCTTATTAGCCATGATCTGTCTGGTGTGTGGGTGGTAGAGTGGCTTACAGCTACCCAGCTGGGGAGAATGGCGCTAAAGCTCTGATGGAAGGGTTGCAAATGTTCTGATCGTTCAGATCAGCCAGGGCCATGGAAGAGGTTCTAGTAGCGGGTGATTCAGAACCATGAAGAGAAAATAAGATCTGAATGTAACCAGGATGGATTTTTACCATTTCACTCATGGCTGAGGGGGGGTGATGTCAAATTTAATCCAGAATTCAAGGGCATATTTTCTGTGCTTATGTACATGCCTATGTTCACAGCCAGTGAAATGATGTGAGGTCATTTTCCACATGCATCCATTCTGAGTACTTGTTTGGCTGTCTTCCTAAGTATCTGAGTTGGACAAATGGGAATAAATGGGTCCAGCTGACTACTGCAGTTAATACTATGGTGGTCAGTGTACTGGGCTCAGTACCTTGTACCTTTTAGAGAATGATGCTTTAGTCATGTGTGGAACTCCGGGGTGCATAAGGGTAGAGAACAGAGGTAGAAGAAAGAAGTAGAAGAAGAGGTATTTTTTTCTCAAAATACTCAATTATTGGGGCTAGACTACCATTTTAGACTACCATTAATGCCACTTTGGTCTGCTTTCAGTTTCTTTAATATAATCACACTTGTTCAGGCTCTAAAGAGACTACTGGAAACTGTGCACCTTTTCTGGTCAACAGGAGTCATAACACATCTGACAGAGCCTTTCCCTAAGTAATTGTGATGGCATCTAGATGTTTGCCTTATAGCACAACCCTGCGTTATTTAGGAAAAAAGTACTTTTTGTTAATGAGGAATCTCCTTAATTCCTAAAAATAAAAACAAAATAAACTTCTGAGAACTGCAAAATACTTAATAATTTCTAAAGCCATTTCAGGTGATGTCATTTATATTTACAGTAACACTGTGAAGTAGGTAAGAATAATTAGTTTTATTTTACAGGTAAATACAGATTTATTTTGACTGTGTGGGGCCACACCCGAGCTGAAAATGGGCCCAGAAGCCAGGTAGTCACTTCCCTTACTAAGCATATTGAAAAATGATTTCTGTTTTTCACTCATGCCACTCCAGAAAATTCCTAGAAGGCTATCAAAGGTTTTGCATCACCTTTTGGGTTAAATCTAAAATCTTTAGGCTTTCCCTTTCTTATTCATTTAACAGAAGTTTTAGAGTTCTTCTTTTGAGTCTTCTATGGTTCTAGATTCCTCCCTTTGTTATTTATTCTCCAGCGTCTTTTCTCTGTTCTTTCTAGAAAACTTATTCCTTCATCTTGTCCCCAACTATAATATTCTCAGATTATTCTGATGTGAACAATAAGCAAAGCAAAAACCACCTGTGCTATGTTTGCCAATGAGAGTTACAAATGTGTTTTGATTTTCTGTAATGTGTCCTTAAGAAGAGACATGGCAAAACATCTTTCAAGCTTTAGTTCATTTCCTTTGTGTCTGATAACTTGTGCAGACATCATATAAACATTTAAGCAGTCCTTCCTTCCGGAAATGATCTATATTCTTAGCCCCATCTTGTGTCACTCTGATTACAGCAATGTTATTCAAAGTAAGGAGAGATGTTTTTCTTATAGCCACTTGGTACATTGTCTCTGTTACTGCAATGCTTATCAGAAAATGTGGAAGACAGAGGAATTACTGAAGGCCTGAATTAGAATTAAGAGAATGGAAAGAAAATAGGACAATGAGTGCAAGACAAATGGAGAAAGTAGTAGGAACCTAGGACATGCCACATTTTTGAATATTGGAGAAGGAAAGGGAAAGGCAAGATTCAAAGGTGACTCTTAAAAATTAGTTGGCTAGAAGAATGTTGCTGCCTTAACCATAGCAAAAAAGAATGTCAGGAATAAGTCGGTGTTCACTTTCATTTGGGAATTGTAAGTGGCACATATAAGTTGCAAGGACCAGGAAACACTTGGAAAAAGGGAAATGTAACTGTGGTGCAAGGCAAATTGGAGACTTGCTGGTATTTAAAAAATATTTATATTACAGTTGATATTCAATATTACATTTGTTCCAGGTGTTCAGCATAGTGGTTAGACATTCCTATGAGTTATGAGGTGACCCCTGCCGCCATAAGTCGTAAATTTCTTTCTCCTCACTTGGCTTTATTTTGCTTCATTGCAACATATCTTCACAGGATACGTTGTAAATCTACTTGTTCATTTGTTGATTCCTTCACCACAGTGTAACTGCACGGGACGGACAGTTTACTATCGTGGACTACAGACCCAGAATCCAGAACGTAGTCTGGCTCATGAAAGACCCTGCATGTTGTGTTCACTGCATGGACTGTATAGAAAAATAAGGCAGTCAATTAGAGTAAGAGAGAGGCTGACAAAATTCTAAGTGGAACTTGGCTGAGTGCTTTTACCCTTCCTTCCATAAGGTCTTGAACAATAATAAAGAGATGACCTTTTATTGAGGATCTAGGACATGAATTGTTGCAGGGTCCTGTAAAACTAAATAAACTTTTTAGATACCAATAGAGAGAAGTACCACTGGAGTCTGTTTGGCCTA
Organism: Tonatia bakeri; assembly: GCA_004024845.1. Lineage (NCBI taxonomy): Eukaryota > Metazoa > Chordata > Mammalia > Chiroptera > Phyllostomidae > Tonatia > Tonatia bakeri. Next base: position 80,476 of record PVIA01000796.1, read on the forward strand.
TAGGAGTGGAAGGAAAGAGGCAAGGACACCTTTAGCATCAAGATAACTAGGGTGAGAGGGTCATTCATTAATGAATGCTATCAAGTGACACAAATGTTGAGCATGGGTAGAAAAAACATTGTTCTATTTCTGGCTAGTTTATAACAATCTAAACAGCGGTACACAACTAGATAGATGGTGAGAAAATAAAATGTGTACTTGTTTGATCTTTACCTCATTGGAGGAATTTGCTTTGGGTCCTGTGAAGACAGTGCAGAACTGTTATCATTTTCTTTGCAATTGCTACAGCATTTTCTCTTTGCCTTAGTTTTCCTATCTGCAACACGGAGGCATGAGGAGGTCCAATTATTTTATATTAGTAAAGTGCCATATCAGTTTAATAACTGTGATTTAGTAGCATTAACAAGAGTAGAATTTAGAAATTACCAAGTCAGAGAAAATGTTTTTAAATAAATATTCTTTGCTAAAATATATTCCCTGTTGTGAGCTTCCTTTTTATTTAAACTTTTAAATCATAAACACTGAGTTCAGCAGACTTGAAACTGCATTTTAAAATACACGTTGGCAGTGAGGTATTGTAATCTGAAATTCTACCTTGGCTATTGATGACAAAACCACTAGTCAACATTTGCTCTTCTGGACACAGATCTGGAAAAGCCCACAAAGGGAAATTTTAAAAGGCCATTCATAGAAAGCGAAACCTAAATATTTAGAAGAATGCATTGAAAGACATTAAAGAATGTGTGTGGGCCTGTGGAAATAGAGTGCATGTCTGTATCTCTGCAGGTAAGGATTTCAAGGGCCACACAAAAAGAATTTAGAACATTACCAACCACAGGCTAAATTCAAAAGACCCGCCTTCCTCCCAGGTGTGGCACTAATTCAGCTTACTGTGTGAGCCTGAGGTGTTCCGTCTGGGCTAACACCCCTGAGTGGAATCTGCGGAATCTGAGCTTTGTTTCTGATTAGGAAAACACAGCACTCTACAGGGGCGCTTTATCCTATTGTTGCTTGAAAGGTCACTGAAGTGTTTGTTATGCTACTGGCAGGCAGAGCACACATTGAATGAAATGAGACTTATCAGCTACATCAGAGCAGATGCTTCACTTCCTAACCCTGTTCGGAAAATATGTTTTCTTAGGGTCCTGTTTTCCATGTTTCTCTCTTCGTTGTAGCAAAAGCAGATCTTCAGTATCTTAAATGTGGTTACATATTTACATATGCTAAAGATGAAAGTGAAAAGCAATCACTACAATGGTGTCATTGTAGTATGACACTGAATGAAACATTTCTTTCATTAGAAATAGTTTGAGTAATCACTTTAAGTTTTTCATTCTAAAAGCTTAATATGAAATGAAACATAAGTCCCACTTGATAAATAAACTGTTTTATCTTTTTCTCTTGCCTATTTCTGCCAGTTCTCAGGGAGGGCAATACCTTAGGTGAGACACATGATGGTTTTCTGCTGAGACCAGGATCTTGCTGTGGAATTCTCTAATAATGTAGCCTCTGCTGGATACCTCACAGGGAAGCTGTAGAGTAGCATAAAGACTGAGGGCTTTGGAGTCAGAAGACCTGGGCTTGAGTTGTGCCTTCATTCCTCACCAGAATCTTACCCATGGGCAGGTCATACTGCTCTGAATCCCACTTTTTTCCTCTGTAAGGTGGGGATGATAAAACAATTCCAATTCCATAAGGTTATTGCGAGAATCCTGTGCATGTAATATTTCTAGGCATGCATATTACAGATACATACATTATGGATAGACTTGGGATCTCATCTTTTTTTATAAGAGATTTATACAAAGGAGTACTTTGTATTAGAATTTACGAGAGTTTTGCATGGAATGGCATAAATATAGAAGTCATCAGCAGAAGGTAAGGGAAGCTGATGTTGGTGTACAGAAATTCTTTAAAAGCTCACTTAGTTGGTTAACTGTGATCTGGCAAGCAATAGGTGTAGCCTGTGTGACATGACATAGAAAAAGGGGATATATTTTATATTGAAAGAACTATATAGATCTAAGTTTCCATATGCCGAATATGTTTGAAAATCACCTTGTATATTATTTTAAAGGACCCAGAGAGGCTTGGACCAGCCTGGTTCTTGGTCTGTGAAACTCAGGCAGGTATGTAGGGAAAGGAGCTGCCCAATGGAATGAGCAAGAATAAAGATGCTGAGAGCTCAAACTTCTGGATTTAGAACATTACCAACCCCAGGCTAAATTCAAAAGACCCACCTTTCTCCCAGGTGTGGCACTAATTCAGCTTACTGTGTGAGCCTGAGGTGTTCGGTCTGGGCTCCCAAGGAGATGACATCAATCCTTGGGAGATTCACTTTGGAGAGAAAAAAACTGAACTGTTCCTCTCAGATTTGGGAAGGGCTACAAGGATACATAAAGATAATTGCTGATATAGAGTGAGGTTGAGTTTCTGGGGGGAAATGGGTATTTTATGTGTTGTAGCATTGATTTTCTCAGGTTTGAGTCCTAGGCTTGAGGAGCTTGGAAAGGTTTGGAACATCCTGTGGCACGTCAATGGGAGGGAATGAGGCACTGGCAGCAGCAGAGGAGTGAAGCAATGAGCAGCAACCCAGCATCAGAAGTGGAGCCTCATCAGGCATGAATGTTGGAAGGAAGGAAACCAAGGGTGCTACTGAGAACATTACTGTTATTACTAATCCTGGAGCTGGATGATGACTAGAAAGGTCCCAAGTATGAGAAAAACAAAGGTTCCAGTGGAAGGAAGCCCCTAAATAAAGATTCTCTAGGAGGGAAGCAGGAGGACAAGGTAGGAGAAAATATAGGTAGAAAATGTGCAAATTAGTGATTTGGAAGAATCCTTCATTCTCTGTAATGAAGGTGATGCAGCCCTGGCTGGTGAGGCTCAGTGGATTGAGTGCTAGCCTGTGAACCAAAGGGTCGCTGGTTCGATTCCCGGTCAGAGCAGATGCCTGGGTTGAGGACATGGTCCCTGGTCAAGGGCATGAGAAAGGCAACCACACATTGTTGTTTCTCTCCCTCTCTTTCTCCCTCCCTTCCCCTCTCTCTAAAAATAAAAGAAAAAATGAGTTGATCCAAATTAGTGTCCCTGATGAAGGAAATCAAGGAAGTAGATGAAATGAGTGAGGATGAGGGTGGTAAAAGGTGAGAAGGTCAATAATATTTGTAAAGCTGAAGTCAGATGTCTTTAATACTTTTGATACATGTGGAAAAGAGTGCAAAATACAATGAAATAACTAAGCATCATAAAGGTACCTGGGCTGGCCTAGTGCCATGTGGTTGGGGTGGATTATATTCACCAGTGTTTTATTCTTGCCTGTTTGAATTGTTTTCGATTATATATGACATGCCTTTCAGTTGAAATTGAGAGCAGTTATCACAAGCTATAGGTGAGCTAGTTAGACATGATTGGGTATGTCTTCTCAGCTGACATTCAGAATATATTTAGAATGCACAGCCAACCTACATGCAGGGGTTTTAATCAGGTGTGGGCACATTAATGTATGTATATCAGGGAAATAAAGGATGCATGCTATAATGATCCAATAGAGAAACACTTTTTGCCTTGAATTTTTTTTTGCTAACATAATTTCTGCATCCTTCTGCAGCCTCCAGGAAAGAAAATCACAAAACTCCTGAGCCTAAATTAACCATACTTTTAGAACGACAGTTGCAGTTTCAGGAAAGAGAATGTCCAGCAGTTGCACACTCTGACATTTTTATTGATATTTGGGAAAGCTGGAGCTAGATTTGTGATTTTGAGCTCATTAAAAACACTTAGGATTACTCCTGGGTGAGTTTTGGTGTACATTTGGTCAGTGTAGATCAAAAACATAGCCTTCTTTTAAAAAGGCACTTCTATTTTTGCTAAATTCTGCACAAGCCTCTGACTTATCTTTCAGGTTTCCGTTGACATGTTTCTTCTCCAGGGAGGAATTTCTCATCTTCTTAACCGGACCAGGAGCCCCCGGGCTGCACTCCCACATCACTCCCTGCCCTCCTCATCCAACCTCTCATTACATCCCAGTGCAATTCCTCCTGGGAACTGTGTGCGGGACCGTAAGCACCGTGAAGGCAAAGACAGTGTCCGTGTGGTTTCCTGCCTCACCCCCAGTGACTAACCTGCAGCCTACTGGAGGGCAGCTCTCCAGAACTAGGCGTTGAAGAATCTACTTCAAGCACCACATTGACATGATGTGGAAAATATACTTAGAATCAAGAAACTTAATTCTGCTCCCAGTTCTGCCTCCAAATGACTGTTTGATGTGGAACAAATCAATGTGAGGATTCTGTTCCTCGACAGTAAAAATTAGGGGATTAAAGTAGGTGACTGCTTCTGTCCACCGCTCTGGGATTCTGCACAATTCCATATTGCTGGGACTGGTGTACATACCAATAGTGTCAACACAATATTTAAAAAGAGCAAATCGGCAAAGGACCTAGTAGTGCATGTGGAAATTAGTTCAGAAGAATTAATTCCCTCTGGCCACGACTACTATTATGTATTGATTTTCCTAGTCAAGTTTCCAAGGAGATGGTCTGCTGAATAGGGTGTATACATATGCATGGCCTTTGAACCCCGAGACGTGACAATTCCCATTGACAATTCCCATTCAGAAAACAAAGTGAAGGCAAAGGTGGGGCCTGGGAGAGGAGAAAGGATTGACAGGTTTGGAACCAACAGAAATACTGTCGCCCCATTCAATTCATTTCAGTGATGCAGGTGTATGGATGTGTGACTGTGAGCCTCCTTCACCTTTCTGCTCTTGGGAATTCCTTTAACATCAACTTCATTAGTTACAAAGGCAGCAATCCATATCCAATTTTCTTTTTGTGTCAGGGTTGTTCATGTATAAACCAGCCTCCTTTGTTGGAAACATTTGCAATTAATCCTATAAACCAACAGACCAAAAATGCAAATTTTGCACTGCTGGCCCTGGCCAACCCTGCTGACTCTGAGCCCTGGCCACCATCTATTATCACAGAGAAATGAATTGAAATTCCCACTTTGGGCCTAACCTAATTTCAAGTGATAATAGGCATGGATTCCCAGAAGCACATGATGCCTCTTGATAGTAACATACTAATTTCCTTTCCTGGTAAATGTTTTAAATAAGATTTTAGCACCAAAGGAAATTAACCTTTAAATTAATTGTAATTATAAAATGCCATCGCTGATTTTTGTCTTCAGCCTAATTACTTTCTATTATTTAAACAAACCTCACCTCCTGTGAGCTTCATTTGTTTCTCCTTCACTCCTTGCCACGCAGTGCCAGCCATTCCTAGCCAAGGCCTCCCCAAGTCTCCGCTGCGAGAACAGCCTCATTTAAATGTCACCCTGGTTTGCCCTAAGCTCGCTAACTTACAAGGCACTCTTAGCGCTGCGTGTAAGGCTGCTGCGCTCACGTTTCCTTTCCGCATACCTGCTGGCCATCCTTAGAGATGCAGTGTTTTTCCGTCCTCCCGCTGTTAGAAAGGAAATAGCTAAGCCCAGCCTTCTGTTTTCATTAGCTGCCACTTCCAAAACGAAAGCATAACTGAGCCTAATGAAGTGGGCACCCCCGCCAGCATCATTTATCACAAGACGAACTTTCAAAGTGCGGTCTTCTTTCTCATCAGGTCTCAGCTTCCGGGCGGGGGGGCGGGGAGACGCTCCAGAGTTCAGTCTCCTGTGCCAGCACTTTGTCTTGCTCTCATTGTTCTTTGAGAAGGGACTAAGGGACACAGCGACTTTATTTTGTGAGCACGTCTGGTGCTAAAAGCATCCCTTATTTTCTGCCACTCAGCTGCTTTCTTTCTCAGGTCATTATCAACGCACATTTAGGGAGAGGGTGCGAAAACAAGTACAGGGCCCTCTTACAGGAGGGCTGGGCATCGCGAAACTGGAAGCAGCAGCAGAATAATTAGAATGGAAGACTTTTCTTGTAGTCATTTCTGTAGACGTCACCACTTCTTCCATTCACATGCTCTGGCTTTCTTTTCTATTGAGGCTGGTTTAAAAAAAAACTTGGATATTACTCATTTCCTGATAACTTTAGTGTTCTGAATAAAATACCTCCTTTATTACACCGTCCTCCTTTGCTAGTCTGAATATTGTCACCTCAACATCGATTCTTTAGAAACAAGGGCATTGTGCTGGCTTCCACAGCACATATACTAAAGTTAGAAACAAGGTTCTGATTGTTTTGACTCAACAGAAGATAGAGAATGAATCAATCTATTTCCCTCATATTCTTGAATCGGGAACATAGCATTTTTTTAAAGATGATCATAGTGGAAAACTGTGTGTGAGAATGTGTGTGTGTGTGCATATGAAAAGCAGTGTTGTATAATGGAGGAGACATTATGAGAAGAGAGAGAAAGTAAGAAGAAATTGCTGAAGGATTAGACTCAACTTCGACCTGAATATCCAAATTGAAAAATACAGCTCATATATTTTTTCTTCAGTGACCACAAGGGGGTGCAATTTAACAGTAGACTGAAAAAAAAAGACCAGTACTAAAGAGACTTACTGTAAAAATCACTGTCTCGCTGTTAGGGAATGCTGTTGTCACAGACAGAAACTTGCATGTGATTGACAGGAGGCATATGTATATGTAGGCATTTGTTTCAGGTGGTGATCATTTATTTAGTCTTTTATCTATGACAGCATGTTTTTGTGTTGCCTTTTATTTGTTTAGAAAATGACTACAGGTACTTTATTATAATGTGTTATTCATTTAACTACAATAAAGTGGGATCTAAGGAAATATCACATTTTCTTAGCAGTTTCCATGTATTCCAGGAAATGTTTGTGGAGAGCTGAATGATTCATTCATTTATTTCTCAGATACTCATTGAGTCCTGCACTAGGTTGGAGATATGTTCGAGGCTGAGGATATAGTGGTGGTCAAGACAGGTGTGGTCCCCAGTGGCATCCCCTAACCCTCTCTTATCCCACAGGAGTCAATATGTGCCATACTGGTGTCAAAAGTTCACAAATATTCTCATTGACCTTGGGCATATCATGTAATTTTTATGGGTTTATCAAATTAAGGTGTCTACATAGAGCCATAGGCAATAGTTTGCCATCATTTGAAACCCTGAAGTATTTGTAGTCCAAAAGAAATCTTAAAACAACAAAAAGATATAAAATTAAGTAAATATAGAGCTCCTGCGCTTCGGGGAGTGGCAGGAACAAGGTTATGGTTCTACCTTGTCTTACCACTGCTGTGCTGAAGAGTATGGCTAGAGATTACTAGCGTTCAGAGTTTGGGGTTCCAGGCTCTGAGGATGTGCGATTCTATTCAGAGTTAGGGAAAATAATGGCAAGTTCTGTTTTGGGAGGGAAGCTGGCAGATAAGGCAAATATCATTTCACGTAGTCCCCTTTAGAATTACAAAACACATGTTATAAACAGATGATAAAACAATAATTATTATTCCTTCATTTCATTGCTTGAATATAATACTTGGAAAGTAAAATAGACCGTAATTTTCATAACTCTACCTGTCAATCTGACACCCAAGAAGTTTGCACCATTTTATAGCTGCTAATTGCCTGTCCCTTAGGTTATGTTTGTAGAGTGATTTATAAATAACGAGAAAGGAAGCTCAGGTTAGCAAACACAGGTATAGTGTGACCCTAACAACCAGGTGGATCGATAGGCAGATGATAAATAGCTGGATGGATAGATAGATAGGTAGGTAGAAAGCAGGAAAAAAGAAGGAAGATCAGAGGACATGTAATATGCTAAAATGTTAACTGAGAGCCAGAATTCAGAATTGTAGGGTTATTCTAATTTTTACAACTGTGTTTTCTATATATACTTCAGTCAATATACATTCCTTTATAAACAGGAAGAAACAAATAATTTTCATGGGGAAGTACTCTGCCCTCCCTCCTCCTTTCAACTCCCCCATGTGTGGGTGGGAGAGTGTATGGCTGTGCTCAGAGAATTGCATCCAAACTCAGTGATCTTGACAAATGGGAAAAATGATCAAAACATACAAAATGGAGTTCAATACACACACGCACAGGCCAGCAGGCTTTAGAGGAAAAATCAAACAAAAATAACAGAAAATTATTAGCCTCAGAGAAGTGAATAATTTCCTGTGGTTTGCTTTTCAAATGAAAGATTCTCTATATTGATTGTGCCTTTTATCCCAAGGCCAGTTGAGTTTGAAGAATTCATAACAGACTTTTGTGAACTTGTGCTTGGTTGGTGGGTTCCTGCACATGCGCATCTACACGTTTAAACATCTAGAGTCTGATTTTAAATATTTCCCCCAAATAAATCCCCTAGAGTATGTCTTCAAATGGCACTTACAGCTTTCTACAGATTATTTGAATATTTAATAATACTTGCAAATACATCAAATCTCTTTTAGAAATGATACTGTCTACTTAGGAAAATGGACCCCCTTTTGTTTTTAGAGGACTGATGTTTAGTTTTAGATTAAATGTTAAGCAAAAGGTTTGTAAGAAAAGATAATCAAAACAGAGATCAAATGAAGATTTTTTCTATGTGGATTAGTGATATTTTGCATCTAACGATGCTAATGAGACAGAGACATAACTAGTTCTGTCACTGCCCGTCAGCATCTGGCCGCGGTGCAGAAGAGCTGGGGATGAACTGTGAGAGGAGCGACACACAGAGGAGTTAGAGTAGGTTTACAGCGGTGAGCACATGAAACAGATTTTATTCTCATGTCATTATTTAGTAATCATTGTATTATTTTTCCACAGAAACAATGGCAAACTTCGTTTTGTCCTACCCTATAGATAATCAAAGGCACATCAGACCAGGAATCTCAGAACATTTTATTTCCTTCACACACTATTGTAAAAGAGAACAAGTGGAGGGAACAGAAAAGACTGGAGGTCATAAGGAAAACTCAGCACGGCTGGCAACAGATGGTATTGTACAGTGAAGAGCCAGCCACAAAGACAGCTCAGCAAGGGATGTCTGCTCTCCTGGAGAAAGCCTTTTCTCCGAAGACACGTTGCTGCCTTTTCATGAACAAATAGATGAAAGTACGTTGTGGTGGTTGCTCCACTCTAACAGGGTTCAAGTATCAAGGCCCACCCTCTGGAGCAGGGTCCCAGCTGTTTTCTGGTGAGGAGCTACCCATCTGAAGGCAGATCACTCTGACCCACAGCAGAAGATGCAGACAGTATGATCCTGCCTGGAGGCAGAGAGTGTGGAGCCCAGGAGGCTGGTAGCATTGTAGCCTGGACCCTCCTACCCACAGGTGGTTGATGGGCCAGTGAGCCAAGCTACCTCCACTGTGTGCCCCATAGGTATTTTCAAATACCCAGGAGTCACATGTATGTACATGTATGTGTTTGGATATGGGATGTTATGACTGAATTGTGTTCCCCTCCAAATGTATACATTGAAATCCTAACTTCCTGCATTATTGTGTTTGGAGATGAGGCCTTTAAAATGGTAATTAAGATTAAATGAGGCCATAAGGGTCAGATCCACATTCAATAGGTCTGGTGCCCTTATAAGAAGAAAAAGAGACACCAAGGTCATGTACAAACCGAGAAGAAAGTCCCTGTGAGGACAAATCAAGAAGTTAGTCATCTGTCAGCCAAGGAAAGAAGCTTCAGGAGAAACCAAATTTACCAGCCCCTTGATCTTGGACCTCTAGCCTTATGGACTATGCAAAAATAAATTTCTATTGTTTAAGCCACCCAGTTTTTATATTTTGCTTTTATACCCCAGGTAACTAATACGTGGGGGTAGGAGTGTCCCATCCTCCTGTTTGCCATGTGTGCTCCCAGGGTGGCTGTTACCTCCTGGGAAGCACAGCAGATGGCAGTGGTGTCCTGTGTTTGTACAGCCAGCCTGTCACGCCTTGGCTCTAGCTCAGATAATGAAAGAGTCTGAGATGTGAACTTCAAGGGCCAGGCTTTCTCATAGGAAAAATCAACAACTTTGTATTAAAATGTCCATATAAATATTAATCGAACTGGGGTCTAGAAAGCAAATGAGATACTGTTTAAAAGGAGAAATAAGGAACACCATTTTCAAGCATCCAATGTGCCTGCTGTCTAACTCCCTGTAGTTCGATGGTGATTTGTTACTATTTTATGGTGTCTAAGTGTGAGTCTTTGCTCCTGGAGCCTGAACCTTCTCCATAGCTCCCAGAGGTCTCTGCCTCTGAGGCTCCCTGGCTACACTCATTGCAGAGGTCTGCCATGGCAAAACCAAGCACATGACTGGTCAGCTTCATATTGACACAAAGAATAATCTCCCAGTTGCCATAATTGGGCTATTATCTCAGCACAGTTCTAGAGCCCAAACTGCCCTCTTCTCCACAGGAGGCTCTTAGGAATGGAAACTTAACTAATTTGTCAGCCAGGCTGCTATCACCTCCTCCTTCACAGCACTTCTGTCCAGATATCTCATCGCAAATCCACAACAGTTAAGAGTAGACAGACTCTTCCTTCCTTGTTTACATAGACATTAAACTTTGTCCATACATCCGGGCGTACTTTCTGAGAGCATGCGTGCATGCACCCGAGATTTTCATCCAGCCAGAACACTTTTAAAGGATCAAAATAATTTCCTTTGTGACACAATTGCCAAAAATTAGACAAAACCTTCAAACCTTCTTTACCCCTGAGCATTGGAAATCATGTGCTCTAGGCAGGGCCTGGAGATGAAATACAGTCAAAGGGCCAAGACTCTGATAATACACAGCAAGTGTCAACAGCAAACATTGCACTCAACACTTAAAATTGTCTGTCTGTGTGTGAATGACCACAAGTAAATGCACCTGAATGGACAGAGAAGTGGCCTAAACAAGCATCTCCTGCTTAGTCCTGTGAAACTCTAAGGTGAACCTCAGTCTACTTGGATATAAACATAAAACAGTAGTTCATATTTTGCCCACTGGAAGAAATTACAAACTTGCCTATGAGAAGTTGGATTAATAAAGGCAGATACGGTATTATGGTCAAAATACATATAAAGACATAGACATTGCTTTAGAGAGTGTTTTGGAAAATAATTTATTAGATGCTTTAAAGATAAATCTGATTTTCCAAAAGATATTTGGCTTTGGCCAAAACGATAGGACAGAATTCCTTAACATGAGTTTTCTGGAATTCTATTCTCTGGAATATTAATATTTCTTATGAAAAAAGCATTTTGTGTTCAGATGTTTGGGATAGTACTATACTTTTAATTTTTAAAAAATTGATGGCTTAACATCTACAAAATGACCAGCTGACCCTAAGTAAGCCCTAGTTCACCGAAAAACATCTAATTGAAAAACATCTGGTGACTTTAGATAGCCCCAAACTACATCCTCTGACAGTCATGGTGAACAAGTATTTCACAAGGTGCCACTTTGCAACTTAGCTAGCTGATACTGAACCTGCTCAGCCACCCTCATGCATTTCTTTCAATGCAAAGAAACCACAATAAAGTTGACTGCTTGCCTACCAGTTTGCACATTCTTTCTCTGCCTTGTGACCTACCCCGGTGCTATCTGTGTGCCCAGGGAACTGCGAGTATAATAAAATTGGGAAACTATTGGTACTTTTTGTCTTTTATCTGCATTTGGCCTCACTACACCTCATCCACTGTAACATGGTTAAATAAAGCTGTGGATTAAGAATAATTGAATATACTTCTTTATTGCAGTAGTCACAAAGACATTAATATGAAAATGTGCACTTTAAATTCTCAGTGCTCAACTTATTTGGTTAAGAGATCTTTTCTGAGCAGCGCATCTTATGGAACCAGCATTTTGGGATTCCCCTCTGGGAGGTATTATTCGACATAGATACTGATGATCTGTGTAGGAGACTTGGTCTGTCAGTATTTTCTGAAGATGAAAATGCACCAGCACCATTGTGAAATACAGTCAGTCATTATAGTCCAAGGAACTCAACTCTGACATGACAACCTGTAAATTTTCCCTTCATCAAAGACTTGGTACAAAAACACTGAATAGTAACATCTGAATGCACTTCTGAAGTCATGGGGTCCATAAACCTATTACCATTCCTAATTTGAATACATCCTTTGTGCATAAGACAAGTGCTTACTAGATGTCTTCTCTTGTATATTCATCAGGCACCTTAACCTTAACCTGTTCAAGTTGAATCAATTTTCACATTCCCATTCTATTTTCCCCAACTAACATTTCCATATACCCATCCACTTATGCCAGAAACCCAGGAACCTATCAGTCACTTCATTGTCCCTTACACAGCACCATCCACTGTCCATTAATCACTTTGTTTCAGCATGTCCCACGTGACGTCTATCGTCTTCATCTCCAGTATAGGTCCCAGTCCAGACCCTCATCATCTCGGGTCTCAGCCATCCTTACAGAGTCTAGCAAGCCTCCCTTTCCCTGACCTGCCCCATTGCTCTCGTAGGCTTTCCTTCACACTGATACTACTGTGACTTTTCAAACATCCACTTTTATTGTATTATTCTGTTCTTATAAACTACCTGCCAATTGATTTGCCATCATGCTATGTAAAATAAAGTCTTCATTCCTTACTCTGTTACACTGTTTTTCTACCATCCCATCTATGCCCTCTTTTCTAATTGTCTCTGAATGCCCATCTCCAGCACAGGATACAACCTGGTTATATTAATCTGGCTTCTCTGCTCCCAACACGACCAGCGACGCTATGCCTTGGCATTTCCCCACTTTTTACCAGGAGCTACCTCACCCCCACATGGACACCCTAATCATCTTTCCTCCACTCATCTTTCAAGACCGAGCTCAAGAATACCCTTGTCTATGAAGTATTTCCTGGCCCCTCTCCTATCTTCCCCCACAATACACGCTAGAGGGTTTTATTATACTTCTTTGTCCACACGTTTGCTTTTTCCTGAAAGATGGTGTATTCTTAGAGGTAAAAGATTGTGTGTTACTAATCTTAACATCTCCAAAGCCTGACAGAGAACTCGATCCATTGAAAAGCATTTTACAAATGCTTTTTCAGTAAAAGGACCATCATTTCCTTTCACACACAAAATAATACAAACCATGCTCTGTGTGTTTCTGCTTTTATGTCACATATTAGTATGACTGAAAAGTGCCTCCTCTAAATTAGCCACCTGATACTGCTTCTTCCTGCCTAATGTGATTGGAAAGCAAAGAAGAAACACATATTTCGCTCCAGGTTTTTTCCTCAAATCATCCTGTAACAGAGCAGTGAATTTCATCATTTTTTGCCTCTGTCTCAAAACCCCAGTCATTATTATTTTTGGAAACCAAAAAGAATGATTCCCATTTTTGATTTTTCCTCAGAGTAAATATAGCTGCCTGGGCAAATATCCATGATGGTACTCAGACAGGCTAGAAGTACTTTTTCCAGTCCTCCTATTTCAGGTCCTGAGGAGGCAAAGAACGAGTGAAGCCTTTCACCTGCCATTTTTACATTTTCAGAAGAGCAGAGGATGGTGGAGCCACTCAGAGGCTTGTAGGAAGGGAACATCGTCTCAACTCTGGGTCAAGCAAGAGGACCCAATGCCGAGACTCGGACAGAGAGTTCTTGTCATTTGTATCAAAGTGTAGGGGCAAAAAGGAAATACACAAATTTGATTTCCTGGAGACAAATTTCTTGAATTAATCTGAAACCAGTTCTTGTGAGAGTTTTAAGAGCTATTGCAAATGGTTGATTGTTAAGGTTTGTAGTCCTGGGTCAGCCTGATTAGTTATTAGTTATCAATACCTAATAAATGGTTCATATAAAAAGAATGGTCAAGTTAACCACATTTAAAAATCACTTCCTCTCCAGTTTTCCGTCTATATTCCCTATTTGAATTGTTATAAGAGAAATAGATTTTAAAAGTACCTTCCAAGAAAAAAAAGTGTTTCCAAAATAAATCCTCCCTCAATTTTTCAATGTCTTACATATTTTTATGAAAATACTTTATCCCCATGGATACACAAAGCTTATTGCCCATTCTAATGCTGTGCTGGGGACACTGCCTGAGAACTGGTAAGGCTAGGGAGGAGGCAGTGAAGATGATGCTTTGAACTTGAGAAAAGCAGAATAGAGCTTTAATACTTACAGCTGTCCTCTTCTTCAGTTATACATTTCACAACATAACAGGCGTAGATGAACCCTGCCAGCTGAAACAAAACAAAAATGCTTTAGACATGAGGCAAAGACAGCAGAGCTGGATCTTGCTGGGAAATGACTTTTCAAAGGCCAGCAGTTCACGACTAGATTTAATGTTTCAAAGTGGTTCGTTAGACTGGGTCTTGCTCCAGCGTGGATTCTTGATTCAAGTGATGTTTGTCTGCCTTATAAGTAAATATTGTCCTCTGACCTGCAATTATCTGTAAGATTTGTTAATTGCCAGGCAATCTAAAACAAGTTATTGTAAGTGCAGGAAGAGAAAAAAAGAATTATGGCCTTTGATTAATACATTACCATTTGCATTCATGCCAATCAACTTCTAATTTACTTACTTTAGTTGGTGACTATCATAAAAAAAAAAGTTTTCAGGGAAAAATATCAAGGAGATTCCATGGTATGTTGCATGAACACTTTATTAGTAAAACGTTATTTAGACCTGAAACAGCAACAGGCATACCAAGTATAATTAGGATGATATGTTACAGAGAAACCATGAGGTGGACAGCTGGAAGTAACGGGTATCACAAAGCATTGGGCTCAGGATTGTACACGTCATGTCGTCCTTTCTGAAACATACTACAAAAAGATCCCTATGGCGGGCAAGTCTTCACTTCCTGTTGCCCATAAAGAAGCACACCCAAGTCCTTTGATACCTATCATCTATTCCCTTAGATTAAATGGTTTTGTATCTACTCATATCAGCATAATATTTACTTAGTCAAATTATGAACACTGGTGGACAAAAGCAAACTAATATAATTTCCTGATAAGTGGAAAAACTATTACTCAAAATAATCTAGTTTGGGGGAATCATTAAAAGTGTGTCCTTGGAAGAGTGATGGAGATTAATCACATGGCATCGATCTGGCTGGGCATTGACCCTCTATGCAGCATCTGATGTGGGGAAGGGGCTGTGAGGAAAGGCTGCTGTCTTCCATCAGGAAGCTAAAAACAGGGATGTCATGATAAGCCTAATGAAGATTTTTTTATTAGCTGACAGCGATCCTTCTGGAAGATATGAATGGAACATTTTAAGTCAGAGGGGACACTGATAGCTATTGAATGAGCACAGACCTATTTGGAGACAAAGGGGGGCCCGGTCAAAAGAAACTTCAGAAAATCTCTAATAAGAAAGCATGTTCTTTTCCAAAGAGTGGTGGAGATGAAGCAGCAGCTAATCCTGGCCCAGAAACACTGACCCCACTCAGGGGAGGGATGAGTGGGACAGAAGACCTATACCACATATTCCTCAAGGGTTTTTGTTTCCAGATCCTGGAAAAGAGGGAATGTGTACCCCTGCCCACCACCCCCCAAATGTGATATCTGAACTAGCTACACACAATAAACCATTAAATAAGGGTACCACTGATGTTACATTAGCAGACTTAGTTTTCTTTGTAAAAAATATCTTAAAAAATAAGTAAATCATCATTTTTCTCTTTGAATTATATGTTGCTATTGGCAATCAAATAGTGATAGTATGAACTATTTCCTTATATAAGAGAATGATCAGAATCATTGTTTTATGGGACTTACTTTTCGAGTACAGGGTACTATTAAAAACCAGTATCTCCCATTTGGTTTTAAGAAAGATTTTGATTTGGCTAAACAAAATTATGTGGTGATTTGAGCATTTTATGGGTACTGAAAAAAACCAGATTATACTAACTCTTCATCCTTCATCCACCAGGACCCGTAAACATGCTCTAATCCTTGAGTGGCCCAGTCCCATGGACCTGTCACTGATACTTGGATATGACTGTGGCTAGGTAAAGAGGGAATGGGTCTCATTGCAAGTGCTGGATATATCTGTAGTTTCTCTCTGTCTTCACAAGAAGTTCTCACTATCCATAGCTAAATGCTACAGATTTATCCATAATTTATCTCTTCTTTTCCATTTTAAATACTTGTTACTTGAATTCTCCATGAGCAATACATTTTTAAATAAATCACAAACTTTTCTTTTGATTGTTACTCATCATTTCATTATTTTGGGAATAAAAATGTAGGTAAACACCACTAATAAATTCTGAGATTCAGGGCCAATAAGTTTACATTTTTCATTAAGGTGCCAATAGATCCTGGATTATTAACTGTACTATTCTGCCAGAATGTAGGGAAGGCACTGTATTCTGCTTACCAGTGATCTTTTAATTGTGTTGGGTTGCATTCTTTAACTATCAGAGGAGGTCCTTTGATATAAAAGTAAATCATGCTGCATTTCATTACAAAAACATGCTGATTAAGAGGACTGTATCTCTTAAATTGGTCACCTCTAAATACAAATGAAAATTTGTTTCCCCAAATTAATCGAGATTCATAAACTCTATTCTAATTTTCTTACACCATATACATTTCTAATTTAATTTTTAATCCTGTAGCCATTTACAAAACTTGCCCACAGAAAAGGGGTTTAAAATAACCTTTTATTTTAAACAGCTCCGACTGTCACCTCTAATGTGCAACTCTGCTAATTGCTACCTGGGCTGCACAGATGAAGTGAGCCAGGGTTTCCCAGCCTCAGCATCATGGGCATCGGGGCTTGAGCAACCTTTTTTGTGAGGTCTGTTGTGCATTATAGGATAGTTGACTAGCAACATCCTACCATCAAGACAGTTGACAATTGGGACAATCAAAAATGTCAGCAGACACTGTCACATGTTCCTTAAGGGGACAAAATTGCCCCTGGTTAGACACAATCCTATCCTAAAGGATTTTGCAAACTTGTAGTGAGGATACAAATGTAATAGTAATTTGAAGTAAATTAAGATAAGTGTCAGAAGAAAGGAAGGAAATTGAATGTCTACTGAGCGACAAACAAAATCAAACTGCATCTCTACTAAGTGATTACTGAAAAAAAATATTTTTCATGGAATACAAATCCTTCCTAATGTGATAATTAGCTCCCTTTCTAACCTCATTTTCCACCACTCCTAGTCTCAAAGTTAATGCCAGTTAGTAAGCTGTTGGTGCTTTGCTGAAATATATCAGGTGGTTTTCCTCCTCTGTTTTTTAACCCATTAAACCATTCTACCAACCAGGCACGTGAATGCCCCACACTTCCTCCTTTCTCTCCCTGGTCAGCCTTGCAATTTTAAGACTGAATTACAGGGCTGTCTCCTCCAGGAGCTGACAATTCATTATCAGGGTATGTGTATGTTGGCATTTTGGGGATACTCTTTTAGAGATGGAAGAGCTTTGAGTGGAATAAATGAGGGAAAAGGAGAAGACATCTTCCAAGCAGAACTCAGAAA
The DNA here is from genome assembly GCA_004024845.1 of Tonatia bakeri. NCBI lineage: Eukaryota > Metazoa > Chordata > Mammalia > Chiroptera > Phyllostomidae > Tonatia > Tonatia bakeri. The sequence goes on from PVIA01000796.1 coordinate 97,841, forward strand.
AGCTCTTGGAAGATGTAAATTATATTCAGGGAGGAGCAAATGACCCTAGTTCAGAGGAGTTTGGGCAGTGTGGGGGGGGTGGCGATGCCCAAAGCAGCAGACAGTGACCTGTGTGGTCATAGTAAATCTGAGTATGTGGAATTCAAATATAATTATATAATATTTTAAAAAGATGGCTAGAATAATAATGACAGGTACCAGTGATATACTAGACAAACATACAATTATCCTCTTATGAAAACCCCAAACATCCCAGTTGTTTTAGTCTTTGGCATTCAAAGCCGAGCTAAGACTAAATGTTTATGTTCATTCATCTTTTCACCTTGATGCGTCTAATATGATTTGTTCACTTCTAATCCACCTTACAGAGAATTACATATTATCTTGATATCATTATTGGCTGAGAGAAAATATTTTCTCTTTATAAGTAAATCAGATTAAACTTTTTTTACCTGCAAACCAAATTATGATGGTACATCCCAGAAATTCACTTAGAAGCTAATAGATAAGAGGAAATCAATGCCTTTTGGTATTTAAAAAAATTTAATTGTAGAAATTGAAAGTGTAACAACCTCAGTGTTTAAAACACTATCATTTGGACTTCTGTTTCCAGGAAGTTGGAATAGATGTACTTTTCTGTAACTACCCTACTATATGCAGCTAAAACCTCTGAGCATTGTATATGAAATAAACATAGGACAAATCTCAAAGGTAGAAAGAAGGTAGGGTGGCTGGGAATCTTGGGGGTGCAAGGAAGGACATGGGAATGAGTACTCGATATTTTTCTTTTGTCTCATATGTACCAGGCTTGGAGTAAAGAAGCCCACAACCCAGAAATGCCAATGGACACAGGCAAAAACTGCCTTCTCTCTCCAGCCACAGAACCAGGAAGAGGATAGCCTAACAAGACAAAAAACAAACAAACAAACAAACAAAAAAACCATTTAGGACAATAATAGCTCTTCTTCAGTGAACACCTCAGAAAAAAAAAGTGTAACTCCACTCTCCAGCCATACTAGCAAACAGCAGGGAGCCAATACTTTCCTCCAGGCCAAGCTGTGGTGTCTGAGACTTTCCTTCCTGCCAGGAGGGAGAAGGCCCTCCTCCCTAGTGGCAGTAGAGACCACTTCGGGAATTGTGACATCTAGCCTCACTCAGTACTAAGGACATAGCGTTCCCTTCCCACCCGGGGAGGTGTCAGAAGAGATCTAGTGGAGAATTAGAACTTTCACTAATGCCCTCTAGTAATGACACCAATCCCCTGCCCTTGTCGTGTCTGTTGAAGCCACCTGAAAGCAGAAACAAGTCACTTCTACCCCTTGTAGCTATGGAGGTACCAGTGAAGGCTGAGTAGAGAGCAGGAGCCTCCGCTGTTCCCCAGCCCTAATGCGAAGGCCTGCTCCCTTGGGTTCCAGTGGGCTGAGTGTGAACATTGGACTTCTAGGCAGTAGTGAGTCAGTGTTCCTCCTCCTTCCCCTGCCGAAGAGGTATCAGAGGAAGTCAGCTAAAATAGAAGGTTTATGAAAGATCTAGATTTTTATAACATAACACCCAAATGTTCATATGTCAATTTAAATTACTCATCATCCCAATAAGGACGAGGTCCTCAACATGAATGGAAAAAGAAACAATGGAAGCTGATAGAGAGCTAGATGACAGAAGGGTTAGAATCGTCTGGCAAATATTTTAAAGTAGGTATCATAAAACTGCTTCAACAAACAATTATAAACATGTTTGAAATAAGTAAAAATAGTGAAATCAAGGAAATAGAAGATGCAAAGAAGAACCATATTGAAAAGTTAAACCTTAAAAAATACAATAACAACAAAAAACCCTGCATAATGGAGGAAGCACAGGAATCAGTGAACTGAAAACAGAACAACAGAGGTAACCCAATATGGACAAGGGAAGAAAAGTACATTGAAAGTACACTGAAAGTTGAACACAGATCCTCAGGGATCCATGGCACTATAATAAAACACCTAACATTTGTGTCACTGTAGTCCTGGAAACAAAGAGAGAGCAGGACTGAAAAAGAACTTGAAGAAATGAAAACTTGCTGAATTTGTCAAAAGACGTAAACTTACATATTCAAAAAGTTGGATAAAGCCCAGCTGACTGAAGCCTAAACAGAATAATCTAAAAGAAATTCATACCAAGATACATGAAAGTGAAATTGTGGAAAACAGACAAAAATTGTGAAAGCAGAAAGAAGAATATATATATATATATATATATATTTTTTTTTTTTTCTGAAAAAGAGTTTCAAGTCTCTTTCAAAACTAGACACACAACTACAAGGAGACTCAGCCATTGCACCCTGGTCATTTATCCCAGAGCTATGAAGACATGTTCACATAAAAACATGTGCACTAATGTTTATAACAGCTTTGGCCAAAGACTCGGCACAAACCAATGTCCTTCAGTGGGTGCATGATTGAACAAACAGTGCTATCCCCTTATCTTGGAACACTACGGAGGGACTATTCACACATGCAATGGCCTGCATGAATTTCCCAAGAGTTATGCTGAGTGGAAAAGGTAACCCCAAAGGTTATATGCTATATGGTTCTATTTATATAACATTCTCGATGTGACAAAATTATAGAAGTGAGGAACAGATTGATGGTTGCTAGGATCGGTGGGGGATCACAGCAAAGTGAATATGGCCATAGAAAGCAATCTGAGGGACTCTTGTGGTGAGGGGACCGTTTAGCACCTTTGCTGCATCAGTGCCAGTATCCTGACACTAACACTGTGCTATAGTTTTGTAAGATGTTTCCAGTGCAGGAAACTGGGTGAAGGGTACGTGGGACCTCACTGTACTATTTTATACAATTGCTTCTGGTCTACAATGATCTCAGATAAAAGTTTTAATTTAAAAACAATACATTTTAAGATGCTATTATTAACATTAAATTCTTTGTATTATAATTTTTAAGTATTATAATTTTAAACACGTTGGATATACTTATGTTCTTAAGTACAAAGATATTTTAATTCTGATCCATTAGATCACATTGAAGTCCATAATAGTTTTTGATGTTTATCCAATATCTAATCAGTATTCAAAACTTTTTTTGGACTGGGAGTGAAGATTAAGGTTGGCAAACCTATTTTTTTAACGTACAATTATCTGATTCTCAGCTATATTAGTTCTATAATTCATTGAAATTAAATCATCTATTTTTGTTCTAAATTCATCATTTCAGATTCTACAAACCCATGCTTTTTGTATTATGAATTTGAATAGAATGATATTATGCCCTCACTGAATATTCTTTTAAGTTGTAAATATCTTACCTGCTCTTTTGCATCTTTTTCCATTTATACGATTTGAGATTGCTTTAGCAAAGGGCTCCAATGTGATTATATCAGTGCTATTAATGAAGGTCTTTTATATACACTTTTTAATGTGGGCTGCCGTATCCTCTTTGCTGTCCACCAGGTGATTCGTCTCCCGTGCCGCACCACTGGCTGGGCTATCGGGGTGCACGCTGCAAGTTTTCTTCGCTATGAATAATCCAGGTGCAGGTATCACCTTCAATAACTCATGGAGGATTGCCTTTAGAGCTATTGTGAAGGTTCACAGCCTACTGAGTCAGAAAAGCTTTTGAGAGGATCGGAGACATATCTTAATACGAGCGTTCAGGCATTGTGCTGCAGCATCAAGCATAACTGCATTAAACACTTTTTAAAAGATTAAATAAAAGCAGACATACATGCAAACTTGCATTATCTACTTAAGTCTGGGAAATGGACTAAACCAAATGGCAACACTGGCTTAACCAATAATTTCCCATTGTAAATTGGCCTCTGGAAAATGGCAGATTTTTTTTTTAGGGAAAACTTACCAAATAGTTATCCAGGTTCAAATGAGTCTAATGTTTTAGTAAAATTGGTAGAGCGGAGGATATTCAGGTAGGGTGAAAGATGACCAATAAAAGTCAAATGTCATCATGGCTAATATTTCTCTCAGAGTTTAAATATCAGATTAACTTTAAAAACTGTATTGACAGTAGTAGTTCAACCATATTATACATATGATGGTTGGGAGGTGATAAAAGAAATGGCTTCTTTAGTTCAAAAGAACTGTCACGAGATGCCTTCCCTTTCTGAGGTGGGAGCCAGAATGGGAGTTCTCAACTAAAACTATTCATTGAAAGTAGCTGGCATTATGATGTACACCTAAAGCTAATACACTATTATATGTCAATTATATCACAATTAAAAAATATAAAATGTATTGTAAAAAGCAACCTATCAACAATACCCCACTATTAGTAGTAAAACTATGTAAGATTGTATAAATGTCATGTATCACAGGGACTCTATTTATAATGAAGCCTTTGAGAAAGTGCAATTTTAAAATGTTCTGTTGAATGTAAACAATCAATAGTGCTGGGCAGAAATTTTCAACAAATAAGTACATAATTCCTCTGTGAGCAAATGGTACAAATAGTTTTTTCTCAGAGCTAATAGGGAAACTAAAGCGAAATTAATTCTACTAGTAACACATACACAAAGCAAATTAGCACATTTTAGGTATGTTGACATTTATAGACAAGCCTGCTGTATTGATATGTATGTTAAAAAACCTACACAGAAACAGGTATTGAAAAATGTGCAAAGTAAAACACTAATGTTAAAAAATTATTTTATCTTGTTTACTTGTGGTGTGCAAAAAGTTTGAGAGCAATGATATTGAATATTTGCAATTTTTAAATAAACTTTTTATTTTGGAAGAAAAAATAGACAAGCCCAAAAAATTTCGGTTATTTCATTGGAGAGAGTGTGTTGTTCCAATTATGATGTTACTGTATGTAGTCAACATATTATTAATAAGGAAAGGGAGCAAATGGAGTTAGACATTGAGTTTAACTAACTGGAGATCATAAGCATGTTTACTTCATCAGGAAGCTACTTCACACCTAAAGGATCATAGCATCGCTCCAAGAATATTAACACTCCTTCCCTCCCTGCTCTGGTACTAGATTGAGGGGTGCAGAGGTAGGTGCTTGATCTTAGAGGTCTGTCAGTCTAACTAGTTGGTTGACCCATCATAGCCTATGACCTATGAAAGCTGGCCAAGTTGACCGGTTCTTTGAAAAAGCACCCGGTCCATACTAAACCTAAGCTAATATAATCCCAGGAAATCAAAAAAGTGTTTGATCTCTCTCTCTCTCTCTCTCTCTCTCTCTCTCTCTCTCTCTCTCTTCTCTCTCTCTCTGTCTCTCTCTCTCACTTGTGACACACACTAGCCCCATGCACTCATGCATCCTCTCACCATAGCCATGTGGCCTTAACAGCTGTGTGGCTGATGGCTGCTTGGAGTTCACATGCAGGCTCCAGGCCGCAGCCTGAATACTTTAGCACAGCAATGGGTTGCAGCTGGGAACATAAGCCAAACGAGCTGGATGCTCCAAAAGACTAAGCTTTAATATGAAGCATAAACTCTAGCCCTTAGCCTTTGTTTTGTCCAAGCTGAGGACATGGCTGAACTTTTCCATGGTGAGATGGAGGGAGACAGGACATTGGAAACTCAGGGGCAGCTTCTATTTCTACCTGAATGAATCATCTTGCCACACCACAGTCTCCCATGTGTGGCTCCTTGGAATACTTTTCCCATGATTCCGTGAAAAAGCCTGATTGCCACTGACAATAATGACAATGGGAATAAAAAGCCAGATTCTTCTGAAGACACTGGGAGAATTGTATTGGAACACTAGTTGCAAAAAGAACCAATATTAAAAAAAGGTATTAAAAGTATATTAACATTTCTTTCTCTTCCAGAGGTGCTAGATTAGAAAATAAGGAAAATGTAGAGAATACATTTCATTTGAGTCTGCAGCACATATTGCCACACTGAATTTCAAGAACCACACATAAGATGATGTCAGCAGAATGTATATATGTACAGGTGTATGTATGTGTATATGTATACATATAAAACATGCAGGGAGACTACACACTGGGTCTTTATCTGATTAACAACCTGGACCCTGAAAAAAGCAATGATGAAGAAATCAGATCAGGTTAGAATTGGAGGCAAGTTCCAAGAGGTATACTTTGGGTGTCTCACCTTAAGTCCTCTTCTGTATGACATTTTAAACTTTTTGAGGAAGAACAACATGGTTTAGTAATCAAATTTTGTCTTGTCAGTCGAAATGCTGAGTGTCCAGTGCTAGTACTACAGATAAAAGGAGACATTTAAACATAGTTGTAACTACACAGAAGAGAGATAGAGAAATGAGATATGATGAGTAAACTTCCAGCTCATAGACGGTTCTCGACAAACATTTTTATGATGATGATGATGACAACTATGATGATGATGATGAAGGAGAATTCCCTATACAAATTGATGGTTAACTGCTTCCTGGGAATATCACTGACAAGATGACCCCGCCGATCACTTCGCCTCAGACATTTTAAATATAAGAAATGAATAAATTAAATATAAGAAATGAATTGCTTAGAAATAAAAAAATATTGCCTAAAAATAAAAAAGTCCATTCAGATGTTTTCTGTGTAAATAATCAGCTACATTAGCATCAGTCAAAGGACACTGTGAATTCTTCAGCCCATGGCAGATTAGTAAGTACCCTGTATTCTACCACGCTCAAGTAACTGTGGTGAAATACAACAAGCCGCTTACTATTTGGAGGATGGTGGATAAGACTTTATCTTTGGCCTCCAAGATTCTGTCTTGACCACATATGTAGGGGGATCAGGGGCCATCTAGGATTTCTGTTTGAGGGAGAGTCATTCTTTCCAATTTCATTTGAGGATACGAATTAGACTAATACCCATTAGAGACTTTTCGGGGATTGACCAGTTGTCATCTTCTCAATTAAAAGTTGATTTCAGGTTGTTTCTTTACAGAAGTACAGCTGAGAATCATAAATCTCTTTAGGCAAACTACTTGTTCACTTTCAACACTCTGTTGGCTTATGGAGGTTTTTGCATGGTCAGAGCTCGGAAATATAGGCTATCCTCTCATAGTCCAGAACCTTTGGCCCAGGGTAACTGGTTGTGATTGGGTATAAGAGTTCATGCTGCCCAACTTTGATGAATCTTAGTAAAGCATTGTTTCTTTTAGCAGATCAGTGCCAGAAGAGGGGATAAATAACAAATTCAGCATTATCAGAAATAATTTACTGATTAACATTATGTAAAAAGGATATCAATAAGAATAGTGCTCTATCCATATTAAAAAAAAAACTAAATGAAAAGGAACTATCAGGACATACCAGCTAGAGAGAAAAGTTGCTTCAAAATGTTATAGTAAACTTAGACGTATTACTAAGGTTTTGAAAATATAAGTAAATAGAAACCTTAGAACAACCGGTTTCTTTACCATGACATCCTTGGGGATATGCTTTATACTCTATGAAAATATATTGTATGTAGCATTCAATAAAGCTTGCATCTGAAACAAAGTACTAGATGTAATATGCAGCAGAAGAAGATGAATGGTAGTGTAGGCAGTAACAGAAAAAAAAAACAAACAAACCCAAGGGGAGTAAGACATGGATTGGGAAAGACACAAATTTGAAGACCAGTTTTTTTCAAAACAATTTTTAAAGGCATAAAACTAAATCAAAGTGTCATTTAAAGGGCTTGTCAACTCTATCTATGTGTAATAACTCTGGAGTCAGAACTTGGCTATGATTGGTGTTCTTCACAGATTCTTTTTCCTTTCTATCTGAGTTTCCTTATTTTCAACATAAATCTTAGATTACCTTCTTCTCATATAACTCATAGGAATATGAGGGTGAAAGACACAGTGTTAACTACTTCATAATGAAAGGATTTCAGTAATTACTGATAACACAATCATTACCATTTAGGAATGCATAAACTAGGAAAAACTGTTATATTTGTGTTTAACTTTTTTTTCAATGTTTAAACTTCAAAACAACCAATCACCTGAATCACAGTTCACATCCTGGTAATGACTGGGAGGTAGAAAAGAAAAGGCTAGTGATTACTGATGAATATTCAAGCTAGTAGCCAGTATTGTTGGACTGCCCACCATATTCTAGGCATATCCTAACATCTTTATAACTACTGCTCTATCTTTTCTTTCCAGAATCAAAAAGAGTGTTTCTATCATCACCTATTATTTATAAATGAGATAACTGAGGCTTAGTGAAATTAAGTGATGTCCCAAGATTGACAGATAGTAAGGAGAGGACTTGAATCCATGCCTACAAACCTGAAATCCTCTGTCTTTCCATCTTAACACAGTATTGTTAACTTATCCAACAGGTAAAACTTACTATACACTCAAATGAAGGGAATAAAAGATCAGAGCAAATTCAAATCAGACAAAACATTCCTAAAATAAAGTTCATCTAGTTTTCCAAGATGAAAATTGACATAGAGGATAGTATTGAGTTTTGGATTAGCAGAGCTTGGAAATCAACAAGAAACAAAACAGGCTGAGCTACCAGACAAACCACAGAGGAGTTTAATGCCACTCGTGGGAAACCTAGAGCATCGAGGAGAACTAGAGTGTTCCTCCCACTCATTTAATTACCATTTCAGTTCTCTTTCAGCGGTTCCAGCTCATCATGATTTTATAATCCTCCTCTGATTTGTTTACACATGCTTCTATACACCACAGTGGGCTTCTAACATAAGAAATGTATTGGTGAGCCACTAATTACCTTCCCATTACTGCTGGTGAGCAAGGTGAGCCTCACGTTTGGTGGTATGGTTCCAAGGGTAGGAAAGTCTCATCAATGGTTCTCCTTGCTCATAAGATAAGAAACTGATAGCAAAGCATTTAAGAGCATACATGATTTGCCTTAAGCCTATGTTTCTAGCTCCAACTCTTAATGTCTCCCCTTATCCATACAGAATCTCTGGGCAGTTTCCCCAATATGCGTGCCATACTGTTTGATACCTTAGTTTTCTTGATTATGTCATTTCGCTATCTAACAAACACAATTGAACAGTATGTAGTGAACATATACATGCAACATGGGCTACTTCATGACTACTTTTCATGGAAGCATTTCCTAAAAACCAAAATGCACAGGTCCGCACTACTTACTCTGTAGTAAGCACCCTATTCAATATTTAATTACACAACTTAATTCATTTTATTGTGATTCATATGAGCATCTTCAATATTCCCCAAGAATATTTCCATTACCCTAGAAAGTTCTCTCTTGACCCTTTCTTGTCACTCTTCCTCCCATTTTGTTCCCACACCACCTACTAGGCAATTGTTCTGATTTTAATCTGATTTTGAATAATTTTGCTGGTTCTTGAAATTGATACGAATAGAACCATACTGTTTTGTGTCTAGCTTCTTTCATCAAACATACTATTTTTGAGATTAATCCAAAATAGTGCATGCACACTCAGAAATTTATTCTATTTTATTTTCAACTGGAATTCCATTGTATGGATATTCATTATCAGTTAATTTTTGCTACTCAACAAACCACCCCCAAAATTTAGGGTTTGAAACAACAACCATTCATTGTTTGCTCATTATTCTGTGGGTTGGCAATTTGGGCTGAGTTCAGATGGGCAGTTCTTTTGCTAGACACAGTCGACTTCTCTCACGCATCAGTGGTTGCCTGTCAGTCATATAGGCAGGTCTTTCCCTCAGGTTTGGCTGATTGTTAGTTGAGGTGATGAGAACAAATGACCACATATTTGTGGTCTCATCTACTTAATCATTCATCAGGGCTGCCTTGCTTGTTCACATTGATGTGGCAGGTTCCAAGAGCAGTAATAGTAGGCCTAACTTTTTAAGTCTCTTTTTGTGTTATTTTTGCTATCATCCCATTTTCAAAATGATTAGGTGTTCATTACAGCAAAAATCTCCCATGATACAGCAATTTATTTATCTATTCACCTGTTGAAGGACATTAGCATTGCTTCCAGGTTTGGGCTACTATGAATAAGACTGCCCTAAACATTTATTACAGACCTTTTTGTGAGCATATATTTTTATTTTTCTTAATGAAGTACCTACTAGAGGAATTGCTGGGTCATCGCAGGGTAGGAGCTTGGCCAGATGAAAGTGGTCTTGGCCTCTGTAAAAAATTAGCCTTGGATGCTTCAAAAATATAGATTGCTATTATCCAGATTTTATTATTATTTTTAATTTTTTGGTATATTTGTACAATGTAATCATTTTCCCAACATATCATTATGTACTAAACTTCAAAAAAGGTTTGCCGTGCATTCTTGTGTGAGTAGTACTCTGAGGAACTGAAGGCATCAAGATAATGTACAAGATGAGATGGAAAGATATAATATAGAATTCAGCTGAAAGAGTGGACTTAAAGAGTTTTAAGAAAGGGCCTCGGCTGGTGTGGCTCAGTAGATTGAGCACCGGCCTGCAAACCAAAGGGTCACAGGTTCAATACACGGTCAGGAGACATGCCTGGGTTGTGAACCAGGGCCCCAGTTCGGGGTATGAGAGGCAACCACACATTGATGTTTATTTCCCTCTCTTTCTCTCTCCATTCCCCCTCTAAAAATAAATAAATGAAATATCTTAAAAAAAAAAGGGTTTTAAGAAAAGCCCCAATTATTTTCCAGTGGTAGTGCAGAATACATTGTACAAATGGTGGGAGCTTTGACTATTTTTTAATCCTGAAGAACATATTAATCCTGTAGATTGAAGGTTTTTTTCCACTGGCAAAGGAATGAGCATAATGTTGAGCACTTAGTAGGCTTTCAGGGATGTACTGGTTCCTATTTTCAACTACTCTCAATCTTGTCGCTTTGGCTAATTCATTTAAATAATTATACTTTACGATTTCATGGTTAAATAGTGACACAGAAGGTATGTTTTATATTGTTCACAGGTCAAAGTGAAGATCAGTGAAATGCTAACTATGAATGCACTTTGAGCTCCTTGGAGAAACATTATGTCTTGTAACGATTCTCCTTCTTTCTAAAAGTTAGCCAGACTTGAACTATTCAGCCATCCCCACAAGATGTAAGGTAGTTTTTAATTTTGTTTTTGTCCCCAACATGTAATGAGTGGCTCAAGTGGTTTTTCTTTCCTTTTTTTTTTCCTATAAGGGTGTAGAAGTTGAAAACTGTCAGCTAATATAGATATTTTAATGAAAATGTCTTTTAAAATTAAAGTTTAAAACCATGTGGTATAGAATTGTTTCCCTTATCCAAAATTTTAAAAATACTTAAAAAATATTTATGTATTCCTTATTGGTACATACAATTCATATATATGTGCTCTCACTCTTTCTATATATGCCAAACTAATTCTACCCAGATTATCTATTTTTATTTTCTCCTTCTAATTAGCATATCATTAAATTCTTTTCATTATGGACTTGTCAAAAATTATCAAGAAGAGTATAACATTGATTACTCCATTAAATAAACAAGAAGAGAAGAAAAAACAAAAGCATTTGATAGGTTTTTAAAGGTATTTTAAAAAAGAGAGAGCCCTGATCAGTGTGGCTTAGTTGGTTGGGTGTCCTGCAAAGCCAAAAGTTGCTGGTTTGATTCTGAGTCAGGACACATGCCTGGGTTGCAGGTTTGGTCCCCAGTTGGGGTGTGTGCAAGACGCAACTGATTGATGTTTCTCTCTCACATTTGATGTTTCTCTCTTTATTTTCCTCCCTCCTGTCCCCTCTCTCTTAGAATAAATAAATGAGAGAGAGAGAGACAGAGAGAGAGAGAGAGAGAGAGGAGAGAGATAGCTGAGCATGACCTATGCAGAGATTAAAAATCTCTTCCACTCTTTTTAAAATTATGATCCAGATACTGTAAGAACCAAGTTTTTATTTCCTTAACTTGGCATATTAATATTGAGACTGACTTGTAGTTTTTCTCCCCTAATTCCTTGGCAATATGTTCTCCATTCAGTTATATATTTTTTATTACGTTTGAAAGATAACAAAGGAGCATTTTTTTTTATAACCAGAGCATCAGAACTCTCAGGGAGAGAAGGCCATCTGCTTTGTTCTTGTCTTCAGAGATGCTGTCATTATCAGTTGTTCTCCCAGAAAAGTAAGGCATGATGACAATCTATCTCCTCATTTTACCTTAATGACTTCAAAATTGTTGAAATCTCATTACTGAATGCCATTGCTGAGTGCCTATGAGCATGCGTGTGTATACGTGTGCGTGTGTGCTCAAATGTGGGTTTTAAGGGAGCAAGAAATAACGAGAGATGACATTCTGTGATTTTCATGGTCTTTTATGAAAGTTGAGTGAGTTCTAAAATTAGCCCCGGTCTGCTTCTGCACATCAATTCTCTAAAATTAAGACAGTTTAAGAGATTTTTTTCCACACTTAACTAACCCCTCCACTTCAAAAGTCCTCATGTAGAATGTATTTGTGACTAAGTCAATTCCTTCTAAACCCCTTTCTTCTGATTTCTAACTCTTTGAAACTTCACTATTCCTGTCACATGCCATATTCAACCTACACAGCTTCTTGAAAAGTAGGTAGACTTTGCTGTTCCTCATCTCCGATAAGCACAGTCAATCTGAGAGGATTAGTGAACAATAATTTACATTTATATAGCATCCATTCTGTGCCAGGTACTGTTTATACATAAATTCTTTTATTCCTCAAAATCACTTTCTGCGGTTGGTTTAATAATTATACCCTTTGTATAGACGAGGAATTGGGAGCATAGAGAAGTTAAGTGACTTATTTGAAGTCATCTGCTGGTAAATAATAGATCCAAACCCAGGTTGGCTGGCTCCAGAATGCATGCTCTTAACCACGCCACTGTGCCATCAACCCAGGTCTGAGTTTTCAGTTCTCTCCGCTGGACTCCTGCATACCTTCCTAACTCACTCCCCACTTCCCACCACTCCCCTCCTCCCATAGTCTGCCTGCATTCTCCCTGGAACTGTCACTTTTTGTTGAGGTCCGCCCTGCCTGGTCTCAGGAAACTATAACTGCCCATGGCTAAGGCTGAGTAAGAGGCCTCTGAACCAGGAGACACTAAGGAGACAGAACTTATTTCCCTGGCATGAACGCTGCCTGTTCTGTGCTGACCCCCAATGCTTGATCAGTTAGCCAATGACGGGTAAGATTTCCCATGGGGGGAATCACCTAAAACAGGCATGATCACCTAGAGGTCTCAGGGAAGGACTTGGGGGACCGTGGAAATGAAGGGGTGATCAACATCGACCCCTGCCCCCTCGGCTTTGTCAAAGCCTGAGTTCTTGTGAGAAATCCAAGTCTCCCAGCTGCCTTTGTCTCCTCTGCCTGACTCAGGCCTGCGGAAATAACAGGGGCAGTGCAGCCAGACCAGAGTTGGTGGACCCCCGGGGTAATTGGGCCTGGGACATAGAATATGCAAGATCCTGTAAGATGGGCTTGCTGGAGGATGCTCTTTAATTAGAATATGAAGGCATGGGCAGGAAACAAAACTAGTCTTTTAGGTCCTGTAGTCTTTTTAAATGACAAAGCCCCTTTCAAAGTTAACTACTTGTTTTATCTTCCCTGTCAGACTGTAAACTGAATCTGTATTCTTAATAAAAACCTGTTTGGATGGGAGAACGAGGCACTCTCCACTAGAAAGAGTGGCCCTCTCCTCCCTATTTCCCCACAGGACTTGGTTGTCCGTGTGTATATTTTTCTCGTGTTTCAACAAGCATCCACAGCTGAGATGGATACCGCTGGCTTGGTATCCATCTCAGCTTCTAACAATATTTAACTCATGAACTGAAATTTTTGTCTTGAAATGCAGTTGTTTAGGAAAGTAACCATAAATACCAAAAAGTGTAATTTTTCTTGTGGGCTTTAACATTGTATTATTTACTAAACATTTGAATTATAGAAAATAACTTTTCTTATATTTACATCTTTAGGCAATTAAAAAAAATCTGACCGCATGACCAAATATTTCTTTGATTACATTTCATTTTCAGAGGTAGAAATTTCAAGCTCACATCAATCAACTACTTCTATTTATTAGTGACAATTAATGAAATACTCAAGTCGTTAACCTAACTTGTATATCTACAAGGAAGATGAAATATAGTCACCCAGCAGTAGGAAAAAGGGAACTTTTAATTTTGCTAAGGGCAAAAGAACTGAGAAAAAAATCATTTGGCCCAAAAACACATGAAAAATTGTCATCATAAAGTGACTATAATTTGAAGCTTGATACTGGAGCTACTGTTGGAGAAATAAAAAAATGTTCTCTCTTAAGATATATAGTATAGTAATAGACAGATGTCATAAAAATTAAAATGCATAGTAACATAGTTTAGGCTATATTAAAGTGGAAAGGCAGAGGACTACAAGGCTATCATAGAAATAAAATATATAGTCCAACCTTTAAGAGCTTACACTATTTGGGAGATAAGACAAAATACACACATGCACATGCACACATCTCATTACACTGAATCAGATGGACTAAAGAACTGGAATGACTGCACCTTGTCACTAACTTTTTGTGACTATGATTCCTTTTCCCACTGTCAGGGGGAATATTGAGTGATTGGAGGGCAGATGAATATGAGAGTGAAACAATCCACTTTTTCTTCTCAGTTCCTCTAGCCTAGTAATTCTGCTCTTTTTCAAACTCACTAATATCGGTCTCCAGAATGATGCCTTCAGGTCAAATCAAGTGTACAGTATAGTGTTGGGTGCTGGCATTATCACAAAAAATTCAATGCTGTTCTATTGAATGGAAATAGGATGTCCATAGTTAGGCAAAAATATCTGTGGAGGCTTAATGAACAACCTAGGCAAATAGGTTTAATCATTTTTCACAGGCTGAACAGAAATCCTGCATTTTGTTTCAGAACAAAAGTTCCCCTAAACCAAACTGCAAATCGAATAAGGAGAGTGAGGGATTTCTCTCTGCTAGGGATGCCAGCCTCAGTCAAGAGCAGCAGAGTGTTGAAGCTGGCACAGGTGGGGTACTTTCACACTCCTTAGTCCTTCCTGGTGGGACCGCCTCCAATTTCTGTTTTGGTCCCTTGGCTCTGACTCTGCTCATTACTGGTACCTCAGCAGCTTGACTGCACTAAGAGAACAAAAATATTCAAAGTAGTAAATGGGAAAAATATCTGTATTGTAATTAAACCAGTGTCAAGGGGTTTGGGAGTGGTGCAATGGTCCTGACTGGTACAGGGTGGTTCCTTGCAGAGCCGTCATCACTAAAATGGTGGGTCACTGCTCATGTTGGATGCAAGATCAAAGCTATAGGCATCTTCAGAGATAACATTCTCTGTATGTTCACATGAAAACACATTTTTTTCATTATAGATCACCAAGTTCTACCTATACACAACTACAGTCTATTCAAAGAGCTGTTGGTGAGAATGAAATGGAATTGAACAAACAGAAATAATGTTATGTTTTCTGGGTGGCCATAGTTTCTTAAATAATTTGGAACTTGAATATACTTGGAGATGATTTCAATTTATAATATAGGGTATTTTTTAAAATGTCCTGTATCAACTTCTTAGGTAAAACCATTAAGCCAACAGGTGAAAATAGAAATTCCCCTAAGAAGATTAAAAGCTTGCTTCATCCCAACAAACTACCAACGAAGGTTCATAATGACTCTGCTC
Source organism: Tonatia bakeri (assembly GCA_004024845.1). Classification (NCBI taxonomy): domain Eukaryota; kingdom Metazoa; phylum Chordata; class Mammalia; order Chiroptera; family Phyllostomidae; genus Tonatia; species Tonatia bakeri. Next base: position 113,395 of record PVIA01000796.1, read on the forward strand.
AATGAGTCTTCTGGGAAACTGGCAGATGCAGAACTCACTTCTGAATTCCATTATTGCCAGTCTCAAAAATTGTCTGAATACCTGTTCTTTCCTTTATCACTCAATCCATGGAGAACCTGATATTCCAAAATCCCGTAGCTAGAAGAGATGAAGCATTTTCCCTTCATGGAAGATTGTGCTCACATTACCTGCTTATCAAATATTGACTGAATCCTTTCCACATGCTCTGACCTGGTGTAGAGGGACTATGAACGATTGAGGGGTCAGGAGATAAAAGCTTTCTTTCTTGTTCCCTTTAGAATTGGTAAATTTACCCTTTAAAATAGTCATCAGATTCCTTGATGCTATCTCTGGAGTTCCCTACTTGCGTTTCCAACTGCCCACCAGGCATCTTCCCTTGAATTTCTTAGTAGACATCGCAAACTTACCATGCCCCAAACCAAACTCTTGCTATTCTCCTTCATTGTAGCATAGCTTTTCTCTTTCAGGCTACGAGAACGCCATCCTTCCAGATGTTGAATCCCAAAGCCCGCAGACTCATTCTAGATGACTTCATCAGACCACAGAACCAATCTGTCAAGATCTCCAAAATCTGACCACTTTTAACCATTGCTATCTCCCAGGTCTGAGTTTTCATTTCTCTCACCTGGATAGCTGCATACCCTCCTAACTCATTTCCCCTCTTCCAGTTATTCTCCTCCATCCATATTTCACTTGCAACATAGCAGCTAGAGTAACTCTTTAAGAATACTGTATAAGTCAGATCACATCATCCCTTTGTGTAAAACCTTCTGGCTTTCCTGTTTAGGCTTTCAGAGTGAAGGCCAAAGTTATTACAATGGCCCCCAAAGAGACATGATCTTGCTGACCTGACCCTTTCCTCTTTTCCCCTTTGCTCACTCTTTGTAATCACTGAAGATTTCTTGCTATTACTTAAACAAACAGGCCAATGGCAGCCTTTAGGCATTGGATATTCTCTCTGTATCTCTTTTAGGTTTTCTTCAAATGGCACCTTCTTAATGAGGCTCATCTGGACAGCCCTATTTTAAATTGCACTTTCCTTGGCACTCTCAATACCTTGAACCCTGCTATTATTTTTCCACAGTAATTTCATCTGATTCATGTACAAGTCCTTTTAATTCCATTTTAAAGTTAATTGTGTGGTTAATCTGGGTTATTTTGGCATGGATAATTTGGGGAGAAATTGCTAGGTCTGGTCCCTTTAAGGGAAACTGAAAAAGGTTGTAACTTGGTCCTGTTATCCTACTTAGAGAAAACCCCCTCAAATTTCTTCCACGTTCAAACTTACCTCCATCTCTAGCCATCCTGAAGGCCTATGATATTGTCAAGGGTGGTATCATCATCCTCTGGGCCATAGTTGATCCCTTCATTATGATTTAGATGCTTGTACCGTTCTGCTTTTTTCCCTTCATCAGCTGCCTTTTCACCCACCTCTACCCTTAAATAGTCCCACATTACTTTCCCCTCAGCAAAAGAAAACTGCAGTGTTAAAAAAAGCCCTCCATTGCCACTAGCCTCTCTCTCTCTCACACACACACACACCTCTTCCTCTCCCCACTACCCATCTGCAACCAGACGTTTTGAAAGATTATTTTATACTGCTCTTCATACATCTTTCATTCCACAATCCAGAACAATCAAGTTTCCAGTCTCTCCTCTACATTAAAACTGTTCTCTCTAACATGATATCCAGTGACTTTTGGGATGCTAAGTCTGTGGACAACAATCAGACCTTATTTTACTTAACTTGGTTTCACTTCCAACATCATTAAAAAAAACCCCAGCATCTTGAACTTCTCACATCCCTTAGGCTTAGTGACAATAATCTCTTCTGATCCTCCTAGCTATTGATAACTTTCAGACTTCTTCCTGAGTTCTTTTTCTTTTAATAGAACATTAAATAATGTAATTTCAAAGTTGTCTTCATTTCTCACTTTACATGCTTCTGTATTCATTCTCACAACTTGCCCTGTGCATGGACTCAGCATCCTGAAGACCACTGGATATAATTTTAATAAGAACATTGTTATACAGAGATGAAGATGGAATCCTCATTGCTCTGGATTGTGGAATGAAAGTCATATGAAGAGCAAGTATAGACTAATCCTTCAAAAACCTGGTTGCAAGTGAGAAAAGACTCCCAAGTTCACATCTGCTACCCAGATGTTCCTCCAGTGCTATAGACTTTAATGTGCAGCTGCCCATGGGCATCATCATTTGGATGAACTGGGGGTATCTCAGATTAATTCTGTTCAGCACTGAGTCCTCATTGCCCTCCACTCTGGCCCTCCTGTCTTTCTCCCTGTCTCAGTGAATAGCACTGCTACCTATTCCATGTGTTAGCCTGAATCCCAGAGGCTATCACTGACACCAGCACCCTTGCCTCCAGCCTACTAGGTCCTGAGTTTCTACTTACTAAGGGTCTATGAATTCGGTTTTCTTTTTTCTAAACACATTGTCACTGCTTATGTCTGGGATCTTAGTATTTCTTGCAGAGGTTACTGTAATAGGTTGCCAATTTATTTTCCACAGAGCTGCCAGAGTGATCTTTCTAAAAATGCAATCCTATCATGTCAGTCTTCTTTTTAAAAAATTCCTTTACTTTCTTTCAGGACAAAATTCAAACTCACTTGGCACATGTGGTATTTCAAGATCTGCTTCCTGCCTGTCACATTAACTTTATTTCCATTGTATTGTACATTCTAGCCACACTGAACTGTCTGTAGTTGTTCATAAATGCCATTCTTTCTAACAAGTTCCCAACATCTAACCTCCTTTGCCCTCCTGTTCCTTCTGCCTGAAAGGGAACTATTCCATTCACCTTAAGCACTCCTCCAGTTTCTTCCAAACTTATTTTAGATGCCACCTCATTCTTTTTTAGGGTCCTTCCTCCATGAGGCAAACCTACTTTTTAAAATTGAATTTAAATTTTTAAGTTCAAAATTAAGCTATGCTCATTGATAAAACAGGAAATAAAACACAAAGAAATTAATCATAGTTCTGTCTCTTAATCTCTGTTAACACACTCTTGTCTATCCTATCACCTATATACCAAGTAAAAGGTATCTATAAAACACACATAAACCACAATTTTGCAACAATGTTAAATAGCATCATATTATACATTCTCTTTGAAATCACTCTTTTCCCTTAGCAAAATATCATAATAACCTTTTAATGATGATAAACAGAACTTCTAGTCATTTTTTGGTAATGGTTATGTGTTCCATGGCAGAAACCGTATATGTCACTCAATCCCCTATTATTTTCAGGCAGTTTCAATTTTTTTCTATTAAAGACATCTTTTAGATCATACATGTTGGTTAAATTATCAAATTATTTCTTGAGGGCATATTCAGAATCTTATTGTTGGCTTGGACACTTTAATAAATTTTACACATTTTGCAAAATTTTGCTTAACCTTCTACAAACAATTTGAAACTATTTCAAACATAGCTTAAGCTAGATAAAACATATCATAACACTTTTCTTAAAGGCCTTATGGTGAAGAAACTTGCAGACAACACTCATTTTGCTTTCAGCCCTTGGTTAAATTAAGAGCCGGAGCTGCTGGACTGGTCGAGGTGCTCACGGAGTCAGGATGTTCGGGAACTATGCAGGTGGTTCTCAGAAGTTTTAACAAGAGAAAGTTGGAATAACCAACAGCTGTTAACTTATGGTGAGATGAGTCATTTCTGGCTTCCTCTTGTTCTTTTTTCCTTTACAACTTGATTGCGCTTTTCAAGTATTAATAGCAAAAGGAAGATAAACTGTGGATGTTTTTGGTATTATTTTAATAATAGGTGTAATACTGTATATGCTTGGAAAGACAGCCTTAATGAGGGTATCAGGGGAAATAAAGCAAGTGAGAATAACTGAACTAATTCGAAAGCACCAATCAGTCAGTCCTCTGGAGGTTTAATAGTCTTTTAAGTAGCTTCTGGTGGACTTAAAACAGTCAGATAATAAAAGGTAAAATAATGAGCCAGAGTAGTTAACAAGAGAAAGGAGACTTTACACAGTAAAGAAAAAAGGGGAAAAAAGAAAAAGAAGGAAGGAAATTTAAATGTGTAAATTATGTAATGAAATTTTGAAATACATTAACTGATTCTGACATGCAGAGTCAGTTAAAATAAAAGATGTTTTTATCCTGAAAAATGAAAACCAAACCCCTTAATACACAGGTGGCAAACACAAGGCCGGTGGGCTGAATCCCACCTTGTTTTAACCAGCTCAGCACCTTGTTTCTACCTGGCACAGTTCCAAGCTCTCGCTTAACTGTTAAGGAGTAGTTACATTTATACAGTCCTAAAATTATATTCGGCTCTTTGAAGGTAACCACAAGGCTGATGTGGCCCCCAGTGAAAATGAGTTTGTCACCCCTGCCTTAATACCTCACTCCAAGAAGTTCAATTCTGTAGGAAAATGGGATGGGATTTTAAGGTGTTTATCAACATGTTGTTCATGAATACACAGCTAGAATTTTGCTAAGAGGTTAGTGAAGTTTTATCACTTCCTTTTTCAAACAGACTAAAATGAGTTTGATGGTGTGAATGGAGAGCAATAGGCAGGAAACAGGAAATTCCCAAAGGGAAGACCGTCTGGCAGAAGGAAAGCTGATCCCAGTAGCAGAGGGGCTGGGGTTGTGCCTAGGTAAGGCTGAAAACCAACATCATATTGCAAGATTTAGTGGGGCATTTTTAACTTCCATATATTTAAAATAGCATGTTTAGTTTGTTAATGTTTTCCTCTTCTGTTGAAACAAATATGCCCTCTATTTTCTCTAGCTGCTATTGAATGTGACTGTTTTCATTTCAGGGAACTATTGAAGTGCTGACAGGACGTCTCTAGAGAGGGCTGCTACCTGCCTTCAACCAACGTGAAGATAATAAAGGAAAGGAGTTAACTCCTGAATTTCCAGAAGGTGTGGTACGAAAATAAATACACCATTCCTCTTTTTTCCCCACTCTTCTACCTACAACAAGAGTGTCAATATAGAGCATATACCAGGGACCTAAAAATGGTTTGTCTAAGTTATGGATCTTCATGTTAGATTTAGGATGAAAGGTTTGCTGTTAAAGATCAGATAGGTCTTGAGGTTGCCAGGTAAACCCATCAATCTCTTGTAACTAACCTAGTAGTCTCAACCGGCTGGAATATATTTGAGTTCCTTTACTGTTTACTATCTGAATTAGAATAATAAATAAGTAGGATCAATAAAATGCAAGTGTGTGTCTTTAAGGTCTGTTGCTTCAAAATATGGAAATCTTCCTCATCAGGATATGTAGAACATTCTAAGCCCTTTAATAATTTTTTTCAAGTTTATTTAGTTGGTGTTTCCATGAAACAGCTAAAGAATTCCCAGTAAAAAGACATGTAAAAAATGACCATTCCTCCCTTCTGAATTCTTTATTAATAGGAGGAACTATATAGAGGCAGAGGGCATGGTTTGAAGGGACAAAGACACATACAGCATGTGTCAGTTTTGTTCTGGAGATTTTTTTTTAGTGTTCATCATTTTAATATTATTTCCTGCTTTTTCTTTGGGGAATGCTACAGAATTGTTTAATCACCTGGCTTTGGTATCTGACTGCCAGGGGCTTCTCCAGCCTTTCTTATCATTACGTCTCCCTGGGTGTCACCTCCCCAGACAGCTACAGGATCAGGAAAAGAAGAATTGTTTCTTTATGCTGTAGATCTAACAAAACCACAGGCTGTTCACAGCCCACCAAATGAATGCCTGGCATTTAAAATCGACCTGAATTAAATGAAGCAGTTGATTATAAATGCTAGACACTCAATTTAGAAACTGTGGCTAAAAGAAAGAAACAACATATGACTATAGATTGTTCATTTTGCGTGAGGAGAAAAATGTGATGTGAAGAACAGAATGAAATATTTTTTGCAGGGTGAGTGAATTCCAGTGATTGTGGTGACCCAAAACATTTTCATAAATGTGTTAGTATAAAATGAGAATTTAGATGGCATTTGCCTTAATATTTCTCCTCTGGAAACAAGCACAACCCAGTAAAAGGCAAGGTATAAACTTTTATTTCATATACCATGCCAATTATTAAAATACTAGGAATAAGGCAGAGAAATATCAAATAGAATGGTTTTTTCCCTCTAGGTAGAAAAAAATTTGCAGTAAGAGTAATTAGACAATTCCTATATGTAGAAAATGATTGACAGGTACTTGGTGATTGACATCTCTTTACAGTGCCCTCAAAAGCTTTGTATATGAAGGTTTTCACCCTTGTTGTTGCTTTTTTAGCTTGAGAAACACTGACAGATCAGGACAGTCCAATTTGTTGTTTTCTGATAGTGAAGGTTAGGGATCTGGGCTCTCAAATGGCTAAGATGGAGTTTTGTTTCGCAGAATGGCCAGTGAGTGCTGCTGAGATGACAGATTAGATTGATATCTTGATGGAGAGAAAAGAACTTAGCTGAGACGGCTGCTCAGCACTCTCGGAGGGAAAATTTGTTTCTTTACACTGACAGAAATGTAGAGTTTGTACATGCTTTCCTTTGCAATCAGGTTGGATATAGATCTTTAATAAAAAGTTAATTCAATCCTGGTTGTTATATTCAATATGTTCGCAATATACCATCTAAAATAATATAAATGTACATATTTAGTTTTTAAAGATATTCACTTAAATCTAAATTATTATCATTTTTATTTTAAATGTTTTGGACTGTTTTTCTGTAAGTAGTATTGTTAGGTAGGCTAGATAGCAAACCAAGGCAGGGAGAAGGAGGGAGACACATCTCTGCCCACTGACTCAGCAGTCCTGAGCCTGGCCGGGTAAAGTTGCCAAGTGTTTCAACATCATAGGAAACACCGTGCCAACATGGTATGGGGCTAATCTTTGAAATTCTATGCATTGTTTGTGGGAAACAAAGCCTTTGAAACTCTGCTTTCATCCCAAGGTCTAGAAGACCGGAAAGGGCCCATAGTGCCCAAAGGAAGAAGCCCATTAACAAACACCTTTGGATATTCATGCCACCCATCCCACTGAAAGCTGGCACTGCTTTAACCTGTCAACCAATAGTAACTTCTTTACCCCTATCCAGCCAGCTATATAGGTCCTCAGAACAAAGGACTCCTGACTTGGTGCTCTTGGCTCTCTTAGCTCTCTGGCAGCCAGGCCTCTGGCCATGCATGCGTGCTTGCCACCCCGGCCTTTGGTCCCTCTTGCTTTCACCACCTTTATACTGCTTTGCCCTGAACATATGCTTTTCACCCTCCCAGCCCCACTGTAACTAGGCCATTTCTCTTCCATTAGAATAGATCCCCAATAAAGCCTGCTTGCATGCTAATGGACTCATTGATCTGTAATTCTCTATTGCATTGGAGAGAAGCACCAAGTTTCTGGGAGTTTCTCCTGTGACAGTACAGGGACACAAATGTTGTGTTCATTTTACTTTTAATGGTATTTCAAAGATTAATGTGCTTATCATTTTAGCCAATAAAAACACTGTCATATCATATAATGTAAAATGTCAGGTAATTATTTCTTGAAAAAATATACATATTATATGATTCCATATATACCCAGGTGTTAACATTGACAACCTAAAGTATACTGACAGAAATTAGAACTGTAGTTGCTTCCGGTGGCGGGCTAATGATTTTTGCTTTTGTTATTTACAATTTTTGTGTCATCCAAAAAATCTACTAAGAAAAATGTCAAGAAGTTTTTTCCCATGTTTTCTTCTAGAAGTTTTATAGTAGTGGCTCTTGTGTTTAAGTCTTTGATACATTTCAAGTTAATTTTTGTGAGTGATTAAGGTAAAGGTCTTATTCATTGTTCTGCATGTGTCAATCAATTGTCTTTTAAGGGACAAAATGTTTAATATTTACAGTGCTCTTTCTTTAATGCATACCCCAGTAGCATTTTTCTTCAACTAAAAGAATTCTTGCTAATATTTTTAATAGTGTATATCTGCTGGTAGATATGTAACTCAGATTTTATCACAATTTTTATAAAAAAAGTTTCTTTGGATATAGAATTATAGGTCAACAAATTATTTATTTTATGTAAATTATACCACGGTTAAAAATATTTTGACTTTTCATCAGAAACAATGGATGCTAGCAGACAATCAAATGTCATTTTTAAAGGACTGAAATCCTCTCACTCATGTAGTCGTCGATCTTTACAAGATCCCTCCTTGCATGAGTGAGAAGAATTAGATTTGGGCTAGGTGTTATTAAAGACTTTCCTGAGAAGGGAGCATTTGAACTGAGACCTAATAAGGAACAAGTCGTGTAAAGATGTGGTGACAAAGCTTGCTAGGTATAGGGGCCCAGTAAATGCAAATACCTGAAGGCAGGGAATGCCTGGCATTATTTGAACACCAAAAAGAAAACTAGTGGAGTTATAACTTCTTGGGTAAGTGTAAGTATGGTGGGAGATGAGGTTAAAAAAGGTAAGCAGGGACCATGAGGAATCTGAAGAAAAAGTAGACTTGTGAAGAATATGAATTTCAAATGCTGTTTCAAATCTATAGAAGAACATCAGTACTTGGTTTTATCAGTACTGGCAATTTATTTTGTATGTATCTGAAACAGCTAAGGTTTTACCTAATTTGTTTTTACATAATATAATTAAGATTAACAAATAAACTTACAAAACTTATATACAGAGGTAGTTTGTGAGGTATATTTGGCTAAAATGGCCAAATATAGTGAAATGATGGAGTAGGCAAGAAAAGGGAGCATATGGCAGAAAGATGGGACTTGAGAAGACCTGGGTGGTAAGAAAAGCACTGCAAAATAATTTACAAGAGGGATGCATGCTTGTAAGGGAGAGACTAAGACAGCGTATATGTGTGTGGACTGGTAAGGGAAATAAGGGAGCATTTCTGAGCACTTGAGGAGGCGCTCAGGTACTGGAGGAGGAGGGAGCATACTCACTCCTCCTCCAGTAAAATGTGAATAATAAAATGTGAATAATAAAATGGTTATTGTTACATAATTGTCAATAACTTTCTAAATTTAAATGAATTTAATGCTCAAATCAAAAGACATAGGGTAGCCAAGTGGATAAGAAAACAAGACCCATACATATGCTGCCTATAAGAGACCCACTTTGGGTGGAAAGACACACACAGACTGAAAGTAAAGGAATGGAAGAAGATATTTCATGCAAATGGGAATTTTAAAGAAGCTGAAACAGCAATACTTATATTAGACAAAACAGACTTTAATACAAAGGTTATACCAGAAGACAAAGAAGGACCTAGTAATTCCACTTCTAGGTATTTATCTGAAGAAACCCAAAATACTAATTTGAAAAGACGTACGTATCCTTATGTTCGTTGCAGCATTATTTACCTTAGCAAAGGTATGGAAGCAGCCTAAGTGTCCATCTGTAGATGAATGGATAAAGGATAAGTGATGAATATATACAATACAATATTACTCAGCCATAAAAAACAATAAAATTTTGCCATCTGAAACAACCTGGATGGACCTAGATGGTAGCATGCTAAGTGAAGTATGTCAGACAGAGAAAGCAAAATACCATATGATTTCACTTACATGTGGAATCTCTAAAACAAAACAAACAAACAAATAATACAGAAACAAACTCATAGATGCTGAGAACATTTTGATGATTGCCAGATGGGAGGGAAGTTGGGGAAGGGTGAAAAGAGGATGAGATTAAATAGTACAAATAGCCAGTAACAAAAACAGTTACGGGATGAAAAGTACAGTATAAGGGATATAGTCAATAATATTGTAATAACTATGTTTGGTGTCAGATAAGTACTAGATTTATTGTGGTGATCACCTTATAAATTACATAAATGTCAAATCACTGAAATGAAGTATGCCAACTGTAATTGAAAAATTAAAAAAAAGCCCTGGCTGGTGTGGCTCAGTGGTTGAGCACCAGCCTGCAAACCAAAGGGCTGCCAGTTCCATTCCCAGTCAGGGCACATGCCTGGGTTGCAGGCCAAGTGCCCCAGGAGGGGGGCGCATGAGAGGCAACCACACATTGATGTTTCTCTCCCTTTCTTCTTCCCTCCCTTCACCTCCGTCTAAACATAAATAAATAAAATCTTTTTTTTTAAAGAAAAATAAAAAAATTATTTAAAAAAACAGGAAAGTGAGCCATGTTGCTTCTTTTTCTTTTCCTTCTTGCTCATTAACACCTGAAGTAAAACAGGAAGTTGGCATGTGGCATGGTCTGAGACACATGAAACACAAAGTGTGTCCTGTACTTCAGATAAAAAAGACATCGCAAAGGACAAGACTCAAAGATGAGGAGGGGTCCTCAAATCAAGTCCATTTTCAATTCCTTTGCCTAAGATTTTCTTTTAAATTTTTTTAATACTTAAATTTTTAAACTTTATTTTTAAATTACAATTGACATAGAATATTATATCAGTTTCAGGTGTACAGCCCAGTGATTAGACATTTGTATGCCTTGTGAAATGATCACCCTGATAAATCTAGTTGCCTAAAAATTGTCAACCCTTTATTTTGTTAAATCTGTTAAAATAATTCTTTGGATTGAGAACACCTAATAGAGAGAGCTGGTTCTGGAAAACTCATGCCATCTAGAGCCTATCTGCTCTTCCTGTTAATATTCTACCATCCCAGCAGTTGTGTAAGCAAACATTTAAGCAAGGGCTGTGTGTGCTTTTCCAGTCTCTGCAATATGGGCCCTGTGTTCTCGGTGAAGCCACATGCGGGCATGTGGGAACTGCGGCACTAAACATCTGAAGGAATATCAGCAGAAACAGAAAGTAGGGTAGGCACTGGGACAATGCAGGACAATGATTTTGTTAATAGGCAGAGGAAGGGATGCCTGGGAGGGGCAAGTGGCCAAGAATAATTAGGTTTCAGGAGTTGGTATATTAGTGAGAGGAACTGGGCACCACACCCAAAGGGACTTCTTGTCCTTGTGCCCATTTTTACAAGACAACCTGAGGTCCTCTTTGTCTCATTTTGGGCAACAAAAGAAATTTACCTTGATCACTTCAATGGTCCTAAGAAGCACTTTAAACAAGTATTTTAGAAAAGGATCTCTTGCAAGTCCAGAGTTTGAGGTTGCAGCTGGCTCTTTGTGGAAAACTAGTACCTGGGTGATAACGTGAAACCCACTGAAAACTCAATTTTATACACATGCTTTCTTTAAAATAAATATCATTATCTTAGTTGTGTCTTACAAAACAGTCTGATGGGGAAGGAAAAAGTTGAAGGGAAGTGCAGGGTACAAATATGCAAAAAACAAATATCTAGGTAGTTCATAAAATTAATTTATTTTAGATGTGGAGCAGGATAGAGATAGTTTTATAAAAACACAAGATAGAACCTTTGTTTGGTCCCCAGAACTCCTTAAGGAGACAGATTTGAGAACCCCCTTTCATCTCCTATAAATGCCTGATCTGTAATTCAATTGGCACAGTGATAGTCAAATCCTACACATTTCCCACAACTTTTTGGTAGTGCTATAATTTAATTTAATAAGATTAAAGAGGACTCTTCAGTTTGTAGAGAGTCAGGTGGTGGTACACAACAGGAGGAACTTCTGCAAAGAAATTCAGTTATCTTCCACAGAGGCTGGGAAGACTGGGCATTAATGCTTGTGCATGCTCATACTCTCCATGAGGCCTTCCACACTATTTCAAAGAGCAACTTAAGAGGAGTGTGACCTAATCTCTGCTTGAACCTCTTTGGCAGGAATAAAGGCTGGAGAAGATAATTTAATTGGCGAGACATAAGAGGATCCAGTGTGGCTCTATGAAATGGTATTTAAGTCACACAGATGTCTTTCAGGACAGAAGTGCTGTGCAGCAGCTTGATAAAACCTGGCACTAATGTGAGCCAAGAAACAGCAGAACACACATTTCCTTCTTGATTGTGGAGGCCTCTCTGTAAACACAGTGAAATCGCTAAGGGAGGTTTTAAATATTGTTGGACAAAACTGGCTGGGGTCTCATTTGATAAAGCCAGTGGAATTTCAGCAAGCTATTCACTGAGAGTCTATTACTTTTCACAGAAAGGAGGAGGAGCAGGTGTTTCCAGTGCAACATGCTCTGATTGCATTTTCCTATGCACAAGTCATTTGAAAAGAATGTTAAATGTTTCAGTGAGATCCGAATTTCTAAATAATTTATTTATAAAAATAATAAGGATTGTAGTTTGTACTTATATAGCAGCTTCCATCTGAGGAGCTCAGACGTTATTTCATTACCTTTTAAAATCTTATCTGGCGGTTGGTTAAGTGGAATCTGTTTATTTACATTTTATCCCTAGTAGAACTTGGTGAAAGAATGGTCCAAAAGTTGCAAAGCATTTAGGCAGCCTTGCAGTAAGTTCATTCAATATGCTGAATTTCACCCTAAAGTAATAGAAATCAAGAGAATAAGTTTTTTTTTTTTTGCATTAACACTTAATGGATAGAATTTTTCTTAGTATGCTTTACTTCTTTCAACCTGATTCCTTCCGCCTGTTCTGACTCCAGGGAAAACTAAATAAAAGAATGCATTTATAGTCAACTTCCCAGTGATAAGAAGATGTCTAGGAAGGCTCAGAGGTATTGACTCAAAGAAGTCTAATAAATACAGAAATAGATGGTTTAGTAGTCAAAGCGAAACCTAAATACAGGTTTCTCACAGCAAGGGGGAGCAATATACAAGGTAGTTCTTTCCATGTTTGAGTGATTTATAGACTCCTTCTGAAGCACTGATTCTTAACCACTTTTATCCTATAGACTACTTTGGCAGTCTGGTGTAGCTTATTGACTTTATTTCAGAGTATTGTTTTTAAATGCCTAAAAATTAAACTCAAAGGCTTAGAGTAAAAATCAATTATACACAATTATAGCAGTCAAAATACTTAAAAATCATAATATCTAATGTAGTTTCATCTTTATTAACACAATAAATAATAAAACCTTGCCTCAGGCTTGATAACCTCTGTAATTTTGAATTAGATGAGATTAAAATATTTTTAAAGTATTTTATTTATTTATTTTTAGACAGAGGGGAAAGGTGCAAGAAAGAGAGGGAGAGAAACATCAATGTGTGGTTGCTTCTCACTCACCCCCTACTGGAGACCTGGCCCATGACCCAGGCATGTGCCCTGACTGGGAATCGAATCAGTGACCCTTTGGTTCATAGATCAGCATTTAATCTACTAGCCATACCAGCCAGGGTAAGCTTAAAAATATTAAAGAATTTCATGATAATTTTAATTTCCTATAAACACATCTGTTTTGTCAACAATAGTCATGCCCAGCATAGCAACATTTTGGTCAACAATGAACTGCATCTATTATATTGAGATTATAATGGCTGAAAAATTCCTGTCATCTAATGATGGTGTAGCCATCATAACATCCTAGTGCAATGCATTACTCATGTGTTTGTTGTGATGTTGGTGAAATAAACCTGTGCTGCCAGTCACATAAAAGTATAGGATATACAATTAAGTATAGTGCACAGTACCTAATAATGGTAATATATGACTATGTTACAGGTTCATGTATTTACTGCACTATGCTTTTTATTGTCATTTCAGAGTGTACTTTTTCTACTTATAAAAAAATTGGTTGTGAAACAGTAGGCTGGGTTATGTGGACAGCAGTCTCATACATCTGGTGATTATTGAGTCTCGATTGAATCATTTTCTCTTGTGTACAATTTAATCTCATGTTGTTTTATACATTTAGAACAGCCTAAGTGTGCAGTTTTGATAACATCTACAGTAATGTCCTAGGCCTTCCATTTACTCACTCTTCATTCATTGACTCACGCAGGACAACTCCCAGTCCTGCAAGGATTACTCGTGGCAATAATATGGTAAGTGCCCTCTACAGGCATGCCATTCTTATCTTTATATTGTTTTTTTACTGTTGATTTTCTATGTTTAGTTTAGACACACAGATGCTTACCAATGTGTTATAATGTCCTACAGTATTTAGAGTGGTAACACGCTGTACATGTCTGTAGCCTACGAGCAATAGGCTCTACCATATAGCTTAGGTGTGTATTAGGCTACGCCAGCTCAGCTGGGTTTGTGTAAGTGCAAATCTATGATGTATGTACAATAGCAAAATTGTCTAATGATGCATTCCTCAGAACATATGATTGTCATTAAGTGACACATGACTGAATTCATTTTAGAAAGAAATGCTATATTTCATATAGAAGTCAATGGAAATAAGATATGTAATTATTTTCTCATCTGTTTTCAAGAACTCCACATAAAGAACCTATAAGTAAAAACAAACTGTTTCCTTTTCAGCATGTAGTAGGAATCTGGCTCAGTGGAAGTCCACCATTTCTAACAAGGCAGTTCTCTGACCAGGGCGTTCTCACTGTTAACAGACTCAACTAAGTCTTCCTGCTCCTTCTGGTAAAATGGCTCAAGGGCATCCAGTCCAAGTTCACTTACCTCTTAGTGGGCTAATGATAGATCATGTGTATTCTGTCATTTATCTGCTTGTGAAATTTCTTTACTAAGAAGCACTATTTTACATTTACTGTGGAGCAGTATTTGTATATATATGCGTATACTCTTTAAATAAAACTGCTCTCATGGAATTTACATTCTAATGTGGGAAATAGACAATAAAAACAAATGTAAGTAAAATATTTCTATGTTAAACAGTGATGACTGCTAAGGAGGAAAATAAAGTGGGAAAGGGATGTAGTACGCTGTGTGTGCGTGTGTGTGTGTGTGTGTGTGTGTGTGTGTGTGTGTGTGTTGTGATATTAGATGGGTTGGCCAGAGAGAGCACACTGAGAAAGTGCCACTTGGACGAAGACCTGAAGGAAGTGAACAGAGAACAAGGGAATTTCTGTGAGAAGGATGAACATCCCAGGCATAGATCACTTGAATACTAACTATAAATTCATATTTTATATCATAGACTTATAGAGTATATTTGAAGTCAGTTTTTAAAAATTAAAATGATTTCATAAACCCTTGGTAGGAATTGGTGATGTAGATAAGTTTTTGTCCAAAGAATGTTAGGAGATTGAAGAATTTTTGGACCTTACTTAAGGAATTCTCTTGTATCACTAGAAGCATTGCGTTTCCACATATTGATTACCTGGTAAGGCTTTGTTGAATATGTGAATAAATACATGATGAGCCACTGTGTGCCTGGCACTCTCCTGGCTGCTACAGGAGATGTTTTCTATGAGTTAGATGCCACACCTGCTCTCACAGAGTAGCGGGGCTAACACCAGTGACATGGAAAATAAAATCCATGATAAAGGTATGATACTGGAAGAAAATAAATGACCAGTGTGTTAAGGAAGTGGGTTATAATACATGACTGAAAAATTAGAAAAGCTGTTTTTATAGTAGATAACATTTAAAATCATATTATGGACACTCTCCTGACACAGGAAAATAAAAACAGTGCCCAGGAGGAGAAAAAATGGTAGAAAATATGAGAAAGTATAAGATGTTCAATTTTACTGAAACACAGGGTTTGAGTCAGAGCGTAGAAAGTGATGAACTGAGGAGATAAGTTGGAACCATGTTATATAAAGCTTTGAAATCTGGGTTGAGGAATTTGTAGTTAATTTATCAGAAATGGGAGCCATTCAACATTTTTGAAAATAGAGGAAAATAAGCCAACTGAGCTGTAATTTAAGCAGAATTCTTTGGCAGGTTGGCTACTGCAGGGGACAGAGATTAATCAGTGACAGCTACTTAATGACATATGGCCCATTCAGGCTAAGTATACAAATTCTAACTACCTACAATACATGATAAAGATCCTTCAGTCTTGTGAGTACCTTCTGAAAAACCAAGACTTAAGCGTTACTCTAGAAGAGAATATTTTACTTCTCAATCACTTTCAATAAGTAGTGGTTTATCACAATAATATTTTCAAAACAGGGAGAAGTCTCGAGACATGTTGAATATGAAGTGGGGCAGAAGGAGGAAGGGGAAGACAAAATCTGTTAAGTGGCCACTAAACAAAACAAAAGAATAAAAACTTCTCAAGTACACACACACATACACACATGGAAGTGAGCCTCTTCCATGGGGGTGAAGCAGGTAGTGGGACTAATTTAGGGATAGCTTCTAAAATGACTTGGTTGGTGACAAGAAAGTCAGAAGGGAGGCCAGTGTGCAATGGTGGGAAGGAGGCATTGTTAGGTGCAGCTACTGATAGACATTTGGAAACTTAGCAGTTAGAACTGCAGTGTGAAGCCGAGTTTTTTTTTTCCAAAATATTAAAAAAAAATGAGTCCTGTATTATACAAAGGTAACACAACAAACAGAATTTTGGGATATTACTCTCCTGTTCTTCTACCAATTTAACTTACTGAATTGGAATGCCTCCAATAATTAGGAATTCAGAAGCTGTAGAGAATACTTTGTTCTCTTTCATATTTTTTTCTTTTACAAAGAGAATCTTATAAAGCAATGGTATCTTATTTGCTAAAAACAATAAATATGTTTTGACACTGATATTGCAGTGTTTGTTATTTTATGCATAAACTCAAAAGTATTTAAGTTTGAGCCCGTTTTTTAAAACTACGTGGTCTATTTAATTTAGTGTGCTGACATATTTTATATTTCTAAAATAACAGTCACTCCTCATTAGATTAGCTCATTCCTGGATAAACCTAGATAAACTTGTATGCCTCAGGATGCTCCACCTCCACAGGAACCTTTTAATGACTACACCCTGTCATGCTTTATTGCTCTGGAAAATGTAACATGCATCCCAGGGAAGCCTGTTTAGTTCTACAGACATGCATCAATATATAGGTTGGTCTAAACTTAGATGAAACACCCCATCACTGTCATACTTATTCTTGTCAGATAAACTACAGTTTTATAAGTGGATGTACCTGATTTGATTTCTAGTCATGTTTAGTTGAATAAAATGTAAATGGTATCTTGTGAATCCTTTCTATGGCACTTGCATCTCTGACATATGGGGAAAAAATGACAACAGAGATTCTGGCAGATAACAATATGAATCAATATAGGATAGTGACAGGAATTTGAGGTGTACAGAGTTAAATTATGGCAAGGCAAATTACATCTCTAAATGACCAAACAAATCTATACTCTGTTTAGCAAAATGAAATGCAGGAAACACAAATGTGGAAAATGAGAGGAATATCACTTTGGAAGCCAGACAAATAAATTACGTTTCAAATACATATTGTAACGATAGTAAGGGAGGAAATGACCTCTAATGTAAAGTCACAGTTTGTTAGTTGAGTGGTTCATAAAAGGGGGAGGGCAGCAGGAATAGAAAAAACATGCTCATATATATAGTTCTAAAATGTCACTAAAGTTTCCTTTATACTGATTTTATACAAAATATATGTGCAAAGAAGGAAAAATGAAGCAAATGATTTAGATTTTCTATAGATTTTTGAAAATCTATAGAAAAAAGTTTGAAAAGTATAGGAGAGCCACATTAAATAGTAAATAGTAAAACAAGTAAAAAAGCAATTATTTAAAAACATGTAAACATATTTTGCAATCAAAATTCAAAGAAATAAAAATAAGTAAGGTGCCTTTTATAATACATAACATGAAGGAAGACCAATGATATGAAAGGAATCAAAGGTAATGAAAGAAAAGGAAATTCTTCCAACACTCTGAAAATCATCAGAGCTTATGGTTTAACCGATGCCACCTCTCTCATCTACTACAAATTCCACGCTTTACTGTACTTTGCCTTTTCTCCATTTACTCACTGGTATAGAGGACTGGTACTCCTGGGTTTGCTCATTTGCAGAAGCTGGTCACAGTGGCAGAACAAGAAAAGCCTTATGTAGCAATCTTTCTCCCCCTTTCCAAAGAAAACACAAATGGGTTTACTCCAGCTTCTTTTCGGGGGGGGGGCAGTGGAAAGAAGGGTTTTCAGGAACTACTATAAAGGACACATGGACAGAACCAAAGGAGAGGGTGGAAGCAAGAGAAGAAGGTGGGTTTGGAGGGGTGGGGAGAAAATACAGACAACTGTAACTGAACAACAATAAAATAATTTAAATTAAAAAAGAGTGACAGCGTTAAAAATAGGAGAAGGAACCTTTCCTCAAAGTACTGCCTCAGTCTCGCACTTAAGAATGAGGGAGTGACCTCAGGCAAGCAACCTTGGTTTTTAGTTATTTTCATTTTTTTATCCATAACCTTTGGAATACAACAAGTTCTTTGGTAATATGCCTAAACCATCACTTATTTTGCTTGCTTGCTTATCAATCAATTAATCAGTTTTATTTTATTTAAAAAGATACATCTTTTTTTATAAACACATTGAAGGAAAGTCATGAAATGAGCTCATGGAAACAGATAATCTACCAAATGTGTTTGTCTTGAGTGTGGCCGTTCATCCATTCACTCACTCAAGAAATATGTGTCAGATCAGACACTGGCATAGGTATCAGAGCATACAATAGCAGAAATGACACAATTTTTAGCCAGCATACACTTCAAAGAGGATACAAAATCAGACCTTATTTAATGTTTTTATTTTTTATCCCTACCATTTACTCAGTGACCAAGAAATAGGAAATCCTGAATACATTCTAATTGAATGAATAAAGAATGTGATGAGAAGTCAAATAAGACAAAAAATTCAATGTAGCAATTAGTTCAGTTTGCTGGTAGCATTCTTTGGAACTTAGTTTATTATGCTGAGTTTTATAGTACCTACATTCACAACCACAAACATTGACTGAGATCATCCCAAATGACTTCATGGCTCCAAGGTTTTCAGGCAAACCTCTCAATAGTTGCAGTGCACAATGGCAAGCTCCATTAATTGGAACCTGCTACTGATGCAGGTGTACGGTAGAAACCATTGAACAAGCGTTTTGAAAATTAAGCCTTTGAGAAAGTTACTGAAAGAGTCATGGAAATTAGAGCTGAGAAAGATCTGATTGTATTATGTAATTCATCCCTTGAGGACTGGTATGAGATTGTCTTTTTGCAGCCGATTTTTCCACGTATTTTCCTACTTGAAGTTTGAATGACTCAAACAAAAGGGTTTCTAATACTTCCATTGGGACAATATTATAAAAGATCTTGTTATTAAGATATGTTTCCTGATATACATGTTGAATTTTTCTTTGCTTAATTTCACCCCATTAACCCCAATTACACCTCCCTGGGGCAACAATAAACAATTTCAGCTTCTTCTCTGAAGTGGCACTCTTCACAGATTGCTTATTCCTCCTGGCATGATATATGCAGTCCAGCTGTGCACCTCAGTTCCTGTACTCTGTTCATGAGCCAACTGTGGCCTTCTAATCACTTTTATTTCCTTTCTTTGCATGCCCTCTAATCTCTAGGAATTTTGACTCTTGATATAAATCCTCATATGCTTTATACCATTGCAGTCTATGCATATGAACTCTGTTCATATAATAGACCATTTTTTCCAGGTTGAATTGGTAACAGGAGTGTGAAAAAATTCTTAGTGTAAATGGCATGCATGAAGAGCTAAACTGACAGAAATCACCACATTCTTGTTAGGATTTTCATCTTTCTGAATACAATTCTGTGCTGAAGAGATTATCTTAGGAAGTTGTGTCTTCAGTACTGTTATTGTACTGGTTGATTTATAATCAGAGTGTGCAGTTTAGCAAAGCTGCGTCCTTCATTCAGAAGATTTTGCTTTACAGACGGGGTGACATGAAACACTTGCCCTTTTAAAAGAGGATTACAGACTTTTACATTCTAGAGCCTATTTTAGTTCATTTACTAACATGAAGCCAGATTCCAATTTCATATAAGATCTCTTAGGAGATATCCAGCCTAATTAAGTGAGAAATGACAAGTATGACAGAATTCTATACATATAGAAGGTGAATTACAGAAAGACTCCAATCTGACTTGACCTCTTCAGTAAAAACTGGCTAAAAAGTTGTTTAAAAATTATGCCTGAACATGAGCATTAAGAGCCAAGAAGACAAGGAGGAAAAAGAGAATAATCCAAAACTTGAATATTTTCTTGTTTATTTTGATTATGCATGATCTATGAGATACTTAAACTATTTTTAGTATTTGTGTTAAAATTCATTCCAAAAGTTTAATTTGATAAGTATAATTTATTTAATAAATAGAATTCATTCATTTTATAAGTAGAATTCATTTCTACCTTCACAGAATGTGTGCTTAGATATACACTGTTCATGTAACCTGTTTATCAATAGTCTAGGAATGAGTATGAGCTCCACTGACCTAATCAGAACTCTAACCAAGCTGTGCCAGATAATTGAGGTATAAAATTGGTTGGTTGTTATAAACCTTCAAACTCTCCAAAAATAAAAGCCTTCACATACACATACATATACATAGAAGTATCAGTATATCATTCTGATAACCAGAAAGTTTTATCATCTTTAGAATGGAGAAGATAATAAAGAGTAGATGGGTGTAAGAATGAAGAGAAAAATAGCCCTGGCTGGTGTGGCTCAGTGGATCGAGCACTGGCCTGCAAACCAAAGGGTCACTAGTTCAATTCCCAGTCAAGGCACATGCCTGAGTTGCAGACCAGGTCCCACGTAGGGGGTGTGCAAGAAGCAGCCATACATTGATGTTTCTCTCCCTCTTTCTCGCTCCCTTCCCCTCTTTCTAAAAATAAATAAAATTAAAAATAAAAAAAAAATGAGAAGAAAAGTAAAAGAGAACCTGAAGAAAATAAAAGAAGATAGACTGGGAAGAAGAGAAGTAAATAACTCTTCTCTCATCACTTCTTTCTTTTTCCATAATATCTAGAGTACATTTAAGGAACTGCAGAATCAAGAGCTTCAGATAAATGTGAAGAGTAAAAGGGGAAATATACCTAAAATATTAGGTTTTGAAAATACCTCTGAAAGATGCCTGAGGTTAATCTCAAGCTCTCCCAAGAACAATATCTGAGTTTCCCCTTCTATACCATCCCCTTCTGTAATTAGAAGAGTAGGAATGAAATGAGGATGTGGATGCTGTAGTGGGGTTGAGACACCCTCCGCCTTTTAATAAAAACAAAATGGTAGTTAAAAAGCAAAGCTAAACAACATTTTAAAGGCAATAATTTTTCTGAAATAGGAACACTTCTACATATGTGTTCATATGAAGCTATATTTAAATCTCTACCTTTTAACCCAAGTATGTTTTTACATCTCAGGGTTTGGGTACATACTTAACTCTATGCAGCCAAGGGCTTGCTAGGTTCAACTTGCATGTCAGTAGATCCGCTGAGGTGCAGCATGATTGACAGATTCCATTAGGGAATTTATTCTCTCATGCGTACCCTGTTTTTCAACAGACGTTTCTGGCTCATCCCGCCTGAAATACACAGGTAGCTTCTGAATGACCAGGAGGGCTCTAAGGTTCTCCCAGTGCTTGACTAAACTTTGGACACACTTCTTCCAGACTCTTTGTCCTAACCTTCCTTTTTTTAGAGCACTTTCTTTAGAAAAAGGTTATTTGTAAATTCTTTCTCTGTCCCTTTGGGATATAAATCTTTTAAAAAGCTTCTTGTTGGTTTTACAACCAAGGGATATCTTTCTTAGAGTCCTGGGAGCCTTCCTCTTGAAATCTAATAATCAAGAAGGAAAGCACGCCTCTCTCCATGGTTCTGTGCGAAGAGAGGAGCCTACCTTCACCGGGAACCCTCCTCCAAGTTGTACAACCCCTGCCATGTCGATACTAGAAAGTTCGCTTTTTCCTTGGGTAAGTCCAATTAGCAAGCAGGTGGCTCTGGCTCTAGACACTGGGGAGTCTCCAAATACTTATTGTAGTTAGGTCAGCTGTTGAAAGTTTCTTGTGTACACATTTGACTTTCTAAGAATCAGCTCCTGTCCATGTAAAAGACTAAAATACTAGTTTTTTTGATTGAAGTATGTTTTGGAGCATTCTGTCAAACTGCACTGAACATTCACTGTGTACAGAACACAGAACCTTGCTTGAATTAAAGTAACAAGGAAATGGGAGAGAGACACAGCCTTATAGGAATTTACTGTGGTTGTGGGGATAAAAATTCAAACACAAAGACATTGCCATTTAGTAAGCTAGAATGCTAAAGATATAACAAGATAAAATCACACACAGAATGGTATACTTACAAGATAGGTATATTTAGTTTCAGTTCAGCGTATATTTATTAAGTATGTACTATGTGTTACTTACTATGCTAGGTTCTCTGTGAATTCTTCCATCCACCCATTCATCAATCTATCTATCCATCTTGGTTCAATTTTAGATTCAATTGTGTTTTATATTCTGGTATCCATCCAGACATTTTAAAAATGATTAATTTGTGCCTTTTAAGTGGTATAAATTAAATGATAACTAAGAAGTTTTGTACTCAAGGAGTTCACAGTGTACTAGAGGGCAGAGAGAGATGTATGCATTACTCCTAAAATGTAACACTACTAATTAATGGGTTGGCCAAAAAGTTTGTTTCATTTTTTTCAATAAGATGGCTCTAGTAGCACTTAGTTGTCTTTTTTTAAATTATATTTTATTGGTTATGCTATTAGAGTTGCCCCAATTTCCCCCCTTTGCCTCCCTCCACTTAGCAATCCCCACTTCCTCAGGCAATGCCCCCACCATTGGTCATGTCCATGGGTCAAGTGTATAAGGTTTTTGGCTACTCCATTTCTTATACTGTACTTTACATCCCCAAGGCTAATCTGTAAATACCAATTTGTACCCAATCTTGATCCACTCATCTCTTCACCCATTCCCCCACAAACTCCTACCATCAGGCAACTATCAAAATAATCTCCACATCCATGATTCTGTCTCTGTTCTTCTTGTTTGCTTAGTTTGTGTTTGAGATTCAATTGTTGATAGATAGATATGCATTTATTGCCATTTTATTGTTCATAGTTTTGATCTTCTTTTTCTTAAATAAGTTCCTTTAGCATTTCATATAGTAATAGTTTGGTGATGATGAACTCCTTTATTTTTTTCTTGTCTGGGAAGCTCTTTATCTGCCCTTTGATTCTAAATGATAGCTTTGCTGGGGAGAGCCATTTTGGCTATAGGTCCCTGCTTTTCATAACTTTGAATATTTCTTGCCAATCCCATTCTAGCCTGCAAAGTTTCTTTCGAGAAATCAGCTGACAGTCTTATGGGAATTCCTCTGTAGGTAACTAACCACTTTTCCCTTGCTGCTTTTACGATTCTCTCTTTGTCTTTAACCTTTGGCAGTTTACTTATGATGTATCTTGAGTGGGTCTCTTACATCCACCTTGTTTGGGACTCTCTGCACTCCCTGGACCTTCATGTCTATTTCCTTCACCAAATTGGGGAGGTTTTCTTTCATTATTTTTTCAAACAGATTTCCAATTTCATGTTCTTTCTCTTCTCCTTCTGGCATCCCTATGATGCCAATTTTGGAACACTTGAAGTTGTCCCAGAGGCTCCTTACACTATGCTTGTTCTTTTTTTTTTTCATTCTTTTTTCTTTTTGTTATTCTGATTGGTGGTTTTTTCTTCCTCATGTTCCAAATCATCAATTGGGCTTCATATACTATACTCTTGTTTCCATGTAAATGGTTCATTATTTTAACTAGTGTATCCTTTGTTCCTGACTGGATATTTTTAATGCTGTTGACATCCTCATTAGGTTTCTAGAGTATCCTTATGATCAGTGTTTTGAACTCTGCATCTGATAGATTGCTTACCTCCATTTTGTGAGTTCTTTTTCTGGACTTTTGGTCTATCCTTTCACTTGGGCCATGTTTCTTTATCTCCTTATTTTGGCATCTTGCTTGTGTTTCTATGTATTTGGTAGACCTGCTATGACTCTCTGTCATGGTAGCATGACCTAATGTAGTGGGTGTCCTGTAGGGTCCAGTGGCAAAGCCTCCCCTACCACCCAAGCTGGGTACCTGAGGTACACCCTTCATGTGAGCTGCGTACACCTCCCTCTTATAGTTGAGCTTTGATTGCTGTTGGCAAGGATCAACCATTGGAAGGGGTTTACCCAGGCCAGTTATTTGCAAGGACTGGCTCTGTCCACTGACCATCAACCTCTACCCTCCATGGAGCATCAGCTGTGCAGGGGCAGGGTGGTGGTGTTCTGACATGGTCTTTAGCTGTCCACCAGTTTTTCAGGCTCTGGGGTTTTCTGGGTGGTACAGGCCAAGCTCAGTGCCCACCTGTGTTCTGCCTGGGGCCACCTGCATGAGCTATAAAGCAATCAGGAGATGGTTGCTACTTGTGCTGGGCTTGTAGGTTTTCAGGGAAAGCCAAGATGTAAACCTGGCCGGCTATTGCTAGTGCTGGACTTGGGGCCACTTAGGAAGAGGTATAGGGTCTAGAGGCTCACTAAGATCAACTGTTGCTTATTTGAGAAGATTTAGGAAGTTGTAAAGCATGAACCAAGATCAACCATTCATATGGAAAAATCTCTGTTAACAGTTTGGGTGGTCCCATAATCTGGGTGGGATGGAGTCTCAGGAAATCTTCTGGGCATGGCAAACAATGTTAGCCAGCTTGATGGAGTCTCATATATGGCACTTACTTGCTGGCTCTGTGTCTCTTTGGGGGGAGGGTTCAGAAAAGGGTCAATGGCCTCTGCCACCCTTTCTGTTCTGGAAGAAAGCTCTACCCCAGCTCTCACCTTTATGCCAGACACTTCAGTTCCTCCCCATATGCCATTTGTGCTTCTTAAGCTGCTACCCCAATGCTGGAGCTCAGAGGGAATGGGTCTGAGTAAATCTGTGTGTGGGTTCTTTAAAAAGAACTGCTTGGGTCTCCAGAATTTTCAGCCGCCAACTGAATCCCCACTGCTTTTTGCAGCCAGAAGTTATTGGGACTTATTTTCTTAGAACTGGAACCCTGGGCTGGGGGGGCATGGTGTGGGGCTGAGATTTCTTGCTTCTGAGAAATCCTGCTCAAATTTTTATCCACCATACATGGATGTGGGACCAGCCTGTTCTGATCTCTATCCCTCCTACCTGTCTGGATAGATGTACTTTCTTTAATTCCATAGTTGTCAGACTGTCATTCAACTTGATTTCTGACAGCCCTGAGTGATGTTTGTTCTATAGTTTAGTTGTAATTTTGATGTGGTTGTGTGAAGAGCTGAGTGGTGTTTGCCTATGCCTCCATCTTCCCAGAAATGCTTAGTTATCTTAAACTTCATTCAAAACATTTTTGTTAGATTGAATTGTGACAGCTGTCATATTTGCATGCATTAAAAAAACTTTACCAAAATTGGTGAATTTTCATGTTGCTCTTTTAATATTTAAGATGGAAGAAAATATGCAACATTTTAAGCATATTATTCTTAATTATTTCAAGAAAGGTAAAAAATGCAACTGAAATGCAAAAAACAGTTTGTGCAATGCATGGAGGAGGTACTATGACTGATCGAATGTGTCAAAAGTGGTTTGCAAAGATTCATGCTAGGGATTTCTCACTGGATGATGCTTCATGGATTGGTAGACCAGTTCAAGTTGATAGCAATCAAATGGAGACATTGAGAACAATCAACATTATACCATATAGCTGGCATGCTCAAAATATCAAAATCAATAAGTTTATCAGTGAAAATGAAAATTGTGTGTTTTATTTTACGAAAAAAAAAAAAAACATACGGACTATTTGGCCAACCCAATACTATGTCTTGAGCTTAACTATACCTGACAGGCTAGAAACAACTTGAAAGGAGAGGTGGTAAGCTTGGGCCTGAAGGAAAAATTAGGTTCTCTAGGGCAAAATAACAACATTTAGCTTAAGTTTGTTATATGATATTGTGTTATATGCTTTTATGTATGTTATTTTAAAGCCTCAAAATATCCTTGAAAAGTAGGTTTTAATAATCCCACTTTACTCTCCAGTCCAAAAAGGCATCTGGAAGCTTCAGGTTTAGCAAGTAGCAGAGTAACGAGTTCAAATTCAAATCAAAGTGGATTCCAAGCTTATTCTCTTTCTATTACAACACATGTCTACAAAGAGAAGGCAGAGGAAGTTCCATCCAGGCAGAAAGAGGACATTGCAGAGAGTGGCACAAAATGTCACAGAGTTGTGCAAGTATTTTGGTATGCTATAGGCAATGAGTAGGAAATTGGGAGAGATGGGGCTGTGCAGTAGGGTGGGCCCAAATTGTGAAGATGCAGATTTGCCAGACAAAATACATTGGATTTCACTATATGGAATCTGGATCTACAACACAGAATTTTAGGCAGTGGACAAAGAGGCGAATTAACTATTATAGCTATCTGGAGGTTGCACTAGAACTGAGAGAGTACTTGGGGAACCATTCAATAGACCAGGTGAACAAAGATGAACACAGCATAGATCCCACCCTAAAGACCCTTGGAATCTTATCGAGAGGCCTCATGTAATGAGGACCTTATCCAAAGATATAAAGTTAAGGACATACTTTTTATTTTACTTATCCTTCATAAACTCATGGATTTCTTTTTTGTGGCAGGCAGAGTAAGGCTCCTACATGTGCCACTGTCTATTCCCTGGAACCTGTGAACAAGTTACACTCCATGCCCAAAGGATCTTTGCACATTTGATTAAGGTTACAGATCTTGAGATGGGGAGAATAGCTGGTATTATCCAGGTGGACCCAGTTTAATCACATGAGCTCTTTACAGCAGAGACTATTTCTAAGGGAGGGTCAGAAAGATGCAGCATGAGAAGGATCCCCCCGCACCCCACCATCGCTGTGTTTGAATATGGAGGAAGGAAACTACAAGTCAACAGAACTAGTGGGTTTTATAAGCTGGGAACAAGGAAATGGGGACCTCAGTCATGCAACCTTAAAGAACTCAATTCTTCCAACAGCCTGCAGGAGAAGAGACATAAATTCTTCCCTAGATCCTCTAGAAGTGATTGCAGCCCTGAGAATACTATGATTTCAGCTCAGTGAAACTGTATTGGACTTCTGACCTACAGAAGTTGTGGGATAATACATTTCCATTGTTTTAAACCACTAAGTTTACGGCAATTCCTTACAGCAGTAAAAACAAAGTGAACAAGTAAACAAACAAAAAACTAATACATGTATGTCAGAGCTGAGGGAATCGACAAATGGCTCCAAAGAAAGATTAATAAATATTTTCACAAAGGCACAGTAAGCCAAATGGGAAAAATAAAGCCCAAAACTGAAGGTACAGGATCCCAGTGTTTTTATTATCTTCCAACAGCACAAACCAAGAGGCCAAGTCTATGCTTTATTCTAGAATCTTTTCAAAGAAGTGAGGGAAGCATGGGTGCTATGCTAGGTGTTAGAAGGATACCCATATATGTTAGCAGAAATGATATGTCCCTTTGTGCTTCATTTCTTTATTCACTGATTCATTTAATAAATATTTGCTGAGCATCTCTGAGTGTTAGGTGCTGGCTGTCCCCTTACAGAATTCCCAGTTAAGTGGGGGTGTACAGAGCCATAACTAGCTGCAGTGTGGGAACAGCTGAGGTAAGTGCTTACAGAACAATTGTTGGCCACAGTGCTTTCCAACGTACCTGTCTGGGGTTGTGCTTTATTGGTCTCTGATGACAATGTGCAAAGTTAAATGTTAAGAAACTGTATAGCAAATGGATAGAGTGATTTTTATCTGCTGAATCTAATAATAAAATGGGCTTATTTTATGTTTTTAAGTGTAATGTTCATAATAATTTATTTTTCCTGTACTTTATTAAAACATCCACTGGATGGACTGAAGAAAAAACAGTTTAAGAAGTACTGGTCTACAGCTTGAAAGAGGTGTCAAGACTAGACTGGATGAAGATGGAGGGAAGGTAGACAAGTCAGAGGTGTCCTGTTTCACTGTTGCTTTGGTTTAAATCTTTTAAACATTTTCATCAGGCCCAATTATGGAAAATACAAAGAATATTTCTGCAGAAGGAATGCCTTTCTTCCATTTGTATATAGGACCCCTCCTCCATTTCTCCTGTTAGCCCAGGTATTTGGAGAAACTTTCAGAAAGCAAAAATTTGCACAACTATTCATTCCAACAATGAAAGACTTTGAAATAATTCCTAACTGTTTACATAACACCCACATGAGCTGTGAGTGCCTTTTCCTCTTCGCGCTCTGCACTAGGAGCATGTGCTAATTTTTCTGGCACTTTTACAGCTCTGACTGCAGCACGACTTCTCTCCTTCACACTAAGCTGTTTTCTGATAAGGTGCAGCTGCTGAAATCCATCACTCTCTGGACCAGTCCGATTTTCACATCAGTTAAGTTAATTGACAGGAGGCTTAACATATTTCTTAATTATGGCTGAAAAGTCATTACTGGAAGAATCCCCCAAATCATAGAGAAACAGTATTTTGTGATTAACTGGTTATGAAAATGGCTCAATGAAAATTCAACACAACCTGATAGGATTCTAAGAAGTGGGAAAGCTCTGATGGAGGTCAGGGACCAGGGAACATGCGTGCCTGCAGTTCTGGCTTTAGGCAGCTTCCCCCAGCTGTGGCTGCCTTTATTCCACTAATCTTATGGGACTGTTAAAACTATTAAATATTATCTTTAAAATTGTTTTAAAATTTTGGTATTACTATACATAGATCTGAAGTATTATTCATAGAGGAAAATAAGCATGAGTTTTGCTTTACTACATATGCCTGTTAGGCTTAATGCATATGTGATAACTTTTGTTGCTACTAGCCCTTCAAATATTCTGTTTTCTTTAGATATCAGAGAATTGGTAATACATTATAGCTTCATAGAATTATAGAAGTGAAAGTGACCTTAGGAGGTGATCTTGTTCAATTTTTTCATTATAAGGTGAGGAAATCTTACGGACAAGAAAGCTGAGACTCAATGAGGTTAAAGAGTTCCCCTCTGTCACTTAGCTTATTCAAGTTAGAACCAAGCCTATAAGTTTTCCTGTTTTTTGACCTTGAAAATTTTCTTTGTGTGCTTACAAAAGTAATAAATACTCATTGTAGAAAATTTGAGACATACAAAAGTTATAAAAATAAATTAAAATCCTGCATAATTCCATAATCCAGAGATAAGGATGCTTAATCACTTGTCACTGGGTATAGATACAGATAGACATTTTTCTTTCAACATTGGGATTTAATAGCATCACTTGGTATCCTCTTTCATTCAGCATTAATATGTCAAAACCCTTTTTGTTATCATTAAAAAATTCTCTAGGCTGTGTTTTTAATAACTGGATTTATCAGCATGGTCCAGTAAGTGTAACTATCTTTGGCCATTAGTGAAGAAGAGACTTTTAGCTCCTTGTACTTCTTTTTAAACCAGTGTGCTTTTTTTTCTTTTGTCAATTTTTCCTATTTTTGATCATATCATACTTTCTTGGTGATTTATAAATGCTCATTATCTATTAAGGACACTAATTCTCTTATTTCCTTCATTCATAAATAGGCTATTAAAACATTTTAATTTTTATTATGATTCAGGATCATTCTTTTGAATTTCAGCTCTTACTGTAATGGTGGGGAGTTGTAATCCATCCCACCATTCTTTTGACATTGTTTCTGTAAATGCCGACTCTGACTAATTTTTAGCTTTTAGATGAACAAATGTTTGAATAACAATCCTAGGAGCTAACTTCAAAAGATACAGATTCTGATCGTTAGGCAACCCAGGTCCAGGAGATTTGCTGACCTTCAACCGTAAAACCAGGATGCCACAAATGAAACCATCACGTGACCAGTTTCAAGGTCCTTGTGAGAAGAAACTGCTGGTCTACATGTAGCCTCCTCAGTGGAGAATCTCTCAATACCCGCCATTGATCTCTTTGTTCTGTTTTCCCTCTTGCTCCCCATAAAAACCTCTGGTCCAGGTCCAGGAGATTACTGAGATGTTAAGATGGGCTTAGGGACAAGATTCCTCCAACTTCTCAGGTGACTGGCATTTGAATAAATGCCTTTCCTTCTCATCAGCACCTGTCTCATGAGTTTGGCTTTCGTTGTGGCAGACAGCAGCACCTGGGTTTGGTTTCATTACCACAGACTGAATGATGCACAAATTGCTAGACAGCTAATGAAAATTTTATAACACAACTTGCAAATTATTCTGACAAGGAACAACTAGCAAGCAATATCCTATATGCTTTACTTTTCATTTTTATTCTTTCTGATACTAGAAACTGGAAACATCTGCATACCATTGAATCTTGAGACTGATGCTCAGTTAACAATTCTTTTCTTTTTGACTTATGTCATTGGCTATCTCAAAATTAATGAACAACTTAATGACATACTTATTATTATTACTATTATTTTAATACTGGGGCAATCTTATAGAAAGAGGTATTTACATGAACTTGTGCATAATGATATATTTTATTTTTGGAACACAACAGTGTTTAGATTAAGAATATACAGACATACAATCAAGAAATAACAGTACCATTGCTATCCTTTGTGGAGACATGACTTTTTTCCTATTTCAGCATCTATGGTCCTAAATCTGATATTTACTCACAGATCTCCATAAAGTTTTAAAATAATATCTAAAAAATGATGGTGGGAGGTGGGGGTTGGTTGGACAGGGAATAGTGGTGGTGGGAAAATAGAGGCAACTGTACTTGAATAACAATAAAAAAATAAAAATACATAAATAAATAAAAAAGAATGTGTAAAGTAAATAAAAATTGTAATGTTATCATCTGTGTTTATTTCATAATATTTTTTGAAAAATAAAAACAATTTAAAAATTATTACAGCTTCATATTTCAAATTATAAGGAGATTTTTTGAGAAAATTCTTATACTTATAAAATTTCCATAATGAGAACTATCCTGAATATTAGAATTATCTTTAAATTTCTCTCAGATATCCTGTCATAGTATATGTTAAATTCCTACGAGGTGATGGGCAAACTGAATGTCTCTCAGTGTCTGTACATCTACTCTTGTTACAGTACAAAAGGGGGGGCCAAGGTCAGCTGAGGCAATATACTATTATTACCCAAAAGGAACAGGTTCATTATGTCCGCCATCAGAGGAAAGACATCTCTCAATGCCCGAGATTCGTGAAAAGGAAAGGAATCTGTTATTCATTTGAAATAACACAAACTGAAGTTCTCCACAAATACACACAGTCCTCCCAGCTCCCTCCCCATGGAAAAAGGGAGCACTTCCAAAGCCTCATGGTCCTGACACTCACCCAAGCCGCATGGCCCCAACCAAGACACCAAACCCGCGTGGTCCCAAAAAGAGAGACACCCAATGGCTGCTGTGCCTCCATTTAAATCTCAGTGCCAATCTTCCTCTGCAGCCTATTTCCGGCTCCTCTCACAATTGGCCACAGCTGCCATCATTCTGGGCAGGTGTGGCCCTGTGGTGTGGAGCCAATTATCTCCAAGCTCTTCTGGACCCTATCACAAATTCCTATTTGGGGCTCTCCTCTTGGCTGCACCCTGTTACACTCTCACATATTCATTTCTAAGGCCTTGTTTGTAAAATCATCTGTAACTTTAATTATGTGAGAAAATTTACATATTCTGTCATTCACTCTCCTATTTTGATCTAGTTTCAATTAAATTCCTCCTTTGGGAACTGGCCATATCTTTTGCAGTAACTGGACATCTTACAGTATCCTACATTACACTAATTTATCTTCTCCACTATGGCATTAGGTGTCTGAAGAAAATTAATTAGGGAAAAAGATCAGAAAGGCATCCAAAGAACCCCCAGCACTATGAAAGTGGTTGGTATTCATGCCAGGCAATTTACGGGCTGATGGAATCTTTGTTAATTGTGTGAGACATTTGCCCTTTACTGGGAAATGGAGTTAACACGCAACCAAAGATGACATCTCCCCGTGTGAACTTTACCATCTTAAGGATGCTTCTTGGAAAACGTTTTACTTTTATGCTTCTAAATGGACAGTCTCTTTTTAGTGCTGATAGGAAAGTGCTGATAAAACAATGTGTTGGAAAACATCTTTGCTAAAATCAGTATACTCTACAACTAGGACCATTGACAACTTAGTAGAAAGGGTTTACATCACCATTTAATCAATCAGTGGGGTCCCTTTGTGACCCCAAATGCACAAAATAGAATAGATGTAATGTTATTTGCTTTCAAAGTGGTTGGAAACTAATTTCTAAGTTAGAAGCTTTCTGGAAATGTCTGATGGTTACTATGTAGGTATCAAGTAAGGCTCCGCCCTTGAAATTTGAGAGAACAAAAAATAAATGGATATGGACTTACTTATTTTTTTAAACAAAGTAGCAGAGGAAATTTGGGAAGTCACGAGTTCAATCACAGTCATTTGGATGAATTGTGAGTAACTGGACATGTTACATGTAATAACATCATAGATGACTTAGATGGTCTTCTTGCAATACAGACCCTCTCCTGCTCCCACCAAATAAGAATAAAAGTCAGAGGGTAAAGATTTGTTGATGATCCTCTGTACACAAACCAGGTGAATGCATGTGCACTGGAACTAAAAATATTGTCCTTGTTTATCCTTATAGCAACAAGGGATGTATCAGGCTACTTTGTTTTAATTCCATAAGACATTAATCAAAGTAACCATTGTACTGTGTTTCCAATCTCATCTTCAAAAAAGAAAAAACTGGAAAAAAGAAACAAATATTTTCCTTGCTATTGTTTGCTTTTTAATGTAGATTTTTCTAATAAAATTGACTGATCATTATCTTGTCTGCTGCATAGTTTTACTTTTCACTATAAATAAATATATTGGTCATTATTAACATTTTCACAAATTAATATATTACTGTTGGTTCTACAGCTAACTCCTTGGCTATGGTTTATGTCAATGAATTTAATGAGTCTCCTGACCCTGATTTCCTCAGGCAATCTTGAATGTCTGGAAAACTTGAACCTGAGCTCAATGGTAGACTATGTTGAAAACAGATAATATTCCTTCATTTGGGTTGGAGGGCAGTGAGTGAACTTACCAGCAAAACCTGTAACTTTCACAATTTCAGCACTGTCTCTAAGGGTCATGTGTTTCATTGAATGGGAGAGACAGGAAAGGGGACAGAACAGCTGCCTAAATCTTTGCAAACATGCACCATTTTAAAGGATGGAGTAAATGCTGAGGCATGGATTTCAACTCATCACACACACAGCATTCTCAATTCTTAAATAATTCATCATTAATATCTAAAATACACTTAGGGCTTGTTAAGTTCTAAGTTATATTTGTGTAGTGGTTTATTGAACCTCACACAAATCTGGGCAGGTACATCTGTTTTCATAGACCAGGATGTAGATGTTTAGAAAGGTCAGGTAATTTGCCAAGTTCACATGGCTAAGAAGGGGTAGAGCTATGGTCTGCCCCGGTTCACCTGACACCATAGTCTGTATTGTATCTTTAGCCACAATGCCCTGCCTCTATGATGACATGGGTTCATTTATAGATGGCCTACAGTGCGCAAGTGTGGTGCCAGTTGTGAAGTATGAAGCAGTGAACAGAACTGATAAGATC
Organism: Tonatia bakeri; assembly: GCA_004024845.1. NCBI lineage: Eukaryota > Metazoa > Chordata > Mammalia > Chiroptera > Phyllostomidae > Tonatia > Tonatia bakeri. The sequence continues at coordinate 146,777 of PVIA01000796.1, forward strand.
TCTACTCTTGGGGGCTAAGGCTAACACAGTTGAATTCTGAAGGGATTAATTTTGGAATCAATTATAATTTTAATGTTTTGATCATGTTATGTTATAAAATTTTCATTATGTTTTTGAGAGTAATAGCCTTGTACATTTAAAATCTGATCACTTTTCAGGGAGCACAATCCCAGGCACACACAAGCCAGGGACTGGGATGGTGTCCCAGCTAAAGGGGTGTGATGATGTGGGTGAAAAGGCACTCACTGCAGATCTTCTGTGAGTGCTAGGAAGGGGGTGTTTCCTGAAGACAGTGCATCTGTGATAGAAGAAGTCAAGTAAAGGCAATCTACCTAAGTGATAAATCAGAGTGAGAGGCACTTGTGACCCAGAAAGAGTATGGTGGGCTGCATTTCACAGGGTAGAGATGGCTTGGGGTATGAATCTGTGGAGGCAGTGAGGGCAACATCCCAACCTTGACATTGACCCTGTTGGAATACAAGCTTTCAGTTCTTGTTGTTGACTTGCTGGATGACACAGGGCAAGTCAATGAATATCCCTTTGCCTCCGCTCCTCATTGATGAAGTTGAACTTGTGCCATTTACCTATTAACTGACTCAATTTTCTAATTATAAAACATTTGTTTTTATGATTTGTGTTCTAAGGAGGATAAAAGTGGCTTACATATTAAAACAATAAAAAAGAAGAACAGGCACATGAACAGTAGGCTGTGATGGAGAGTAAAATTAATTATAAAGCATTTTGCCTTCACAAATTGCAAAACGAGGGTACAATACAGAATCATAATCACTAAAAATAATAACAATAGCAGTCTTCAGCTGCTTTTGTCCTGATGTTCAGTGGACATTGAGCTCCTCATATTCTATTCTCACCTGACTTGGTGTTTCTTTCTAGTCAGAGTGAAGCAGACATTGCATTTCTATCCGAGGGGCCTTGCATTCTGAGAATGAATTAGTCAGAGCTTGCATAGTGCTGTATTTGTGATTCACACTGAAATTATTTTCAGCATTCATTTTCAATACTTAAAAATCATTAGTTATAATTCCTGTAAAATCAGAGAACATTTTCTTCCAGATTTCTACTTTCAAATGAATTTTAATGAAAAAAATTGAGTCATTATCTTAATATTAAATCCCCTGGATCTAACTAACATCTAAATACTGATAAATCCAAAATTCCTAGTTCCAGTACTGACTTCACTAAACTCCAATTACTAGATCCACTTGCTTGCTCAGAATCTCTGCTTGGTTGTATAGTACATCTCTAGCTTGATATGTTCAGTACAGAATTATTCTTTTAATTCTACTCCTTTATATCGTCTTTTAACTCAGTAAGTAGCAACACTATTCAGCTGTTGTCCACTTAGGAGTTATTTGTGATTTCTCTCCTCATGTGCATATTTTTGACTGTTTGAGGTGTACACCCTTTGATTTCATCATTGACCTAGTTGAAAATATCATAAGCCCAACATGTCTTCAAGACGTGTATGGTGCATCTTTATTTCTTTTCATGCTCTCAAGAGAGTCAACCGAGCCACATGCCTCTACTACCTCCTATCACCCCCAGAAACATGCTGTGATGACAATGAAAAGCGTAGTCCTGAGCCGGCCCCAACAAATACCAGTCATGTCTCTCAATGATCCCAGTATGGAAGAGCCACAATAGTACATAAGTGACTACCTTAAGTCACTTCTTAATTATTTGTGAAGAATGGTAGACAGACACACGCACACATGGATGTGCACACACACATGGAAGAACATACAGTCTCTAAAATGCCTGTGATTAAATTTTGCTTTTGCTGATCTTGGCTGCCATTGCCTCAAGAATCAAAATCTGGAAAGGGGATGATAATTCTTTATAAATTTTTTCAATAATAGTTTTTGGTAGGTATAAGTATTATGTAAAAATATAAGTTTAAGGGAATGTATTAAATCAACTATATAAACAAATGAGTTAATAAACATACCTTTGAGTATGTTTATTACCCAAAGAGAAGCATGGGGAAAATAATCCATTAAAAATAAACAAAGAAATATAATAATCACTAAGGTGCATGATAGATTGCGAGGCAAATAATTTTCTTATACAATTTATCCTTTAGCTCTTACTGTTGTAAGAGAGATGTTGAACCCTATTTTATGATGAAGAAAATGACATCAAAAGAGATTAAGTGGCTTTTCCAAAATTACTTTCAGAACCGGGACCTCAACAAAGGTCTTTTGGTAACTGCTTTTCATAGATGCACAGTCTAGGTGAAGAGAAGTTGCATGCATACGATTCAAGGTGGATAATAAAGAAGAGTACAAAATATTGCTAAATGGTTTAGCAACAATTTCCATTGTTTTTCCATACAAATATAAAAATATTATGTTTACAAGGTAACATTATAACTTGGCTTTGTGGAATAAAAATAAGGAATACATTTTTTTAAAAGACCTATACATTATTGAACCACTCCTTCGACATTTAAAAATTATTTTATTTTATAGTTATTTTTATTGTTTTCATTGTTGTATTTATCCAAGGGAAAGAACTATGTTTATGCTATATTGGTTTATGGAATTAGATTGTTTTGGGGACTTTTTTAAAAAATAATTTGAGAGAGAGAAACATTGATTTGTTGTTCAATTTACTAATGTATTTATTCATTGGTTGCTTCTCATATGTGTCCTGACTGGGGATTGAACCCGCAACTTTGGTCTATTGGGATGATACTCTAACCAACTTAGCTACCTGACCAAGGTCACGTGACAACTTTTTAAATGGCAGGCATTTTGCCAAATATAGCAAAACTATAAAAAATTGTTTGAGCTCTCTGTTTTTTATAGCCAATATTATTGCTAACTTTTAATATTCAAAGTTTGATGTTAATTGATCTAATATCAAGTAGGCTGTGGATAGAAATAAATACAGAGCAAGGATTATCCTTCTACAGGATCCCAGCTCAGGATTAGATCACATTTGTTTAACATTCATTAGACCTCAGAGACCATTTGAGCCTTAAATTATATTTTATTTTTCTGTTACTATTTTCTCTTGAAGTATTTATAACTTCATGTATTTCCATCACCCCATGCTTCCTCTATGTTTGTGCATATTCTTTCTTACTATGTTATAATAATGTCATTGGAATTTGATCTGTGGAATGGCTTCTTTAGCTCAGTTAAATATATCTGACAAACTGTATGAAGCTCCAAATTCCAAGGGTTTATTTTTAACCGTGACAAGATGAGACATTAAAGTCGCTTTCTAACTAATCTAGATTGGAAGATACTATCTGACAGAGAAACCAGCACTGGCTGCTGTATGTGGATAAGTGTAACTGAGAATGTGTCATGCTGTTAAGCACAAACAATTGGCTTGCTGCTGTTATAAATGTGGGTTTTAGGTGAAAATAAGAATTCTTTTCTCAGGAGGGCTCCTCTTACCTGCTCTTCCTTATACATTTTCACAGAGTTCTTACAATGCTTGAATTTTTTGAGGAAAGACATTTGTGAAAGTGCAGGTATACAGTTTCGGATGCTTCTCACCAAGGTTAATGATGTGTTTGGTTAGCTTTCACCAAGACTGGCAGGTAGTGGTTCCTTAGGACTCAAAAATTAGAAGCATATGCCATGAAGCCCTTTTAGTATTGAATTTTTATAATTCTGCTTTCTTGAAAAGATTTTGATTTATTTCAATGCTTTACTATCCTTGTTTGCAAAGTACATTTAAGCCTAATGGGAGAAAAATGCTAAACAGCTTTACTGTCAATAGAAAAATCACGCTGAATCTGTCTCCAGGCTCCTGGTCATGTAACCAGCACTTTCCTCTCTCCCTTGACCTGTATTTCCTGGCTTTGGGGAACCCACAAGGTCCTCCTCAGCCAATCTCACCTCATCTGTTCTTCCCATTAATGAACCCTTGTAATTTTCTCTAAAAAGCCTTTGGCATGCAATTATCACCTGCCTTCCAGGGTTACTTAGCTGCTTCATGTTTAGATTATTCTTCTGAGGATCATGGACCCTTTTTATATTTTTCATGTAATTATGTCACCACTTACACAATGCTTAGTAATTGCTCAGTTACCGCTGTTAAGTAAATGAAATTATAGTTTGCTCCTTATGTTTAAAAGAGTTAAGTAACAATGGAAAAGACAATAAGCATCTCATACTTCCAAAGAGAATGGGTTTAGAATTTGGATAAGAAAAGTGCCAGCATAGCATTAAGCAGAACATAATTCCCAGAAGGTGGGCGTTTGGCAAAGGGAAAGAGAACTATGGGGGCTGTGCCAGGAACTCTTTGTGATCTTGGGCAACTTTATCTGTGATTCATCTCTGTTCTCTGGAACATGACAAAGTTGGTTTAGGTCCCTTTAAATTCTGCCTATGAGTCTGTATTTTAATAAAAAAAAAACATCATACTGAGTAACTCTTCTACTCCAAGAACTGGTAGAAATATTCACAGATATTATCTCAAGGTCACGAACAATCAGGAGAAAGGTGATAGAGTTGAAAAGCACATGGAATTTTTCTGGCCACCTCAGTTTGAGTCCCCATGAAGCTTATGTGGAAATGCATAGAAAACAGTTAAAGAGCAATACCCAGATGGCAGGGCAGCCAGTGGGGATGTGCAATAGGGTGAGACAGGAAGCATCATTCAGTCAATGACTTCTGCACAGTAGGCTGTCTTTAGCTTGGAAGCAGCTTTATTCCTGCCAAAAGCCATAAAAGCACTCAAATCCTACAATTCACCCTTGCAGGCAGGGCTGGCTTCATGGGTACAAAATCTGTGCAGTCACACAGGACCGCATGCTCAGAAGGGCCCAGTACTTGGCTTAATGTGCTATTGTCTCTATCTTCAAATTATTAATCATTTTTGGACAAGGAGATTCATGTTTGCATTGTTCCCAGGCCTCACAAACTAGGTAGTTGGCCCCCTTTGCAGGTCAGAGCGAAACTAAATAGAGATGAAAGTGCATAGGATGCAGACACACAAGGCTGTCCAGATTAGAACAGATGCCAGACACTTGCAGAGTGTACTCTGCACAATCTAGCATCTGTGCAAGCCTCGACAGGAGTTAGTGGGAATGGATGACCGAATTAGTGAAACATCATTGGGGATGAACCTGTACCTCATGCCTCCAACTCTCAGCCATGGCAAAGAGCAGGGCAAATTTGCTGGGCAATTAAAATGAAATCCAAGTTTCAAGACAGTAATTATTTTAATGCAGATAGATATAATAAGTACACAAATAGAACACAAAAGAATAAGAGAGAGAGAAGTACAATGGTTAAAAAAGATGAGTATTTAGACATAAAAATATATATCCTCACTGTATTTTTCTGAGTAAAGCTTACAAGTTGCATGATACAATTGTATATTATCTCTACTTTGTGTTATTTACATTCATTATCTCATATACCTGTTTGTTCACTCTCTATCCACATACATACTTAAAGGAAAGGTAATCCAGTTCTTTCTCTCTTGTCCTATCTCTATCTCTACCTCTCTCTCTATCTCTATCTTTCTCTCATCTTGTCTCCTTCTCTATCTCTATCTCTACCTCTACTCTATCTCTACCTCTATCTCTACCTCTACCTCTATCTCTATCTCTTTCTCTTTCTCTATCTCTACCTCTACCTCTATCTCTACCTCTACCTCTACCTCTCTTTCTCTCTCTCTATCTCTCTATCTATCTCTACCTCTACCTCTACCTCTATCTCTACCTCTACCTCTATCTCTGCCTCTATCTCTACCTCTATCTCTACCTCTATCTCTACTCTACCTCTATCTCTACCTCTATCTCTATCTATCTCCATCTCTCTCTCTCTCTCTCTCTATCTATCTCTCTATCTCTATCTATCATCTCTGTCTCTATCTCTCTCATTTCCCAGAGTATATTCAATCATCACATCCTTTTAGCTATGTGACTAACAACCCTGTGATTTTAAGCAAGTCATCTGACTTTTCTTGGCTTTGGTTTTCTCAACTTTATTCTGAGTAAATTAAATTAGATGTGTCCGGTTATATATATACATATACATATACATATACATATACATATACATATACATATACATATACATATACATATACATATACATATAGAGAGAGATGTATGTATGTATGTGTGTGTATGTATATACATACATACACACGCATACACATGCATACATATACATATATATACATATATACATATATACATATATATATATAGTTTTGTGGGGGGTCTTTTTGGTCTCAGGAAGAGAAGAAATTAGTAATTGAATCCTTTTTAAAATATGGGTACTGTTTAAAACAATCATTTCACTACAGGGGGCACAGAAAGTTGTAGTTAAGGCCACCTGTCTAATGTGTGCCTGGTAGTAAAGGAATGCGAACACGACCTTGGCCACTGGCCTCGTGTTCCTCACAGTGCTGGCCTGCGTGCTCCTTGACGTCAATGTACAGAGCCAAGGGTGGCTGGAAGGTTGCATGCTGCAGACCTAATTTCCTGTTTTGACTTTGTTATATGAGGATTTTTCTTTAATACAATGCACTATAAAACCTCCACATTTATATAGTTGTTAAGTTTCTGTAGCAATGTATATTTTATGATCTGTGAATACTTCCTGCACAGTACATTTGCACTTCCATAATTTTTTGTTTGCTTGTAATAACCTCTCTGCAGTTCTATCCTGAATTATGTACTCTAAAATTTGTTACTATTGTGCTTAAAGAGTTTTTCTAGGCCTACTACAAGGGAATCATATGCTTTACTTTCATTCTGCCTGTGAATTTAGACCATTTTCATCATAAATGGGGTATTTTTCTCTGAAGTACAATAAAATGTTTGTGTATTTTTCCTTAAGAGGGGAACAAATAAAATATGAATCTCATGAGTTTGTTCTCTTATAAATAGCAATACTATTCAACAGTGCAGCTTCTGATTTGATTCTTTGTAAAATTTTATTTGCCTATATTTCTAAGAGTGCTATACAGCATTTGCATTGATTTTATAAAGGAGGGAAATATACCTATTCTTCTTCTTTGAAAACTTAATAATATAATCTCTCTTTCTCTGTGTATGTTTATGTGTAATACCTATACATGCATATCATATATACATGTACATATAAACACAAACACACATGTACACATATATAAACACATGCATACACATATATTTTGTATATGCATATGTAAACTGTTCTCTAGTTGAGAGAAAGATGCATGCAATATTCCTGTTATTTAATATAGTACCAGGCATACAGCAGGCAAAAGAAAGGTTTAGGGAAGGAATGATGAATGATTGGCTTTGATTAGTTACTGAATCTTGCCTTTACAAAATCGTTTACATCATGGCACTTCAGCAATACTCAAACTTGTCATTTTAAGTGAGCTGTGGTGTGCCATAAAATCACTGAACGTTTTGATCTTACTATCACCTCCCTAATATCCCTCTAACATCATCTTTGACAAAATCTTGATACCAGAATTCATAAACATCTATGAAGTGTTTACCAAGAACAAGGAAATATGCCAGGGTAAAGGAACAAAGTCCTCGCTCTAAAGCTCCTATAGTTTTGGGTGGGGAACAGGAGAGTAAACAATAAGATAAGTGAAGTTGTTGTAAGCTACATGAGTCAAGTGAATGGATAGCAAAACTAGAGAAAGCCCAGCCCCGCTGACTGTGATTTTAGATTTCTGGTCTCTGAAACTGTGAGGGGATAAAGTTTTTACTGTTGTTTTAGGCCGTTCTAGTTTTTGCACTAGATTACAGTAGCCCTAAGAAACTAGTACAGTAATACTGAGCCTGAGATTATAGCAGGATGATTTATATGAAAATATTTACCAGGCAATTAGCTGCAATAATGGAGCTAAGAAGTTCGGCACAGGGAATAAGTAGCCAAAGAACACATATGCAGGCCCATGGGCATGGACAACAGTGTGGGGATGGCCTGAGGAGTGGGGGTAGAGGAGGACAGATGGGGAAAATTTTGGAAAACTGTAAGAACATAAAGAATTAAATACAATTAAAAATAAATAGTAAAAAAAAAGAAGCGTGTTTAAGTCTAGATTTTTTCTTAAACCACTATGGGATTGACACATGCCATCAAGGCCATAAACGTATCCATCACTTCCCAAAGTTTTCTCCCACTCCTATTTATTATTATTATTATTATCATTATCATTATTATTATTATTATTATTTTATGTGTGTGTATGTGGTAAGAATACTTAACAGGTCTACCGTGTTAGACAATTTTAAGTATACAATATATGCGTGAAAGCTATAGGCACTAATTTGCATATTTATCTTGCATAACTGAAACTTTGTGACCTTTCATTGTCATCTTACAATTTTCCCCTCCCCTCCAGTCTTTGGTAACTATCATTCTACTCTGGGATTCTTAGAGTTTCACAATTTTAGATTCCATGTATAAATGAGATCATACAGTATTTGTTTTTCTACATTTGGCTTACTTTACTTAGCATAATATCCTCCAGATCTACATATGTTGTTGCAAACATCAGAATTTCCTTTTTTTAAAGGATAAATAATATTTATATGTATATAGCCCATTTTTTCCATTCTTCCTTTGACGGACATTTAGGTTATTTCAGAGTGTAGTTATTGTGAATAATGTTGGAGTGAACAAGGAAGTGAAGTGATCTCTTTGATATCCTGATTTCAATTCCTAAAGGTGGGATCCCAAAAGTGGGATTACTGGATCATATGGTCGTTCTATTTTTAATTTTTAAAGGGGTTTCCATACTGTTTCCATAATGGCTGTACCATCTACTATTTCCTCCAACAGTATGCAAGGGGTCCCTTTACTCCACATCCTTACCAAGACCTTTTTTTTTAAAAAAATACAACCATTCTAACGTGGGGTAATATCTCAACGTGGCTTCAGTTAGATTTCCCCGATGCTTATTGATGTTGAGCATTTTTTTTATATACCTTTTGGCCATTTGTATGTCTTTTCTGAAGAAATGTTTATTGTTTATTCAGGTGCTTTGCTCATTTTCAATTGGATTATTTGGAGGGATTTTGTTTTATTTTTGCTTTTGAGTTATGAGCTCCATACGTATTTTGGATATTAACCACTTGTCAGATATGTGACTTGAAATATTTCCTTGCATCTTGTGGGTTGCCTTTTGTGGTGTTGTCTCTTTCCTTTGATGACAAGAAGATTTTTAGCTTGAAATGTGGGAGGGGTCTAAGTTTAAGTGAGAGAATGAGAATCTATGGGTTTCTGAAGAAAGAAACTTACACAGAACCAGAAGCAAGACTTGGATCTGGTGTGCTGATAAATGCTTAACAACACTCTTCAAGAAAAAAATTACAAAGCTCTAACTTGCAACATTTTCTGGTTTCCACAGTGCAAATATTTTTATCATGGCTGATTTCAAGTTAGCTACATAAGGTCACTGGCTTGCAAAATTAATAAGAATTTAACAACTGGTTCTCTGTGAGCTATTAAACCTGGCTCCAGCACAGCACTACAGTGATATATTAATTTTTAGGGCATGTGTGGAAGAAGCAGTGCCCTCAAACTGGACAGGACAGTGCCTGTACAGGTATTAGGAACAGGATGGTAAATTATCATGAAGAAAATCATAGGAAAACTTTCTCTTCAAAAGAAAGGAGGGTGATTTAGGCTTTCTGTTCTTTATTCCTAATTTACAACTAATATTAATAGGAAAACCACGTTCCCAAGAAAAACTAATCTACTATTGTTTTCTCCTAGCACCTTATAACTTTTACTTTTTATTTTGTACCTTTGCTCATACTAACAAAACTAAAGGACAATGGCATTATTTTTAAATAACTAAAATTTGTAGGGTGATTATTACATGCTAAAATGCTTTGCAGCAATTATTTCACTTATTCTTCACAATAATCCTATTCTTGAGAGATTATAGTTATACCAACTTAACAGCTGAGGATATTGAGGGTACAGAATGTTTATGTAATAGGTTCAGGTCCACCTTTTTGGTAACTGCCAGAACCAACACTCATAAAAGTCTGTCTGTCTCGAGCTCAAATGCCCACAGAGGTCACAGAGGTCAATGCTTGAGTGGATTCGGTCATTTGCAAGTGCCACTCTGTTCTCAATAAACTTTGCTGCATGGAAATGAAATCTCAATCAGAGCTCTTATCATTTTTCAAGGGTAACTGGAAGTCCAAATTTATATGTAATTTCTCTATTTAAAAATGTTGCTAAAATTTTTATTTCTTAATCATTGTGGTGGTCAAAAACATGAGTGTCGGCCATCAGATTAAACTCTGCACTATACTAGCTATGCCGTTCATCTTTCCCAGGACAGTAAAGAAGGCAAGAGAAATAAGGATGGAGGAAACATCACAGATATACTAAATGTATCATATGAAGTATTTTCTAAAGTCTGAAACAGAATTTCAATGCAAAATTTATAAAGACATGCCATGTGTAAAATACATAATTATATCTTTTCTCATGAATGGTGACATAAGCAGTTGTGACTTTATATTTGTTATCTGCCTTTTTTGGACTGATTTCAGTGCTGCTCCATAAATGTTTATGGCACATTGCCCATTTTCTCTGTGCCCTGAACTATGTGGTGTCCCTCATTTGCCTGCAACTAATTTTCTTCACATTCCATCAACTTTCTTCATTTCCTTCCACTACCTCCTCTTAGAGTGTCAGCTAAGGTCTATTAGAAGGCCCTGTCTGGAAGTTTTCTTTGGATATAATCTATTTATTATATGTCTGGACTCTGCCAGGGATAGTGGAAGACACTGGTACAATAATCTGAGGTCTCATTATAAAGGGCCACACTAAGGACTTTGGGTAGTGAGCAACCATTTAAAGATTTTAAACAAAGGAGAAGCATGGTGAGAGCTACACTTAAAGATTTTGTAAAGTTTAGGCAAAAGACAGGGGAATGAGATTTATAATCCAATGCTACTGTTATGAACTGAAAATTTGAAAGTTTGTGTCTCACTGCTACCTAAGTGTCGTGTCCCACCTCTACTGTATATTGAAGCTTTAACTCCCAAGTGATTTGGAGATTGGGCTTGGGGGAAGCAGAGCATTAGATGAGGTGATGAGGGTAATGAGGCTGAGAACCTGGTGTGATGGATTAGTGTCCTTGTGAAAGAGACCCTAGAGACCTTGCTCTTCCTCAGTGGGCACGCACACATGGAGGAAGAGCAATGGGATAACATGGCAATGTGATAATAACACAGCTGGCTATCTGAAAGCCAGGAAAAGAGCTGTCGTCAGAATCTGGGCACGCTGAAACCCGGCCTGTGAACCCAGGACTGTGAAAAGTAAATTTCTGTTATTTAAGCCACACCGTCTATGGTATTTTGTTATGGCGGCCAGAGAAGACTAAAACAAATACCCTATTTTATTACACACATAGTTCTAAGTTTGGCATTGGTAGTTGACTATTGGAGCTTTTGCAGTACCCCAACATTGTGGGTTTAAACATATGTACCAGTAAATTTAATTTTATAGCACCTTAAATTATATCCAGTAGTTTTCAGGATTTTTGTAAACTTGATCTACAACTTCTTTTTGTGATAAAAAAAAATTGCCAACAATGTTAAAAGTTTATATCCAAAGGTTAATTAAACATACTTATGTAGGGGATCAGTAACATAAATAATTCAAAGGTGGGTAATCTATATATGAATTGTTTATCTTTTGAATGCATTGTTTTGTAACAGCAAATGTACTATTGTAATTAAGAGTCATAGCTATGTATTGCAACACAACTGGATAGGTAGGGGTTCAATTTTGTATTATGAGTTTTTTAACCTATCCTAATTGATACTAACTAATCTATACTTAATCTATACTAAATTTGCATGATTAATTTAATTCACCACATATCTTTAACTTTCTGATCTGGTATTGTGTAGCTTCAAGTTCAGGCAAAATTAAAATAGTTTTTTACATTATTTCTGTATATCAACTAATAAGAGGATACAGAATGATGGCTGCTGAAACTACCTTGGATTAATAGCTTTCAAAAATACTACACTATGCAAGGATCAGGAATTGGTTACATTGGATTTCTTATGGAAATAAACTACATGGTAAAAACTTAATTTCCTTCTGGGAAAACATATTGGTGACTTGTAAGAACTATCTTTGTTTATGATAAAAATAATTTTATGTTGTTCTGCTTTAATCATAGTTGAAGATAGAAGTATTTTGACCACAGAAATTCATCAGTATCCTTGTATTTTTAAAATTTAGGATAATGGAAAGGTAAGGTTCTATTAAATATGATATAAATATACATTTTTAAAATAAAATAGTATTATTCCTGAAGTAACAATTTTACTGTTATACAATGAAAACTTCAAAGATAATAGCAAAGTATTACAAACATTATTTCATTGAATTTAGTATCACTAATTTGGAAAAGCAAATTGGATATTAAAGTTAGAAGATCCTAGATGATCTATTAGAAATTGAAATTGATTTTAACTTATGTTGCTATTTATGGTGTTTTATTTCTACTTCAGCTTAGTCCCTTATCTTTACCTCATTGTATTGCTTTTCTTTCAGAGAGAGGTATGATTTAAATAACGGCAATATGCTAATAATATATGAATTGCCTGGACCTATTGTCATAAGTAAATATTGTTCCACACATCTGAAAGTGGTGGTAAATAATATGAAATCTGAAAAAGAATGCTTTACATAGAGCGGCAATATGTACTATTGGCAATGTGTTTCTACATAGAGTGGAGATCAGTAATTAGAATGGGAAGCAGCCACAGAACACTGACTGCACATCCCAGGTGAGCCGAATGCTGGTTGGGTGTGCACAGACTCTGGGCTCTGTGGTCTGCTTTGCCGTGCCCATTACGTTCTTCACAGTACCAAGCAAAGTACTGAAAACAGCCACAAACAGTATAATCCATACTTATAGTGTAGAAATTTCTCAATATTTTTTAAAAAGGAGCCATTTGATAAACTATGTTGTCTGCATTAGAAATTCATGTGAATTTAAACCACCATTCTAACGGTTCTGATAAAAATCCCCTGAGTCTAGGGAAGTGACACTTTTACTTTTCATTGGAAATTTGTTCCTGATTACATTCTTCTGTGGAAGTACCGCAGGAGAAATAATCAAATGCCATTAGTTATCTCGTAGTTATCATGCAGAGAAAAAAAATGTGCAGAGATCAATGTGCTAAGAAAGCCTTTCATGACTAATGAGTAAAAAATGTCATCTTGAAATCTCTTTGCAGTTTTCCTAAGGGACCAGAGTTGCTCTATAGTCTGAGAATGGATTTAGGTATCTAAACATAAGAAATGAAACCATACAGGTACTGGAAAAAAACATGGGTAAAATGCTTTTTAACGTTCGTATAAGGAAAGGCTTTCTACATCTCAAATTTCATAAGTAAAAATAAAACAAGTTAATACCTTTGGCTACACAAAATCAATTTTTTTCTTTAAAACAAAACTGTAAGAAAAGAAAAAGCAAGTGAAAAATTAGATGAAAACATTCACAAAATATATGACAGATAAAAGGCTAATACTTATAATATAAAGAATTCCTAAAAATTGAGGGTGTACTTTTTATAGTTTCTCCCAAAGGTAACGTCTTACCAAACTATAGTAAACTATCACATCTAGGATATTGACATCAATACCATCTTCTGATCCTATTCAGATTTTGACAGTTTTACTGGTGCTTATCTATGCCAGTATTGCTTTTTTATCATCACCTGAGGACATGCTTATTGATTTGAGAGAGAGGGGAAGGGAGGGAGAGCAACACTGATGTGAGAGAGAAACATTGGTCAGTTGCTTCTGGTACTAACCCACTAGGTACATGCCCTGCCCATTAATGGAACCTGTGACCTTTTGGTTTAAGGGACAATGCGCCAACCAACTGAGCCACATCAGTCAGGGCTGTGTCATTATTTTTTAATGGGGAACCACAGAAAAATGAAAAATTTGAGTCTCAGTCTTCTCATCTACAGATGGGAAATACTTGCAGAAAGTTTTCTAGGCTCTTGTAAAGATTAAGTGAGCTAATCATGTAGAATGCTTACCACAGTGTTCTGCACATAGTGAACACCAAATCTTCCATTTCATTCCATCACCTTGACCCAACCCTCTGTTTTTATTATCTTCCTGGTCTTAGCTTTATGCTTAAATGTCCTCCCATTTCTCATTTCATGAAACTCTGCCTTATTCCTCATGTCCTTGAAAAAAGGTAAATAAATCTTCACTTCTTACTCTTTTTCCATGGTACCTAATATATTCAGTGGTCCTTTCCTGTGTAGAACAGTTAGAGATGAACTATAATTGAGGGAGGCTATTCCCACTAAAAAGGCAAAGGGAGGACTGGAGAAGATGGACTTATATTGTACTAAAGTTGCAGCAGAGAAAAATGTTTTTTTTTCCTATTTTGAAGTTCTATACAATTTTCATGAGAAATGCTTTAATAAACAGAGGTTAGATCCTATGACCCTGTGCAATTAGAATGATAATTCATCCACATGTGGGCTAAGTAGGTTCTTAAAGTGTTGCCCGAGGTACATTTTTTATACTCATCTTAACACAAAATGTTAATTTAGTACTTTATTTTTATTTTACATGAACTTTAGAGACATTGTTATGTAGACACTATTCATAGTTATATAGACACTATCTGTTGTTATGTTGATACTGTTATGTAGGCATAGAGTTAACTGAGTGGTTCAAGATAGCTTTTTAAAAGAAAGGCAGGCAGATGATTAGTGATAGCTCAAGTGACATCAGTAAAAATCTACCTGCCCTTGTGGAGCTCCCATCTTAGTTTTTATTTGGAACAGTGTTCTGGGGTTTACACAACTAATTAGGATCAAGATGACAGAGTAGGTCAACACTGTGCTCCCTTTCTCTCATGACCATGTTAAAATTACAACTAAATCACAGAACAATTGCCATTGAGAACATCGTGAAGTCAAGTTGAACAGAAATCTTCTAAGAATACACAGTAGAAGCTATGTCAAGATTGGCAGGAGGGGTGGAGATAGCGAAGGAGCTGGTCCCACCCATTAAAAATCAGAACATCTCAGCTGTGGAGGTTCCTCCTGAAGAGCCAGAGGTCCTAGCCCCACACTAGGCTCCCAAGTCCAGGCTTCCAGTGCCAGTCTCAAGAACTTCTGGTTGTGAAAACCAGCAGACATTGCATCTGAGTGAGGAGAGGGCTGCTGGGGTCCCAGGAGTGCTTCTTAAATGCCCCATACATGGATATACCTGCTAATGGACTCACTCACTCAGAACTCCAACACTGAAGTAGCTTGACATGCACAAGGGACACAGGGAGAAGAACTGAATTGTCTGGTTCATGGATATGGCTAGAGGGATAGCTTTCTCCCAAACAGAAGAGCAGGCAGAAGGCACTTTTTTTTTTTATTATTATTATTGAGCCCTCCTCCTGAAGGCTCAGGCAGGTGTCATATCTGAGTCTCCATCAACCTGGCTAACACTGTTCACCCCACACTGGTGATTCTGAGATGCCATCCCACCTAATTTCCAGTGGCTTTTCTATCCAAATGGCCTGTCTTGGCTGTGTCTAGTACTTTCCTCAAATTCCTCAAAGGTTTACAAATTCCAAACAAGCAGCATCTGGCCTTGGCATGCCATTCACCTCTTGTCCCAGCCTGGCACTAGTGGCAGCCAGCCTTAATGCTCAGTTTAGGCTCTCTTGGGTACCTCCAAACCCAGCACAAGTGGCAACCTTCTGCATATTGTTTTGTTGCTTCTACTAGGTGGATCCAGGGAGCGCATAAGCGGTGGCTGAACTTGGCCTACACAAGTGTCCCTCCCAGGAGTGACCAACACACCTGGTGGCCAGCTCTAGACCATTTTAGAACACCAAACAACCACCTCTACAAAGCACATACCCAAAGAGCAAACTAGGCAGGCACCAGAGCCCCATTAAAGGGAACATACTCTATGGGGTCAACCACTGTACTACAGCTCTTTCACTATAGTCATGGCCAGTCCTCACAGCCAATCAGCATGAAGGTCAACCCCTCCCACTGACATGCCAACAGCAATCAATGCTCAACTACAACCCACACAAGGGACATACCTGGAGCACATAGATCAGTTGACTAGGAAGAGTGCACCACTGTGCTGTACAGGCTACCTACCACATAAGGCCACTCCATCAGGATTGGGAGATGTAAGAATTCCACCTGATAAATAGAAACAAACACAAGGAAGCAGGCAAAATGAGGAGACAGAAACATGTCCCAAATAAAAGAACAAGACAAAATTCTAGACAAAAAACTGAAACAAAACAGAGACAAGAAATCTACCAAATTCAGACTTTGAAACACTGGTTATAAGGATTCTCAATGAACTCAGTTATAACTTTGAAAAAGAAATAGAAAACATAAAAAAGAGCCAGTCAGAAATGAAGAATAGATTAAAATGAAGAAGACATTAGAGTGAATTAACAGTAGATTAGATGAAGCAGAGGGTTGAATCAGTGATTTAGAAGACAAGGTAACAGAGAACATCCAAACTGAATGGCAAAAAGAAAAAAAATAAAAAATATGAAGATAGTATAAGGGGCCTCTGGGACAGCATCAAGTTTACCAACATTTGCATCATGTGGTACCAGAAGGAGAAGAGAGAGGGCAAGAAATTGAAAACCCATTGAAAGAAATAATGACAACTTTCTTAACCTAGCAAAAAAAATTAGACATAAAAGTCCAAGGAGGACAGAGAGTCCCAAATAAGATGAACTCAGAGGCCCACATCAAGATACATCACAATTAAAATGCAAAAGGTTAATGACAAAGAGAATATCTTGAAAAATGCTAAGAATATAGCAGTTAGTTATCCACAAGGGAACTCCCATAGGACCCTTGGCTGATTTCTCAACAGAAAGTCTTTAGGCCAGAAGGGACTGACATGAAATATTCAAAGTAATGAAAAGCAAGAACCTACATCCAAGATTACTATACCCAGTAAGGCTGTCTTTAGGAACAGAAGGATAGATAATGAGCTTCCCACACAAGAAAAAGCTAAAGGAGTTTGTTACCTTCAACCCAGTATTATAAGAAATGTTAAAGGGACTTATTAAATCAGAAGAAAAAGTACATAAAAATATGAATAGTGAAATGGCAATGACTATATACCTACCAGTGATTACTTTAAATATAAGCAGATTAAATGCTTTACTCAAAAGACATCAGGTGGTTGAATGGATAAGAAAATAAGACCCATTTACATGCTGCCTACAAGAAACCCACTTCAGATCAGAAGAAACACAGAGACTGAAAGTAAAGAAATGGAAAAAGATATTTATTGAAAACGGAATTTTTTAAAAAAAGCCAGGGTAGGTACACCTAAACCAGACAAAATAGATAATAAAACAAAGGCTCTAACCAGAGACAATGAAGACTTAGCTGTTCCAATTCTGAATGTTTATCCAAAGAAATTCAAAACTCTAATTTGAAGAGACAGATGTATTCTTACATTCATTGTAGCAGTATTTACAATAGCCAATATATGGAAGTGGCTCAAGTGTCCATCTATAGACAACTGGATAAAAGAGAAGTGGGGCATATATACAATGGAATATTACTCAGCCATAAAAAAGAATAAAATCTTATCATCTGCAACAACACAGGTAGACCTCCTAGAGGATAGTATGCTAAGTGAAATAAGTCAGAGAGAGAAAGGCAAATATATGAGTTCACTTATGTATGAAATCTAACAAAAACCAAAATAATTGAGTAAGTAAGACAAAAACAAACACAGATACAGAGAACATTCTGGTGGTTGTCAAATAGGAGAGGGTTGGTGAGCGGGTATAAAAGGAGAAGGGATTAAGATATACAAATTATCAACTATAAAAACAGTCATGGGATGTAAAATGCAGCATAGGAAATATAGTCAATCATATTGTAATAACTAAGTATGGTGTCACATGGGTACTAGACTTGTAGTGACAATTTCTTAAGTCATATAAATGTCTAGTCACTATGTTGTACACTTGAAAATAATATAATACTGTATGCCAATTGTAATTGAACAATACAAATAAATTATTAAAGAGAAAAAATGAAAAACTGATTAAACTTTCAGAAAACAATCAAATTTAAACCCTTTGGAATACTCTTGCTTTAAAGGAAATGTAATAGCCAGGTTTGGGTAATACAGGGAAAACAACTTGGCCATATGATATCCATGGAAATATAGAAAAAACTAGAAGTCCTTTCTTCAAAAGGGAACTCGAAATAGAAAAGGGAATAGAAATATTCTAGGATGATGATGTCCACATTAGGCAAAGTCCACATACATAGCCTAACACCATTGACAAAAGCCAGTTTGCCAGTATCCAAATTGTGACCTAAGAGGAGAGAATGCATTGTAGTGGGGATGGAAGGACATGCTACTTAACATAACTGGCTCATTTGGAGGACAAAATGCATATACCAGAAAGTAGATGTAATCAAAAGCTGTAAAAAGAGGAAAGAAAGAAGACAATTCCTAGTAGACTGCAAGCAAATTATGGTAGAGTTGGTGAGATAGGTTCGCAGAAAAATCACTGCAGTTTTACAAGAGGTACCACCCCATGCCCTAAGGGAATAAAATAGTTACTGAAAGGGAGTAACTGAACCAACCTGGGACTGGAGGGATTTGGGGTAGATTATCCAGAAGAACAAAGAAAGCTAAGGGCAATGTCTGTGGAAGAATTTAAGGACCAAATGGGATTATTTATACCCACACAAAACTAACCCAGCAAACTCTACCTAATTAATTTATCCATTTAGAGTTTGATTCTTTATTGCAGGCAACAAATATAAACATATGCATATAAATAAACATATACTATATGGTATGCATATAAATAAACATAATTCCTATCCTTAATCTTATTAATACACTACTCCTTATCTTTGTAATGATGTTATAATTGTTATGTAAATAATACCTATCACCATTATTTATTCTAGAATACAAGGTTGGGCAAAAGTAGGTTTACAGTTGTGAGTATGCAAAACACAGTTTATTCTTGTATTATTATTTATCCGTCATTGTATTATTTTCCATATGAACAACTTTAAACCTCCTTTTGCTCCACCCTGTGTGTGTGTGTGTATATACACATATATATGCACATATATGTAAATTTCTTTACACTATAGTAAAAAATAAGTGAGTGCACTACCTTCATAAGCTATACTTTTAACATGGTGGACTGAACTAGAGGGAAGAAGCAATGCAGAAGGCAGGTACATACAGAGTAATCAGTAGAAGGAGAAATAATTTTGATTTTACCCTTGGGTGGAGGCACTGAATAGTGAATGCCAAATATATTCTAGCAAAAATGTAACCACCTATAATATTTGTTCTTTAAATAACTCTGAGAGCAGAATTTCCAGCACTGAATTGGCAACTGCAATTGTTAAGCCACGACGGACAAGTTAGGGTGCCATCCAATGCCATGTTTTGGTTGAGCTCAGTGGTTGCCTTGGTCAGAAAACTCTTCATTAATTTTTAAAAGCCACATAGGGGCTTGGCATTTAAAACCTCTTAGAACAGCAGACTATTTAGCTGGAATGATATAAACTGGAACAAAATGCAGCCACTCTTCCTTGGTATTGGCTCATTGGATTCTACGGTTCAATGACTCATATCTGAACAGTATGAAAATTTATCACAAAGAGTTTTATTCTGCTTTAAGCCTGCAGATGAAAAGTAATTTAGTTCATATGCTGCAGTGATGCACACCAAAACCTGTAATATTTTTATTAATTGCTGAAAGCAGACAGGATTTCAGAAGCACAAAAGTACAAGTACAGAACTACAGAAAACATAATAAATCTAAAAACTCTGGAAAAATGCCCAGGATTTTGGAAGTGAAGGGTCTGCTTATACATAATTTTATAAATGTAATTTTCCTAGTGCAAAATCAGTACAAGTGTAGTTTTTAAATTTTTTAAAATTCTTTGGCATAAACTAAAGTTTCTTAGTTCAAATCTTGACATTAAACACCTTTTAACTTACTCTTCACTCAGAGTGAAAACTAATTTTATTACTCTTCAGCTAGTGTTCCTACCTACTGTCATTTTGGACACAATTTCATTTCAGTCCCTAAGGTCTTCTTGCATAATAAATAAACACCTTTCTATATAGTTAAGACCTAAGGCACTATATACCCTGTTCGTAGAAAATAAATAGTACTTAGCACAGTAATCAGTGTGAAGGACTCAAATAATCATAAAAGAACAGAAATGTCAACCCTGACTTTTAGTGCTCAAAAGAAGGAAAGTGAATAAAAATACAAATCTTTGTCAGGATAACAGTTCATCACAGATCATTATATAAGTCAAACACACACAAATCGACATAATGAAAGTGCTGATAGTTTTCCATCGATTCAGGGATGGTAACAGGAACATCCAGCAACACACTGTGAAGTGTCACTATGTGGCTCAAGGACTTAGTTATATTTGCAAAATTACACTTCAAGAAGTGACAAATTGTTAGTTGTTTCTACATGATCTCAACTTATTTACCCAAATTTAACAAATGAGAGTTTTTACAGTAAGAATTCTATTTGACACAGTATTTCCAGGATGTTTTCTTTCTGACTCTGAGGAAGTGATTCACATCACTTCCATCCAAAATGGTTAAGTGTGTGTCGAAAGTCCTCACAAGAGTCATTTGAGCAACTTGTTCAATTATTAATTAGGTCCAGTGCTTGGAGGTTTGATTCGGGAGTCTGGATGTTCCCAATATGTTAACCAAATGATTCTTATATAGGCCATTTGTAACCCACACTTGAAACAGTCTATAATTTTAGGTTTACAAGTGGGCCTCTGCTTCATACCATTAGGATGTAAAAACAAAGAAAACAAGTGTCGGTGAGGATGTGGAGAAACTGAAACCCTTGTGCAGTGCTGGTGAGAATGTAAACTGGTACAGCTGGTAGAAAAACAGTATAATGGTTCCTTAAAAAAATTTAAATAGAATTACCAAATGGTCTAGCATTTACAATTTTAGGTATGTATTCATAAGAATTGACAGCAGAGTCTTGAAGAGATATCTGAACACGTGTTCATAGCAGCATGAGTCACAAAAGCCAAATTGTGAAAGCAACCTAGTGTCCATCGACGATGGAATGGATGAATTTATAAGCAAATCTTAAGAATATTATCCAGTCCTAAAAAGAGAGAAGATTCTGGCACATGCTAAAACTTGTATGAAATGTGCAGACACTATGCTAAGTGAAACAGCCACATAAATAGGCAAATACTATGTAATTCCACTTCAATTATATGTGGTACCTTGAGTAGTCAAACTGATAGACACAGAAAGTAGAATGGTGGTTGCTAGGGGATGGTGGTTGGGAGGGGAATGGGGAATTGTTTGTCATTGGGTGGAGAGTTTCAGTTTTATAGATCAAAAGAGTTTTGGAGATTGGTTGCACAATGGCCTGAATATACTTAACACTAATGAGTTGTACACTTAAAAGTGATTAAGATGGTGAATTTTATGTTATATTGGCTGTGAAAGAAAAGCAAGATGGACAGCAGTTTGAAGGAGAACTGAGATAAAAAAGGATTTATGTCTTTGAATGGAAGAGTCTCAAAAAAGACTGCAAACTGAAGGAAAGAACTCAATGAAGAGAGAACTGTTGATGATGCAAGGGAATTAAGTATATGTGAAATATATTTGTAATTTACAAGTAAAACTTGACACCTGGTAGGCTTTCGATCTCCTGGATCCTTCCTTGTATACTTTGCACAAGAAGGCGAATCAGGTAAAATGTCTGAGGGATTCTAATTTTCCATATTTCCAAGATGTAAGTGAAAGTGGGTAGGGTATCATAGTCAAAAGTCTTTCCTACTTATGCAACAGGAGCTATGTTAGCATTGAAACGTGAATATTTACTACGAGTTTTAGAAGTGCCAAATGTAGGAGGAGGTTCAATTCATTGTTCTTACATTGCACACTCCTATTTATAAAGCGAGTTAATGATATTGATTCTGTGAACAAAATGCGACTAGTATTTAAAAACTTAATAATCTTGGCAATCACAGATGAGGATAAAGAATATGAATTTCAATAATGGGACATACACTTAATTATGTCTCCTTCAGAGTTTAGAAATATTTGCATAATGAAACTTTCAGATCCAGCCATTCTCTTTTGTCAAATGGAACAATCTAGCTCTGAGGCTTGTCTGGGCTTTGGGGAAGCAAGGTCACTTGGTGCTGAGGTGCTGCTCTGCTCATACAATGCAGGACCACAAATTCCTTTAGGAATCTGAGTGTCCAGCCTTCTATCTCTTTAGAGAAAAATCTAAAGAGGTCCCCATGTCTAGAGCATCACTGTAACACTGACAGTAGATGCTATCTTAAATGTGGCACATATTTTCACTAAAAATTTCAAAACATGCTTGGCACAGGGCTGAGGAGGATTTGAAAGGTAGCAATTCAGATATTTCAAGATTACAAATAAACCTATTCTTGCATGTGCTTAAATCATTTAATCCATGCATATATCTCTTCCCATTATAATTCGCTTCACTTAATTTGTCATAGTTTACAAGTAATTGATCTATCCTTTTATACTTAATGAAACAAAAACAAAAACAAACCAACTTGTCAGTTGTTGGTTGAAGTGAGATATCCCAATGACTCCAGTGAATCACAAAAAGGACTAAAATTTCCTGGCAGCTTTATTGGTCTTTGCAAAAAGTCTAAACTCCCCTCCTATCTATTACTAGAGAAGAATCTGACATACGGTCCTTGTGTTGCTTAATTACACATTTCTTTTCCACTTCAGTTAACATATTTCATTTATTTGTCATTTCCCATATTTTAGCTAAAATTATGCCATTTTCTTCCTTTCAGTTTGACTGATAGCATGAATCTTGATTTCTAGGGGGAAAAAAAACAGTTCAGTCCTCTGAAGAAAGAATGAGGATCTAATCAACAAAAATCCTGAAAGAACCTGACATTCTCTTCATGGGATGATTGGCTGCCCACGAACAGGAGCATGTGTGGGAAACTTCCTTAAGTCTCTGTTATTTGATTAACTTGTAAAGGCTAAGATCAAGTGACAAATTCAATTATACACTCAAATTATATTTCTAAATTGGCTTAATTTTTTAAAGTGATGAATGAACCTTAGGGGAAACATTTCATTACAGTAAGAACAAGCAGAAATCAATCCAACCATTAATACGATGCCTGTGCACACAAACTTCCCTATTTTTCTGGATTAGCTGGATAAGCTAAATGAAGAGGAATATCTGGTTTCAGGTCAACTGTGGTGTTTAGGTGTCTGCTTTCTAGGAAGAGAAAGCTGTTCAGAATATAAAGGAGAAAAAAATGATCATGTCCTTGGAAAAGTAATAAAAAAGTCCTCCTGGGCTGATTTTGCCCTTGTAAAACAAACCATAAATAAAGAAAACTACTTGTCTACAGATTGTCTCTAAAGGTACAGAATTTGCTCATGACCACCTGGTAGGTGAAGTTCAGGAAAAGAGTCATTGCTGATTGCAAAAGACATTTCTCAGTTAGATTCTAATACAGCCACATCGTGAAAAGTAATATATTGCTAAACATTTGCCCCCTCTGGAGATTTAATGTACTATAGTCAGGGAAAAAAAAGAGAGAAATCCTCTCCATGTATTCTCCTATAAAAGTTTGAGCCATTGTCAACACTTGAATACAGTAAATTCCAGTTTTATGGAATAGATTGAGACCAAAATTGTTACATTAAAATTGATTTTTACAGAAAATGAAAATTAGCAATTTATACCAAGCTTGTTATTGAATGAAAAAATAGTCTAATGATAGATGATTAAAGCATACTACTATTTCTCCATTTTCCTTTTATATTGTTAAACTGGCACACACAAAAAGTCAATAAAATAGTATTTCAACTCATAAGTATTATTTAAATCTTTACTAGTCAGTCACTTTTATTTATCAAAAATGCTATATTAAATTAAGCTTTCACTCTATTACCAAATGTTATAGATTGCAGATTATTTATTCCTCAAAGTTTTCCTGCAAAATTTAGATGATTTAAATTGACTCAGAGAGGGAGAACTTCCTAACCAGCTATCTTGTAAGGTAGTTATAAAAACAGACACAGGTCCAACCATTAATATGACATCTGTGCACACAAACTTCCCTATTTTTTTGGACTAGCTGGATAAGCTTAATGAAGAGAAACATCTGGTTTCAGGACAACTGTGGTGTTTAGACATATTTGGATACTTTTTTAGTTTTCTACATAAAGGTCACTTTTGAGTACTTACTTTCTGCCAGGACACATTGCAAATTAGAGAACAGTAGCTCAGAGAAGTTAAGCACACATGCAAAATCACACAGCATTTTGGGGTCTGAGAGCTAGGCTGTGGAGTCGCAGCATCTGTGAATTTCCGTAGGTTGTGGAGGGGGCCTAACATATGGAAGATGGTTTGACTTTGGGTGGTGGGTACGTAGTACAATAAACATATAGGTCTTGTATCACAGAAATGTATACCTGAGACCTATATAACGCTGTTAATCCATGTCACCCCAATGAATTTAACAAAAAAGACAATGAGCAAAAAGTGGTGTACAAATGTTTTATAGCTGCATTATTTACAGTAGCCAAAAATGGGAACACCTAAATATCCATCAGCTGATAATTGGATAAATAAATGTGACACATTCATACAGTAACACTTATTTGACAATAAAAATGGACAAAATACTGATGCATCCTGCAAGATGGTGGACCTCGAAAACATTATTCTAAGTAAATGAAGTTAGTAACAAAAGATTACATATTGTTAACGTTGCACTTACATACAATTTTAGAATAAGCAAGTCTATAGAGACAGAAAGTAGACTTAGGTTCCTAGGGGCTGGGAAAGGCAGGAACGCAGGATGGCTGCTCATGGGTGTGGGGCTTCTTTGGGAGGGAAAAAATGTTCTAAATTTAGATTATAATGGTTGTACAACTCTGTTTAAACTAAAAACCATTGAACTGTCTTCCTTACATGGATAAATTATATGGTATGTAAGTTATATCTCAACATGATGTTAAAAAAAAGCCAATTGAGTTATAAAATGTCACTGCAATCCCATGCTTCTTCATTTTACAATACGAAGTAAGGAACCCTTAGAGATGAAATCATGTAACTCAGAGATCACTTGCTAATCTGCCTAAGAATCACACCTCTACTCTTACCAGAATTCTGAAATACCAGCATTCCCCCTCATTCCTCTTTATTCTGTTGATATATAGGAAAGAAAATCCAAGGCTGACCTTCCTCCAGGGGAGGACACAGAGTGCCCCACAAAGGCCAGAACAGAAGTACGCTCAAGTCTCACACTTACGAATTCCCAGAACACACTATTAATGCGTAGAAACCGGTCTTTAACTGTAGAATATCAGACAGCTTGGTGGAAGAAATGCACTTTTTAATAAAATGTGGCTGAGTAATGCTGTTTCTTTCAAAGGAATTCCCAAGAAAGGGTTATACAGACTCTAAATATATGTCTGTTGATTTAAATGCTTATTATTACTACATTGATCATCAATGTCACTCTGAAATTTTTTTAGAAAGTTTTGATTCTTTCTCTCAAATAGTGGGAATAACTAATTCTTTAGTGATGAATTTTATTTTTGATATATGCCAAAAGTTATTTGAAATCATAGCAAATGAATATGACCAGTAATCACATTAAATAATATTACTGGGGTTCTAAAATCAATATCTATCTGGCTTCTACAAAGGGAGAATTTTAAATTATTTTGAGTAATTGCTGTGTAATTCATTTGACATTTTACATATATTCAGTGGGTATCAATGATTGCCTTAGGCACTGGGAAAATGTATTACTATGTAAGATGACATTAATGAAGAGAAGAGTAATGGATATTTACTTCCACTACACATTACTAAATTATTTTACATAATTTATCTCAAAAAATCCTTAGAAAAACTTTGCAAGATGTTTAAAAATCTCATTTTAATAGAATGTGATAAAATTATACTGATAGTTAGAAATAATGATACCATCATTCTGAACAACTCTTTTTAATCAAGGTGTCATCTTACACTACAATTTTAAGACAACACAAGTTTAGGTTCACCTATACATGTATGATGGTATTCATTCATTCATCATATTACAAATACATAGTGTAGGCCTATTAAGAGCCAGGCGCTGTTCTAGGTGCTGGGAATACAGTGGAAAACAAAAGCATACAAAAGTCACTGCCCTCATGGAGTTTATTCCCTAGTGGGGAAAATGACTGCAAATAAGACAAATTAGCAAACCATATTGTATGTGATATAGTGCAATGCTATGGAGTAAAGGAAAGCAAGAGGTGAGGAGAAAGCCATGTGGGATAATCAGGGAAGAGAGTTCTAGGCAGACGACACAGTCAGTGCTAAACTCTAAGACTGGAGTATTCTTGGCACACTCCAGAAGTAGTCAGAGAGATATCAGGGACCAGATGAAGAGGACCTAGACGTTATACTGAATTTGGCTTTAACTAAGTTATATGGGAAGCCATTGCAGGCTTTTAAAAAGAGGACTGATGTGACAAAACCGTATAATTTGAAAGGATCACAGTGTGGCTGGGTTCAGACTGAGGTGTGACAAGCGCACAATCCCTATCAATTTATCTCATTCCTTTACGATCATACAGATATTCTCAGACATGGTGCTTTTAGTATTCCTTATGACACATCTTGGACCCAGGTATCTCTCACTTTGCCCATTCATAAAGCTCTCCCAAGCTTCTTTGGGTGCTGCTGGAGAGAGTATATCACAGGTTATCTAGAAATGTAAGGAGCCTAAGGTGGAAATTACCCTGTAACTCTTACATCTATGATAGGTGCAGTAGATATGGATAAAGTGAGAGGAGTGCCCATTACCTAAAAATTATGTCCTGAATCTTGAACCCTGATTAAAAAGCAAGATGAGATCTTAATTACACAGGTCTCCTAATTCTTTTAGCATCTTCTGTTATCTCCGTATATGTGTTTTAGTAACTTTTATTTGCCATCAGACTTCAAATTCCTCTTTTCAGAGCTTGTTACCATGAAAAGAAATGCCAAACAAACAAACAAACTTTGTCAAGCTGGTAGCAAAGCACAAGCAATAGCCCCTAAAAGAGCCTTACTTGTAGACATCACTCTTATTGTAGGGGCAGATGTGTGGTGGAAGTATTTCAGGGCACAGCTCCTCCAACGACCATGCTCCTTAACCCTCATCTAACGTGCGGCACTAGAAAAATAGTATCAACCAGAATATCACAGTTATATTTTCCTTTTAGTTTGTGTGTGTTAGTGAGGGGAGGAAGTATGAGGGAGACCGAAGAGAGAGAGAGAGGAAAGTTAACCAAGTGTCAGGTTTGTGATGTTTGGTGTCATCAGTGACAGGGGGCAAGGGTTGATTGGGATGACCTGTAGTCATGATAGGCCACTAGGAATACACATGGTGACTTGATTCTCTAAACGGGTGTCCCCCAGTGACTCCTACCTGGTCATGCTGCTGGCTGCCTTGGTTGGGGCTGTCAATGGTATACAAACAGCCTGCTTTCAGAGGGGGAACAGTCAAAGCCCTAAGCCCAGGCCTTTTCTGGATTCTTTTAACATCTGCCTACAGAGTAATTAATGGTGGTGGTGTGGTGGGGTGGGAGTTGGGGGGCATGCCAATAGTCCTGCAGCTCTGGCAGGACAGGGAGGGTTGAGGGGATGGGAACATGAAGCTTATAGGGCAGAATGAAAGAGGACAACCAAGGTGGTGGAGAAATCTGCACAAATTTCATCTTCCACCCCACCCCCTTGCTCAAAGAGGTGGGCAAGCATCCATCTTTGGGGTGGCAGCCATGTGACCCCACCCCCAAACCTTGTCACACCTTGTTCTTTAGTGTGGAGGGAGACTCGACAGCCAATTCTCATTCTCAGCAGCTACACACTGGGGAAAGTTAAGTGTGATCTGGCTGGGAGAAGAGAAAATGGAAAATGCCCATCCTCTTGAGGGTTTCAGGATCAAAAGCCGTGAAGCATAATAAAACAAAATCTACT
Source organism: Tonatia bakeri (assembly GCA_004024845.1). Lineage (NCBI taxonomy): Eukaryota > Metazoa > Chordata > Mammalia > Chiroptera > Phyllostomidae > Tonatia > Tonatia bakeri. The sequence continues at coordinate 174,836 of PVIA01000796.1, forward strand.
TTTTCACAGAATTTTCAGGAAGTGGATGGCATTAATAGTGTTGAACTGCCTAATGAATTCTGTAGCCCAGTGCTCAGCACTCTGAATCGCTCTGTCTTCTCATTGTTCCTAGGATGGCTGGCAACGCTTCTCTGACATGCATAAGCGCTGTCTGCCACCACTGGGCTCTGACTCTCCTGGCTTAAGTGAGGAGGCTCCTATTACTCACTCAGGCATACCTGCTTCCTGCTTCAGAGCCTCCGTTTCTTGGAAATAGCCTGTCAGGTCCCACCTGCTTCATGAAGCTGCCAGTCCCCTGAGCGTGGGCCCCCCACTCTGATCTCCTGTCAGTTGCCAGAAACCCAGAAGGGAAAAGTCTTTCCAATCTGCCAGAAATTGCTTTTGTGATATCAAGGCCTGCCTCAGGGAACCACAATATACTATAGTCAGATGAAAATTAGATTTGTAAGTACACCACTTCTCTGGGTGGCTTGCAAAACTTCTCATTTGTAGAGAGGGCTGCAAGGGCTTTAAATTTATAGCCATTAATAAGCAGGATTCTGCCTAACATAAATATTATTTTCCTGTATCAGGCAGGTGTGGAGAAAGCCCCAGAACAGACAAAAGGCTTTTTACCAGTAAAAAATGAAAGTCAAACTTCCACATCAGCTGCAAGCATGAAGTGGATTATAGTAGATGCAATTAATTGCCATTACATTTATTGGAACCTTGAAAACAATTAGCCAGTGTCCTAGTTGATATGACAGATTCATTAATCATTTAATATATTCCTGCAAATTGATTTATCAATCAAAGAGCTACCTCTGGTTGAATAACTCATGATTGTGCTTATGGCTCTATTCAGAACTCTCAGCTGATCTTTAAAGGAAAGCAAGAGGCTTTAACCTAATATAGATCCCCAAGTTTCAGTAGATATATAGATTACATCTCAATCTTTTGAAGTTAGAGTCAGTACAGCAGTAGAAAAGGCTCAAAAAGCAGACACTTAAAAGGGCTGGGAACAATTTGTTAGGGTCAGGTATGCATTCTTTGGGGGAAGAAATTACCTTGACAGCAAGGACATATTTAGGGAAATGTCCTGAGGACACTACAGCTGGGCCTCAGGAAGAGCTAGGCCTGTCCAAGACAGTTTTAAAGTCACTAAATAAGCAAATAGAAATATAAACTACTCAGGGTTACTGACTCATTCTCCCTGCACCTTGGACAGATAAGCAGACAACATCTTGAATCCTTATACCATCGTGAGCAGCAGCATAATGATGTTTCGGGTGAGGATGGGCCACTGGTACCACGGTAGCCCCATAAGATCAACGTGGAGACGAAAAATTCCTATCACCTAGTGACGCCGCAGTCATCACAAAGTCCTAGGGCAATGCATTACTCATGTGTTTGTGGTGATGTTGGTGTAAACACACCTACTGTGCTGCCGGCCGTATCAAAGTACAGCACATACAATTATGAATGGTGCATAGAATAGTCCTTGTAATAATAATAAACAACTGTGTTACTGGTTTATGTTTTTACTATGCTTTTATTGTTATGTCATAGTGTTCTTTCTGCTTATTAAATTTTTTTTTCTGTGAAACATATGACATGTTACACCTACATTTCATGTTTACTGCTCTCTTGTTGCACCATTTCCTCTTGTGCTTGATTTAGCCTCGTGTTGTGTTGTACAGGAACATGCCATAGAGTTTGTAACCTAGGAGCAGTAGTCTAGGTGTGTAACAGGCTATAACATCGAACTTTGTGTACGTGCACCCTAAGATGTTCGCACAATGACAAAATTACCTGACGACACATTTCACAGAATGTCTCCTTGTTGAAAGCACTGCATAACTATACAACGGAGTGCTCACTTCCATTATATTTTGGAATGGTTTTGATTATTAGAATTATTTCTTTTATAAGAAATTGTAAAAGTAAAATTATTCCTTTATTGAATTTATTGGAGTAACATTGGTTAACACAATTATATAGGTTTCAGGTGTACAGTTCTATAGTACATCATCAGTATACTGTATTGTGTGTTCACCACCCCAAGTCGTCCTCCTTCATCATTTATACTTTTACCTTCACCTACCTCCTCTCACCCTCCTTTCCCTCTCGTGATCACCACACTGTTGTCTGTGTCTATGAGCTTTCTTTTTCTCTGCTTAATTCTTTCAACTTTCTCACCCAGCCCCCTCAAGCCCCCTTCCCTCTATCAATCTGTTTTCTGTGTCTATTCATCTGTTTCTATTTTGTTTATTAGATTCCACATATGAGGGAAATCATATGGTACTCATCTTTCTCTAACTGGCTTATTTCACTTAGCATAATGTTCTCTAGGTTCTACCAGGCTATTGCAAAAGATAAGATTTCCTTTTTTTAAACACCTGAGTAGTATTCCATTGTGTAAATGTACCACAGAGGTGTAATGTTTCCTCTGTGTAGTTTGAGAGGGGGGAGGCAAAATTCTTATTTATTGTAAATTTTTGTCTCCCAGCCCTCTACACAAAAGAAACCTCATGCTCCATCCAGGTGACAGCTTTTTGAATATTCAAAAATGGCCATCCTAATACCCTCTCAAGGATATTAAGTTTTTTCCATAAACTCTATTCTAGCTTTTACTAATTGTGAGCCTTCATAATCACCATCTCCATTAGGTGTTCAAAATTCTGGATGTAATGGTTCATGTTACGATTTTACTCTGACTCTGAAAAGCTTATTTGTCTTCTTTACCCCTTGAGAAAATCTTCTCTTTTTAGCTTTTAGAAAATCAGCGCATAATTTGCCTATTTCTGGACTCCTGATGCCTATGTCTTTGTAATCCCCCAAATACTGCTGATAGTATCTCAGTAATCTTATTCACAAAGTTTTCAGTACCGCAGGATACAATTTTTAGAATGAGATTCAAATCCGTGTAGAGTTGCTGGGTACTCTTCTTCTTCCACTTAGGATTAAGTTCTCTCTTAACCAATGTTCTCTTCACTCACATCAATCCATGACAAAAAAAAGAGATAAGAACAAGAAAATAGCTGGAAATTTCTGCATTCACCATGTCATCTGATATCACTGTCAACTATCTTAAGAGCAGATTCATTCTCTCATGTTAGTACCTTGTTCTGAACATATCAGAAAAAAATGTTTTAATTAGTCTATTTATTTTTCAAAGGCCTCAACTTGCTATACTGAATAGTTACTGGAGGACCTTCTTTCACATGTATTTCTTTTCAAATGAGAGCTCACAGAAAACTCTCTGCATCTAGCTTCATTCATCTACTGAGTTAATGCTTCCCAGTATTTATCAAGTTTGTCTTTGTATTATCAGGTTTTGTTCTGGGGATCACCCAGTTTCTTTTTGAGCAATATTCCTCTTAAGGGCTTTTGGCCATTGGCTCATATTTATCTTTTAGTAGAAACTTCTTTAAGAGCAGAGAATGTATTTGTGACTAAATCAAGCATGTCTTCCCATGGCTATTATAAATATTATGATAATATTATCATACTCACAGAGCTTTCATTTTACTTTTAATTGGTTCTTCTTGGGTGGTCAGAATTAAGTGCAGATAATACCCCTGATCCCAGTTCCTCTTTTTTCCTCCTTGAACATTCCTCTGTGGAAACTAATTGGATGATTCAGAAGGCCACAGCTATGGGCAACTGGTGACCGGCAGCTTCATCATGACAACATGCTTGCTCATGCATCACATCTGTCTTGTGCATAGAGATGAAACATTTTTGGTGAAACTGAAATCACCCAGGTGACTCTGCACCCATCCAGCCCTGAATGGGCACCCTGCAACTTCTGGTTTTTCCTGAAACTAAAATCACATTTGAAAGGGGAGAGATTTCAGACTGTCAATGAGATTCAGGAAAATACAATGGGGTAGTTGATGGCGACTGGGAGAGCTATGTGAGGTCCTACTTTGAAGGGGACTGAGGCATCACTGTCCTATGTACAATGTTTCTTGTATCTCGTGTTTTCTTTAATAAATGTTTCTGTTTTTCATATTACATGGCTGGATACCTTCTGGACAGACCTCATATTTTTATGACATGCACTCTTTCTTACCACTCTGTTATAAATTTGGGGAGAACAGTTAGCCTTTCATTGCCATAAATTATAAATCATTCTGGTCAATCTCTGGCATGCCTAATGCTACTGGGAGTGTTTAGCTAATTATTAATAAAAGAAAAGGAAGCAAAGGGACTTAAACATTGAGCTTAATAAAGTGGGGAGCATGAGCCTGTTTGGTTAGCCAGGAAGCTACAGGGGATTACTGCACTGCTCCACCAAGGGGATTAACACTATTCTCTTCCCCACTCTTGTACCAATCGTTGGCGGGCACAGGGGAGGTGCTTGACCAAATAGGCCTGTCAATCTAACTGGGGGACGAACCTATCAAAAGCCCATGAAAACAGGGGAAGTTAATTGGTTCTTTTGATGAAGCACCTGGTCCATCCCACACCCAATATAATCCTAGGGGAACAAAGAAACTCTTCTCTCTTTCTCACTTGATGACCCATACTTGCCTGTTCTCTCCATGGCCATGTGGCCCTTGCAGCTGCATGGCCCATGGCTGTGAGGACTCCACACACTGGCTCCAGGAGGGAGCCTGAATGCCACAGCACAGCAATGGACTGAAGCTTAAAATATGAACTAAGCAAGCCAGTTGCTGGACTGGACTGTGTTTTGATATGGAGCAGAAACTCTGGGCAGTCGCCTTCATTCTAGCCTTACCGAAGACAAGGCTGGCCCTTTTCCAAGGTGATATGAATAGAGAGAGGACTTTGGAAAGTCAGGTGGGAAACTCCCTCAATTTTACATCATCAATAAAGTTTACCACAGAGTTCATCCTCCTGTGAGAGTCTCTGGAAATTCTTTTTCTCATGACAATGCGAAAACTCCACTTCCACCAATAACACTGAGAGATTATTTGTAACCTTGCATTTACATGTCAATTTACACTGTTTATTTAATTTCCATAAATTGGAATACAGATACTGTACTTACAGCATTTATGACCAATGCTCTTTATTTCTTCATTCTACAATCTTTTCTGATATTTATTAGAATTTGCTAGGAAGTTCCTAATATGGTGTCTGCTATATAGGATTATCAAAGGATTATTTTTATAAATGTGTGAATGAATATATTATTAATTTTTATGATTCAATTTCTGATACATTTCTCACTGGTTTTACTTCAGGGAGGGGCCGTATATTTCTCTCTTAAATTCTTTTCAATGCTTTAGTGAGTCTTGTCTCACAACACTCCATTTGTCATTATAAGTGGCTTTTGGGCCATGCTCATGATCTACACCAGTGTTTTCTAGGGACGCCCATTTTGGTATCTGCAGTCATGGTCAAGGAAAACAAATGCTGTTCTCTAGCATCATATACATAGTCAGTTCTTTATAGTTCCTTATTTGCATTTATTCATTTATTATTTATTTCCAGAGAAAACACTTTCAAGAGGTAGAGGTAGAAATCATATGTTCTCCAAAGCTTTTTAATTTCCTACGTGTCATTGGATTTACTAAGCATGCATCTAGGTCTCTTCTGGCCTATTCCACATTCACCCACACACTATCACACATAAATATTTGTTAGTGAATTTTATACTGCTTGGCACATTCTCAGTTGTGTCTCACATTTGTATTCCAGCAAGACAGCGTCTCTCCTGGAAGACACGTCTGTAGGCTGACTTCCTCAGTCCTCAGAGCACTAACCCGCAGGCTTAGTCTCGTGCTGCTGGGACTAGCAACTGTTTCCACACACTTCTTGGGGCTGCCAGGTTTTACACTGTACCATCTTCTAGTTGTTTTTCCTCTTGCTTACAGTATCACAATATAAAATACAGTTGAATGCATACATAATGTAGTTATTAAAGCACCACATAAAAATTAAAGAAATGTGAACATAAAGTAACCCAACACAATAGCAGGATTTTCTGCTACACAAAGTCATCATTGGCAAACAACATTCAAAGTTTCCTAAGAAAGAAAAGAATAGTTAAGCAGTCATCAGTGCTGGTGGTTCAATGATTATACTGATTTTTTGAGATTTGATTTATTGCAGTCTGGAAGATATTTTCTCATATAATATGTTTTTTCTTCTTTCTTTTCCTCAGTGACTTTTACTTTGAAGAGTGTGTGTCTACCTTGGATGACTCCCACAGTAAACCCATCAGAGGCAGTCTTCAGGGATCGCTGGTTTTTTCCAGATAGCAGTTTTTGTCATTTGGAGACAATACATTTGTGAAAGGTTTATACTTTCCTGAAAGACACAGAACTGGCTGAATCTGAATTTAAATACACCCAGTCAAATGACGGAAACAAGCAGTAATGTCCTTTTCTTGCATGCAACATTTACTCTATTTGGAACATGAGCTCAAGATGACTTCTAAGCCCACACAGCTTATTTTTTAATATGTTTTTAAATAAAAACGTTATGATGTGAGTAAAGCAGTGAGCCAAATTTAACTTTATGAAACCATACATTTAAGGAGTGTATTTGATTTGGAAAATTACCCACATAGCATTGAAATAATCTCACAGTATTTTCAATGCCATGTTTGCATTTTTAATGACTGAAGGGACTGTGACAGTTTTGGGGGCACAGAGATATAATGCCCAATGGCAGGGCATTTGTGCTGTCAGTTTGCCTTTTAAAATTTTACATGCTGCTGCCCCCAAAGAGCTAATAAGTGCTGTCAATGGGACAGGAAGAGGACAGTTCCAGCATTAAGGCAGGCGGCCCTGGAGTGTCATGGACACCAAGTTGGAAAGAAGCGTCAAAAGTCTCTGTCTTTCCCCCGCCTCCACGATTTTTTTGCCACAAATTGCCTTTTTCTGACACTTTACTTAAACTCTGTCATAAAGAAGCCCCATTGTGAAAAAAATTGAAATGTTGGCAAGAATTTGCTGGTTGTTCATATTAGCCAGATTTGAGGTTCATGAAGGCTTATAAATAATTGTTCAAGTCAACAGAAATAATCTCTTGTGTGTCTTCAGTCTTTGCAGTGCCATGATGACACTCTCGGAAAGTGGCCCTTCCATATTATGATTTATAATTGGAGTTGCATAAAATTCAAAACATGGTATACAGAAGATAAATATTTGGAAAGGATTCTAAAGCAGTTTAGAATGTTGGTGCATCTGATTTTGATATTTTATGCCATTTTCATTATGTATATTCAGTATATAGGCAAACTTGTACCTATAGCAGTACTTGCACTTAAGTATATCTGTCAGTCAAATACAACTCAATTTCAAACTATTCTCTGAAGAGGAATGTTTTAAAAATACACAGAGATCAAATTGTATGTCCAAGGTCTCTGAACCACCACAGATGTCCTATGTGGGCTCGCTGTAGGTCCAGAAGTCAGTTTGGGATGGAAGACAGAGCTAATCCCCTGCCAATATCCTAAACCTCTGCAACATCTTAAGATAAGTTCTGTTGGGTTATGCAATAATTCTGATAAATATATAACACTAAATGATTGGTCCTTTAGTCGGAACTGGTGATGGCCAAAAGCAATTCCAAAAGCTTCTAGATTCTTAATGTGAAAAATACAAAAATTCAAATTTGGTAATAATGCAAAGAAAAGCAACCTGTGTACATATATGTTACTATTGTTCAGAATGAGAAAATCTTGTTTACATTTACTATCATGGGGTTTTTCTTTGCCCTGAGAAACTGTTGTTATTCAGTGTTATATAGGTGAGGGGTCCTAGTTAACTGATTACACCTACTTACTTCTCTAATTCCTTTAATACATTGTTTTACTGTTTCTTTTAAAAATTTTATTATGTTATATTGTCTATTTTATAAAAGCTGTCTCAAAGTTTTAGTAGACAGAGAAAAGTCATAAATAAATACATACATAACTTAACTTCTGACTCTTTGCCAACAATATAAATGAAACTCATATGGACAAAAGTTTGAGGTTAAACAGCTCAAAGACAGAAAGTCGTGGTCAATAAATTGTTCTTAAGAAATACTTTATAAGATCATATAGCTTAATGTCCCTTCTCACAGTTACAGGATTGTGACAGAAATAAGCAAAGAAAAAAATGATAAAACCTTATATTAAAAAAAAACTTCAAACGTGTGGCCCATTTTTTTCAATTTGCATATAGTCTGATTTATATATCCTTAATTTTGTCAAGCAAGGTTTTTTTCTATGCTAAAAATTCTAGATGAGAGTTCCCTGTGAGTAAATAAAATAATTTACAGTAAGAGTAGTTTAGAAAGCTTTGTAAGACTTAGTCTCCACAGTCTCAAAATTCTAAGGCATTATTTTAAAATGTTCTAATTTTAGGACAGTCGAAGCTCGGTTCTCAAACATTTCCCATCTCAAACAGTTCAGTTCTCAAACAGCTTTCTGGAACAAATTAAGTTTGAGAACTGAGGTTTCACTGTACCGTATTTATAGAGGAAGAAAGGGAGGATTTCTATGGGAAGAGCGTGATGAATATTCCTTTTTGGGGGACTACAAGGAAAATGCTCTCATATTCTGCTGTCTGAGGATGAGAAATGAGCTTTGTGTTACGCACCCAGTTTTTTTAGGTGCATTTCTCTCTTTGTTTCTGTCAGGTATTTATGTGTTGCTTGTTCTCAATCCTGTAAGCCAGTTTCTAGGTAAATGTCACTGAGCTGACTTATAATTATTTTGGGGGATCACCTTTAAATTTTTGGTCAGTGATGGCTGCTATCTTTAGTTTAATTATCAGGTCATCTTTGAAGAAGACTGATAAAAATAAAATTATGTCATTGATTTGCAAATGAAGGCCCAAGTCAGTTGTGGGAATTCACAAGGGGCCACACTGTGGTTTTGACATAAAGTCTTCTACCTTGTGATCATAATTTCATCTCTCAGTAATGGCAAATCTCTTGCTTTTAGCAGATAGTAATGTAACACAATACCTTGGATTTTAAATTTTTTTTTACTGTTGTTCAAGTACAGTTTTCTGTCTTTTCCCCCCACCCCTCCTCACCACCCCAGTCCTTCCCACCTCCCTCTCCCATTTCCATGTCCCCCTTGTTGTTTTCCGTATGTCCTTTATAATTGTTCCTGTATGTCCTTTATAATTGTTCCTGTAAACCCTTCATCCTTTTCCCCCGATTACCCCCTCCTCTCTCCCCTCTGGTCACTGTCAGCCTGTTCTCAGTTTCAATGTCTGTGGCTGTACTTGCTTGTTTGTTTTGTTTATTAGCAATACTTTGGGTTTTATTAGTGAGATTCTGAGTAGACAAAAGTAATACTAATCGATTCAGAGGGAAGTGTATTTTGAAATGTTCTTTCCCACATCTTGGTGAGATCCTATCAAGATATTTCATGCATGGGTTATTTTCACTTGTGACTTCCATGATTTTGCCTGATTTTTCATCTAAATCCCATAATATTCACCCATAGAACAATGATTAGAGCACTCTAATCTAAAGAGTGAAAATAAGTTATTGTGAATATTAGTAATGAGATGTATTAGAAGTCCCAAAATGTGAAATTAAGAACATATAAATAAATCATCTTTATAAATATACATTTCTTTGAGTGTCTGCTATGAGCAAAGAATTCTATTAGATTCCACAGCCTACTTAACTTGCACAGTGCAAGGAAAAGAAAATAATTTCATTCCATTTGGTTTTAGATAGCATACCAGTAAAACTGTACTTTATCAACATTGTTGATCTTTATTAATTTTTTGCATCATTTTTGGTTGTGAGAATAAGATTTTTGCATATTAAACTGAGTTCTTTTTCTAGCAGTGTAAAGTTCAAGATGTCTTGCCTTGAGAACTGTTTTAATTTTCAAAACATGATCATTTTTCCATCTCTATGTAAGGTTTTTTTTTTATACCACTGAACCTGGCCCATTACAGACTGGAGGTTCTAGGTGTCATCACCAGTCACCACAGGCAGAGGCAACAGAGGAGTGGGGAGAGGGCACAGGGGGAGTATGCCAGGGCTCAGCAACACGGAAAGTTGCTCCTTCAGAGGAAACATTCCACCACCTGTCAACTATGAAGAATATTAACAGAGTGAATAATTACATATTCATCCAAGCCTGAAAAATCAGCAAACATTCCCTCTTCCCTCTCTGTAAGAGCAGACACAGGTTGAAATGTTAATTTTGATATACTGAAAAAAATTGATCACAGTTACAAATAGAGTGGATAAAAAGATCTGAACACAGTGCAGAATATTCCAGGTTTGGGAGGACAATATTAATACCCAACACTTACTGAGAATTCAAAATAAGCCAGATACTGTTCTAAATATTTGCTTAGTGCTGCTGACTCATATTATTCTCCCCCAAACTTTATGAGGTAGATACTATAATTGTTAGTTTAGGGTAGATGCTGCTGTTCCCCAAATATGTTTGCAATGACATCTACCACCCCATGTGCTCTCCTACAATGTGATCTGGCCACTCCTTTCATCAGGATGTGGAGAGGAAGTCTTTGCCCCATGAATGTGGGACTTCCAAGTCTAGGTCACAAAAACTTTAAAACCTCCTCTTGGGTATCTAAGAAGGATCTCTCCTGGAATACTCTCACCCTCCAAAGTAAGCTGCTGTGTTATGAGAAGTCCAAGGTACATGGAGAGGCTATAGGTGGGCATTCTCATTCACCACCCAGCTGAGCTCTCAGCAGCAGCTAGCATCAACTGCCACCCACCAATTGCCACCCATGTGGATAAGCCACCTTGAATACCCCTTCCAAATGACTCCAGCCCAGAGCCAGCCATCATAAAATTGAGCTCCCCAAGCCAGAACAATCTGGCTGAGCTCAGTCAACCCATAAAACCCTGAGAGGTAATAGTTATCACACGAAGCCACTAATCTGTGGGATCGATACACAACTACAACTAACCAGTAAGTAACTAGATCACATTCCTGTTTTACAGATAGGGATGTGGAAGTACCAAAAGGATAAAAAAGTTGATTAATGTCATCCAGCTAATAAGTGAAGTTGCTGGGACTGGAACATTGGTAATTTAGCTCTCAACTTTACCCCTACACTTCCTTACATTTTTCTAAAAAACACGCTGTATTGTTACTGGCAGTGACAGAAGTGAGAACTGCATGGGTGACTCTGACGATCTTCTGTGGCTCTTCAATTCTTCTGTTTCTAAATAATTTCCCTTCCCTCTTTTTTTTCTATTAATGACACTTTTTTTTTTTTCTGCTGAAACACTGGAGTTGGACAGGAAAATTAAAATGGCACATCTGATACAGCTTTAAAAAATATAGTACATAAATTACGATCACATTAAGATGATTAGACCATAGGAATGACAGTCAGAAATAATGAGAAAAGGACCTCTTTTCTAGAGAACAAAGCAATTATCCTGCACGATTGTAAGTCAGCTGTAAATCTAAGATGCTCTGCCTGCCTGCTTCTTTCACAGCTCTGGTGTTGCTATGTCTTGTTATGTTACTTAATGATAGCAATTATTTAAAAATTAAGCATGGGGTACTCCATGGCATGGTATTTATTATATCCAAATGGAGACAATTTCAACTTTCCTTCAGGGTAGCACAGCCTTTCATGACTCTGTCCCATGCCTTTCAGATTTTCCCTGTAGCTATGCCTTTTATGCTAATACTTTTACTGGAAATTTCTGACATAAAAAATTAAAAAGGTCAATTTTATGATGAAACACAGTAGTTTAGATATTCTAAATGGCACCCTAGACTCCAGGAGCTAATTGCTTTTTCATAGCACAAATCTCCAAAGTGCCCGCATTGCGAACCAGCCTAGACAAAAACCAGATGCATCTCTTTCTCCTGTTTCAAGGTCCATTGGGACACCCTCAGATGATTGCAGCTATAAAAAAGCAGAAGTCACCTGGAGTTTGTAGAAATTCTAATTGAGTAAAACTACGATTATGGCAGCCTTAGTTCATCTGTCTCTGTGTGTTTGCTTCATGTTTCTTTATTTGTTTGGTCACAGGTAGACTTTCGATCAAGGCACAGATGGCACAATGCCACCAACGTAAGACACACATATCATTTCTGGCTCATTGAGACTGACCAACTGCAGAGATAGGATACAAGTCGATGCACTGCCAGTGTGTGAGAAACAGGAATTTTCAGTGTAGGACTAAACAAAGGCCTGGGTTCTTCCTAGAGGAAGTGCTTTTGGAAATATTTGTTTATCAATCTCTGTTAGTATAGAACAGAAACAGTACTATCTGTATGCTTTATAAGAAAATAAAGGTTAGCAGTGTGGGTAGAAACAATATAGGTAGGCAAGGTTAGCTTCATTGATATAAATAACAAATGCCGCTCAACTTACATGCATTGTGCGGGCCTGACGCCCTGCCTTGGTTTCTGTGGGAGTTCATAAAAGCGTCGCTTATGTAGAATAAGAATTACAGTCATGTTTACCATTTAGGAGAGCTCTCATGTAATAAAGACACATAAGTGTACTTATACATTGCAATGTAAAAATAATAAATATTTCCTATGATGGAACAAATTATGAGTTAAAAACTCAGGATCTATGTTAAGTATTAGGTGTTTAATGAGCCACTAGATTAAAAATCTATTGAGTAAGCAAGGATTAAGCCACAAACACTACCATCTAATTTATTTAAGTATATCTATCCACACAAAACACATTTTCCTTATTCTTCACCTGATTCTCACACCTCATTCTACCATGATTTTGTCATAACTTGTTTTGCTTTTAACCAGTTACCTTTGCATTCTGAAAATCTAGTTAATTTGTTTGGGCCACCATAAGGCCTAGGGATTCTGCAGAGACTCAGGATATGTGCTCTGACCATTAGTCTGTGATTTTACTATACTGAACTTTAAAAAGTTTTTTTAAGTCATAAAAAAAGCTGGGAGAAAACTGATTGATATTATGATTTCTAGTTTATAATAGAAGTGACAGAGGCGATGTGAAAATAACTGATTGAAGGTCATGCAGTGAGTCAATAGAAAAGATCTCCTTCCCTTTTTTTTTTTTAGTTTTCTTTGCTTACTGAGGCACTTAGTAAGTCCCAAGTGGGCTCATTTGGAGCCCACATTCATAAATATGACAAAAAAATAACAATGGCCTAAATTAGTCCTGGTTGCGCCAGCTGCTGAACAAGTTCCCTAAATCGTTTTATTTCACTCTTCTTGACCTATACTGCTACTGCTAGTTATTTTCCCGTATAAAATAGATCCTTTTACCTTTTTGTACATATACATAATCGAGCCTATGAGACATATTAGTTTCTTTGATTCTCAAGAAAAGACCTAAAAGCGGTTATAGTTTTGGCAATTTAACTTATTGGGGTGACACAGAGAGTTAAGTGTGTATTTTTGTTACTGGGGATTTATTTGGCTTCATGTGCTAATGACATAAAAAAAAAAAGCCTGCTATATAGAGCTTGCAGGCAGGAGAGGTGAACTCCCACTACTTACCTGAGAAGACAGCATATGTGGGGGCATACGTTCAATCCCCCAGGTTTCAGGGCACTGAGGGTAGTGTGTGGCTAGGACAAAGGACATGGAGAAAACTCTGAAGTGAGACCACTTTGCAATTGGCCCTCATTTGTTTTAAGAGATTTTATTTATTTTTAGGGTGAGAGGAAGGGAGGAAGAAAGAAAGGGAGAGAAACATCAATGTGCAAGAGATACATCAATCAGTTGTCTCTTGCACCCCCTACTGGGGATCTGGTCTGCAACCCAGTCATGTGCCCTGACTGGGAATGGAACCCATTACCTTTTGGTTCTCAGGCCAGTGCTCAGTCCCTGAAGCCACACACCAGCAGGGTGCCCTTATTCTAATATGGACCTGTAAGTTCTATCAGCTTTCCCACTTGGGCAGAATTTGTCTTTAATTTTCTTTTTCTTTTAATGTGATTCCAAAATGGAATATTTTAAGGTATCATAGTCTTTGGGAAATAAATTCCCTCTCAAATCACAAGGCAGGTTCCCAGAATCCTTTGGGCTCTTGATTTAGGATGGGGCATGAACTGGGATTTTGTTATTTGAGCCTGTGTTACTAAGATGAGACCACTGTACTTTCTGAATGCCCAGAGCTACATTTAACCCTCTTAAAGTCTCAAAAATCAAATGAATAAGTGGGAATGCTTCAAAAGTATTTACAATAGAGTAATGGCATATTTATGTTTATTTGATATCATTCTATTGTCCAGATGAGATCAACTTGCCCCAAGAAACCCCTCAGTCAGTTTAGGAAACTGGGATTCTCGGCTAGTCCATCTTTCTGACACATGTATGTAGCTAAATCTTCTGCAGAATAAATTAATTTCAGAAACAGGGACAGAGAGGGCAAATTATTAATTCCTGATAGACCACCAGATTTGTCCATATTGACAATCTGCTTTTCCTGGGCAGTCTATAGTAGCAAACTCCTATTAATCTAGTCAAAGTCAAATGAATGCATTAAGAGAAACAGAGAACAGTCTTCCCATGCACCCTTGAAAAAACAGCGTCCAAAAATAAGGGGAGGGAGAGGAGGTTGCATTGCATATATTGCATATTATGAAAGTATTACTAGATTTAAAAAACAAACAAAAAAAAAACAAAGAGAAAAACCAACTCCACACACACAGAAAAAAACAAAACTTCTCTATTCACCTAGTCATATATGTCAGGTAAGACAAAATTGAAATATTTTTATTAAATCTACTGGCACATTTAGCTCACTGTGCAAATACAGTCTTCACTTTTGTCAATAAATATTCATGTTAATTTTCTGGATAAAAATCAATGTCATGCTAGGAGGAATGCTGTGGAAAGTGGCTAGATTAAACTGTGGCTCTCGTCTACATGTTTCCAGTACCAGAAATAACCATATGGTGTTAAATGTGTGCAGGTCACTCTGGAGATTTACTGTAATTATGTCATGATGTGCTTATTGTTATAGCTTCAGCAGCTTTTCTTGCCTCTCTACCTGCTTTGTTCAAGAGCAGCTGCTGGCTTCAAGCTGTTGACTGTTTCCAGCACTGAGGCTGAATGAAGAAATGCTTTCTAGGGAAGTCATGTTCCAAAGCAGGAATAGCAACAATAAATGCATTCAATGGGGGAACATAAAGTTCACTGAGCAAAAGTCTAGTAATCAGACTGTGTTAATTTAATGCTGCCAGGTCCAATTGGTAAATGCTATCTCTGCAATTTATGCAGAGCCGAAAGGGATGGGGGAGACATTTAATGGATGGAATAGAATACTTCCTTGTAGAGTGCCTGATAGTGATGGTTTCATTAAAAAGATGGCATGAGTGAGCCTGGACTACTATTCCTGCTCACCGTAAGTGCCAGGACAGCAGAATTACAGATGCCAGGGTGCAGAACATCCCATTACTTTTTGCTAAAGATAATGCTCAATAAAGATATATATATACACATAGACATATAGATATATACACACATATACTTATTTAACTACATACTACATATTAAATGTTCATATATATGAGCAGAGGTGCTTTTAGACAAATGCCTAAAACACTTATTGGAATGCTGTGTATGGGAAGTAGATTTATGGTAATTGCTTTGGGTACTGATTTTATGGTAATGGTACCTGCTTTCTCTTTTTTAAAAATTGTTTTAGAACAGTTTTGAAAATGCCTTTATTTTTCTTACAGTTTATGAGTAAGTAGGTAGGACTAAAACAGATGCACCTCAGGGATGTTATTTCTCATACGAGGTCCCTTTGAATTCTTAGGGTCCTTTCCCCCCAGGTCCTTGGACAGGAAGTGCATAATTAATGGAGTTTATAAGGAACAATGGGTTCATGTGTCCACATCCAGCATCTCTGAACCTCTCTGGCCTCCCCCGTCACACAAATGCCTGTCTTTTCTCTTTTCCCCTACCCTGGCTGCTCCTGGATAACTCTTCATCCTTCAAGACTGAGCCCAGGGTACCTCATCTCCACCCCTGCTTTCCTAATCTCTCCACATGCTTAAGTGTCCCTTTCCTGAGTTCCCCCATTATCTGGGTTTTTTCTTATATAACAGTATGTATCACCTCCCCTTGCCCTGTGTATTTGTCTTCAACTTGGAATATACTCTTAAGAGCCGGAAATTTGTACACGAAATTATACTGTCCTGACTTCGGAAACATTCAATGGATCCTTTTCTAGAATGTGAATTGAGAGATGTGAAGTGTACACTAGTGTAGAGTGCAGGCTAGATCACAGGTCCCTGTCACCAGCACTGTGACCTGGGCCGCCCACTGCAATGAGTTCAAATGACACCGGCTGCTCCAACAAATAGGTTGGGTATCTAAGACCATATAACATGGCTCCCATATCAAATCCATAGTTTACCCTGTGTGAACACTGCAGCCTGCAACACATACCTGACTGTTTCATGGAAGTGATCGTGGCACGTGGGATCCCAAGAGTCTCCACATAATTATCTTAGTTTCTATGATAAAATAACCACCTTAGTCTTAAAAAGTTACTTCAGTGCTCACTTACCTCCCTAGCTTTATGTTCATTTTAAAGACTACGATATAGGAGAGGGGCCAATAGCATCATATGAGAATAGGAATATTTTAACTCCGTAATTATTGTCATCTACAAACCCTGAGGTAATTTATATAAATCTCTGAGAAAAATAGCAAATACATTTTTGTTTATTTTCTCCACTCCACTTTTATGTTTAATGAAAATATTGAAAGGAAAACTAGCTGGAACTTCTCCTCTGCATTGGTGAATGATAACTTACTCATTACAAAATGAGTTAAGGCCGTGTTTCAAAGAAAGGCAAACTGTATTAGTAAACATAGTAGTATAGTTTATAGTAGAGATGATTTTAGGTCCCTTTAATGAATAATGGCTAAATACTCCATTTAATACAAATATCACATTCCAGATCTTTGTCCTGTACCATTAAGTATCAAAATAAAACTACCTGTATTTTGATCATCTGACACCTTCAAGGCAATCATAGTAAGCCAGAAACAGGGAAGAGGTTAGAAGCATGATCTGAGTCCTGTATTCAAAAAGACCTGTATTCAAAACAGAAACTACAAAGCCCTTGAACTTGTTACCATGTGCTGTTCTCCAGTGAGATTCCTAACTGAACTTGTTCTGTGTTATATGAGGAGGTGCCCCAAGGGAGACCTCATTTGTTACCAATGAGGTAAATATTTTGGGGTTGAAAAACCAAACAGGTCCATCTTTTCTCTGGACAATGCTGGGTGTATGACTTTTCCCCATCCTTGTTTGGTCAGAATACACTTCCCGAAGGGGTAGCCATGAAAAGAGAGCATGGATAATGCAGAAGAGAGGAATGTCAAGTTGTGCATTGACACGGGAACCGGTGCCTACACAACCTGAAAATAAGGGACAAAGGAGGAAGCAACATAAGAGGCCAGGACTTTAGTTTGCCTGAATTCGAAGCAAAGACATGTGTCCAAAGGGCCAGAAAAGTCAGTTGTAAAGGATTTGAATGTTACAGATGAGTGACAGTGAGCAAACCTGGAGTTTAGGGAACTGGCAGGCAATCATGCAGGTTTTGGCAGCAGTGTTTCGTGCTAATTGGAAAGGAGATGGATTGAGAGCAGCGAGGTTAAATGGAAATAAAGCTGAAGTCTCCGGGAGTGTACTGATGAGAGCAGAGAGCACCGTCTGGTCAAGAGGGATGCAGAGATGATTTCTGGAGACCTTTCAGTAGAAGTGATCCAGGATTTTTGGACAATCTGAATGCAGCACAAGAAAACACAGAGGGAAAGACAAGCTTAATTCCATGCTTGGAATGAAAGTAATGTTTCCTATAGTGAAATTTGCAAGGGGAAGGTTTAAAGAGAAATGTAAAAAGTTACAGCTTAACTTACTGTTTTTCTTGCATTCATTTCCTCCCTCCCTCCCCTTTTTTCTTCTTTCCTTCAAATCACGTTAAAAACCTACTCCATGCACAGTGAGAAGTTGGGAGAGCAGGATGAGGGAATGGATGGGGGTCTTAAATATTTGATGACAGGCCAAAGGAAGTCATGTGACAATATGAACACAGTACGTAGAAAGAAAAGTAAACGTGTAGAACAACACAGCAGAAGAGGGAGAAGGTGGAGTCGGTGTGTTCAAGGAGAAGGCTATCACCACCACCCATGAGGGGTGTGAGGAGACGGTAGTGGCTGGCAACAGGGAGGAAGAAGGCTCAACCTGAGATGCACTGTGGAAAAACAGAAGGCAAGGGGAACCCAGCTGGATAAAAAGGGACAGGAAGAATGTTGTCTTGAGGGTAAAAAGGTCTGAGAAAAGGGTACGGCTCAAGCGCATACACTCAAACTTAGAGGAGAAGGGTACGAGTGTCAGATCATGCACGTCTTTGTCTCCTACACCAGCTTCTAGGGTTCTTATGGTCTAGTAATTTTATTCAAGTTTTTTAAATAACATCTTGGTTTTGGGTTTGCTCTCCCTATTTTGCCTTTTTTTTTAAGCCTTCTTTTTGAAACCATCTCACTTACACAGTGGGTTGACCAGAAAGATCTCTAGAATTGCTTCCGGTTTCTGTGTTCTAGGTTTATGTCATGACTGGGATGGTTTGCTTTGCGCAACTTCTTGCCAATAATCTCATACAAAATGTGGTTGGCAATTCTTCTGTGTTCAGTTTTGAACAATGACAACTGGATCGAACTTGAGAAATCACTGCATTAAACAATCATATTTTATATTTAATATATCTTTTACTACTAATTATAATGATTCTCTAACAGGCAGAACTTAAATGTTGCTCAGGTCTCCATAGTAGCCTCTCACATGTTTACCTCAAGTCACTTTTGTGATATATGCAAAATGTACCAAGTACTTCAGTATTTATTTGCCAGTTTCTCACCTTCTGAAGCCCCCAAACTAGTAGATTTTAAAACTATAAACATTTATTTCAATATTAAATAGTAACTGCAAAAATAAAATAAAATACATTTCTATAAGAGCCTAGAACAAGAAGTTGCCAGAGAATAACCTTATCTGAGGAAGTTAGACAGACGACCTATTTGGGCTGGCTTTTAGAGGAGGCATGGCTAAGAACTTACTTGATGGAGAAGAAAGAGGGGAAGTGAAATAATGTTTTAGATAAGAAAAAGCTTGTTCAAGTGTAAGAAGCATCAAAGACCAGGGAGTGGGACCATGGAGCTGGATCTGATGTCCTTCGGGGTTATGGCAGTTGGGTGTCATGATTTGTCTTCTTCTACTTACTCACATCCAAATGTAACAGCAACTCAGTAAACGTTGGTTAAGTGACCCGCTGACTAATGAACGAGTTTGGAGACATAGAAGAACATACCATGGAGAACCTTGTGTGTTAGACTAAGAAACCCATTTTCACCTTCTTGGCTGAAAGAAACCTATTGCACTGATTATATATGTCAGATTTTCATTTGGATTCTCTTCAATGGGTTCTTTATTTGTTTTATGGAATTTCTCTTTATTTGCCCTCTCCCTAAATGCTTTAAAATGATATTTGATGGGGTCTGTGATCAAAATTTTACTTTTACTAATGAAGGCAGTGGTTGCCGAACTTCAGTGTGCACCAGAACCAGATTGCCGGGACCCACCACACAGTTTCTGATCCAGTAGTCTGGCTGGGGTGGGAGAACCTGCGTTTGTAACCAGTTCCCAGGTGCTGCTAATGCTGCTGGTCCAGGGATTGCACTGTGAGGAACCCAGTGCTAAGGAAGCTCCACTACTACAAGTACTTAGGCTGTGGACTGCTGTTTTAAATTTGAAAAAAATGTAAAATATTTTCAACAGATTCATGCAAACACAAAATTTCAAGCAGAGATAGAGTTATTTTCTTATTGCCTCTGATGATATCAGATTGCAGGTATAACCAATTTTATGGAATTACATTCCTGAAAGTTGATTCATATGTTGAACCACTTTACATCACTAAGGAAACAAACTTTTAGTTAAATTCTCAAGAGAGGAAAATATTTTTGGTGTAAATGCTCACTCTTAATTGGTTAAGCTTTATGTTTTTACTGTTTTGAAACTTAATGGTGTCTAACATGGAGGCACCTCTAAAGAACTCCTCCTTTGGAAATGTAGTGATTTTTACTGTATTACAGGGAGCGAGGACTTTCCACAATACCCTCAGAATCCCACCTGCACTAGCCGGAACTATGTGGGCTTTGCCATTTAGTGGCAAGTCTGGGATTGGATCTCTCTGCATGGTGACTTTTTCCCACTTGCTGTGAATAAGAACAGCTGCCCTTGTGGTCTCTGCATTTGAAGCTAGTGTGTCTGCTTGAGGGATTTAGCAGAGTCTGGTGGTGGCTCTTCCCGTGCTGGAAGCAGGAGGGAGATCACACTGGTCAGCCACCCACCCACAAGGCCGATGACAGCATGTGACGTGCTGCTGCTCAGCGTCCCCAGACTGTTCTCTCTAGGGGGTCCTTATTGCTTTGGGCCTCTCACATGGAATCTTCTTGGTAGATGCACTACCAAACCCCCTTCTTCCAGTAAACTATACAAGAGAAGTCGTTTCTTTGAGTGGAGGAGATATTGATGTGTGGGCAGCACAGAAATGACAAATGGATTCAAGTCTTAATAAAGAGATAATTTAGTTAAGCACATCCAATAGAAAGAACACGGAGATGTAAAAAAGTCTCATTAAAAAGTCCCCACTGGGCCCACACTGAAATATCTAGGCCTCTTCAATCGCCCACAGGAACAGAGGTTCCTGTTTTCCGTGGCTACATTAAAAGGAATGGAAATATGTGAACCTTTTTTTCTGTTAATGGGAAGTGACTGCGGTAGTGAATTAACACTTTCAACTTACGATTCGTTCTCTTTCAATAAATGGCACAGGTTATATTTCACCTGTCAAGTATTTACTTATGTTTGTTTGAAAATGTGTTTGAAGAAGAGGGTGGGTGGGAAATCAAGCCCAATCCTGATCAGAGAACAGTGTGCATTCTCTCTACTTAGAGAGTTGAAAATTTATCATGACATATATTGGCTGCACAGTCAAAACTTATCACCGCCCACAACTTTCGGAGCTCGACAGGATGGCTCTGCGGGAGCCACTTCCTCTGCAGGTGCGGTTTGACGTGTGGCGCGGGGACCCGGTAGAGCAGAGGCAATCCTTTCAGCTGGGCCTTACGTGGATACAGTGATGGGGAGGCTGCATTAATCTCGCCTCATAAACATTTTTAAAGCATTGTTTTTATTCAGTTTATGGTTTTGGTGGTCATCATTTTAAGCTGGAAAATATGTATATTATAGAACATTGATTTATACTGTCCTTAAAATGTATATTGAGAAGAAAAATTATACCCAAGTCAGCACATTTTGTTTATATTTTATCACAAGTTATCAAGAGTATTTTTCTCTCTGGACTGCAGTGACTTTACTATTTTGCTTACACAATTCTTTTTGAGGTTTAATACTGAGTTGACATAATAATATCCTATGGTTATGAGTTCTTACAAAGATATTGGCCTTTATTATAAGAACTTCACATCACATAATCTAAAACTTAACATTTTAGCTAATAAAAGATTTTTAATGTTTATGCCCTTAGTCAAATACCATGACCCTTTTATAAATCATAAACAAATTACTACTGTGACCACTTTCAAACATATGGTGTCAGCATGCCTTTCTTATAATAGCCTCTTTAAAGTTTTCTAACTTATGACTGTAATGTTTTCTTTCTATTCTGCACATGATACTGGTCACTAAGTATCTGGCCCTTTAATATATTAGTCATCACAGTCCTCTGGCCCCTTAATGATTAGCCATTTCATAATAATTTGTTCTCTGAATCTGTTCACCACTTTATTTAGGTGAGTCACTGATTATATATATATATATATATATATATATATATATATATATATATATATATATATATATACTTGTCACTGATTATGTATCTGTATTTAGAATTTGAAGTAAATCTTAGATTCTTTGAGCGGCATGCATGCTACATTCTTTTTAGAGTTTGCTCTTCTGTTTACATTTCTCCGACATTTCCCTTGCCTTTCCTATGTCATTACGCTCCTGCCTCTGTTCCTTTCTCTCACTGGTTTCTCTTTCCTGTAAGTTTGTCTGCTTCACTGGTGCTCACGATACAAAATCTGAATTTAAATGATCTCTCAGACTTTATTCCTGTTTTTGGATTCTCACCTGTTTATGGGTGAAAGTGCTTAGAAGGATAGAATTACAAGAAACACAAAAGATTTTTCTCATATGTAAAGAAAACTAGAAAGATTCTAAATTACATTCAGTCACAGATTTGCCAAGCCTTCATTTTCTCTGTCTCCACACAGCTCCATCTCCACTCTCTACTCCTATCGACTGTAACAGAGCACATATACCATGCGTTTCCTCTGGCCAGATACAAAGTGACTGGAATGGAACGACAACAACAAAACTACTCTCTTTGAAAACTACATCATTCTATAGCATCATAAGTCAAAGGCCACAGAGAAATTTATCTGAAAAAATGTCAATACAATATACCAAAAGAGATGTTTTTAATAACATTTTCCCCTAAAGTGAATTAGAAGACAGTTATATTGTATGACCTATATCAAAGATGATATTCTTAAGCAGTTAAGTAGGAAGGATGAAAAAAGATACTTAATTAAAACAAATTTCTACTTCTTTATAGTTGGCCTTGAAAATAAACAATATATAAATAGAGCCTTAGGTTATATTTCTTATCGTGTTACCAAAAGGGTATGTAACTAGAATCAACACAAAGATTTGGAGAGAATATGGGGCTGTAGAATAGGAAAGGGTTCTAGCTCATTTCAACCACAACATAATTGACAGGCCAACAAAATGAGACTTTTTATAGATATGCAATAGGGAAATAGGTACCGTGGGAGTTTATTCTATACATAAACACCTGATTTACTCTTAAATTGCTTCTTAACCAAAGTCATTTGGTCACAAGTCAGAAAATGTGCAAAAACATCTGAGCATCTCAAATATTTCACCAGTTCTATGGGGGATGCCTTTTATTTATGGGGGATGCCCTCAGTTTGTGACTCAGTATGAATTATTGTTATTATTTTTTATAATTCTATTAATCTTAGTTTTTCTGCCTATAGAAGACTGAAAAGAGGAAATATAGAAGGTGGAGAAGAGGAAAAAGACAATTTTGGTCAAATGAGGCAGATATAATTCAAATGTCAAAAAGTGATTTATGATCAACTTCTTATAAAAGAACAGATAAAGCAGATTTTTAAAAGAACTAGACAATTACAAAAAATATACTAACTAAAAATTTTTAAGTCTATCACAAGGAGGAAAAAAGAATAAGAAAAAAAATTAAGAAGACGCTCCAACACACAATCAATATTCCAGGAGGTAACAATAAATTGAGACTTAAACTGGTGGATCATTTTCCTTAATTAAAGAAAAACATAAAAAAGTAAGTTCTGAGTGAAAAGCAATAAATAATATTTAAAAATCCATATCTAATTATGTTCTTCATTGGCATTTCAGAATATCAAAGAGTTTTTAAAGCTTCTAAAGTAAATAGGCACTTTACCAAAATGTATCACAAGCAGACTCAGAGACAGCTTCTTTCGAGGAACAACTAAAGCCAGCGACAACGGAATCGTTCCGAAGGACTTAGGAAAAGAGCTATCAAATTAAATTCTATACCAAATAAAATTTTAACAGGTGAGAATAAACTAAATATTGGTTTTGATATATGAAGACAAAACTTCCATACCTGGAGAAGTTTATTAAAATGATATACTAGCAACAAGAAAATTGATAATAGGAGGAAAAAATGGAATACTAAGAAGTAATAGAAGATAAAAAGTTCTTCAAAACATGGGGAAAATACAAGGAATTAAAAATAATAAAAGTCATAATAAATTAAGAGTTGTTATTAAGTAGACATAAAATAATAGACATCAAATCATGAGATAAAGAAATTTAGAGTATTTGGAGGAACTTAGAGCACTATAAGTGTCCTGAATTACTCAGGAGAAGGCAACACATAGTGATTATATACGGTTTTGTTAAGGATGCAGGGTAAAATGTACTGCTTACCACTAATAAAAGCAAAATAGAAAATATGACTTCTTAAGAGTACAGAATAAAAGTGAATTTAAAATTCACAATATCCAAAATAAGAAAGTAAAAAAGTGAAAAAAGCCCCAAAACTCAAAATAGATGGAAAACTTAAACATAAGACCTGATACTATAAAATTCCTAAAAGAAAACACAACAGAAACACTTCACAATCTTGGTCTTGACACAATGTCTTTGAAATGACACTGAAAACCCAGGCAGCAAAAGGAAAAATAGACATGCGTAGTGGGACTACATCAAATGAAAAAGCTTCTGCATAGCAAAGGAAATGATCAACGGAGTAAAAGAGCAAATTACATATTGACAGAAATTATTTGCAAACCATATATCTGTTAAGGGGTTAATTTCTAAAATATATAGGAAGACTGACAACTCAATAGCAAAAAAAAAAAAAGCGCCTAATAACCCAATTAAAAAATGAGTAAAAGATCTGAATAGACATTTCTTCAAAGAAGACATACAAATGACTAATAAGGATGTGTAAAATATGTTCAATGTCATTAATCATCAAGAAAATGTAAATTAAAACAAAAATGAGCTATCACCTCCTAGCATAATGAAAAATATGCCAGTATGGCATAATTCCTATTCCCAACTTTTAGTATGGTTATTAACAATAAATAAATAAATACATTTTTAAAGATCAAGTGTTGATAAAGATGTGGGTAAACTGGAACCCTTTTGTTCTGTCATTGAAAATGTAAAATGGTACAGCCATGATGAAAAACAGTGTGGAAGTTTCTTAAAACACTAGAAACAGAACTACCACATAATGCAGAAATCCCACTTCTGGTTATCTACTCCATAGAATTTAAAACCAGATATGTCAAATATTACCGGCCATTCTGTGTTCACAACCGTCAAGAGGCAGCAACAACAAAAGTGCCCATCGACAGATCCAGGGATTAAGAAAATGAGGTATACACATAGTCTGCTTTAAAACCGAAGAAACTCCTGTCATATGCAACAAAAATAAGCCTTAAGGACAGTATACTAAGTGACATAAATAAGCCATCACAAAAAGACAAATGCTGATAGATTTTCCTTATTTGAGGTATCTAAGTCAGTCAAACTTACAGAAGGGGTAGAAGGAAGGTATTGCCAAGTGAGTGAGGGAGGGAGAAACCTGAAGTTACTGTTCAGTATGTAGAGGTTTTTAGTCAAGCAAGATGAAAGAGTTCCAGAAATCTCTTGTACAACCATGTACATATAGTTAAAAAGATTGTGCTGAACAGTTAAAAGACTGTTAAGAAGGTAGATTTTGTGTTATCTGTTTTCACCATACACAAAAATGAGGTAGATATTTTTGTTATGATTATTGAAGGTGAGAAAACTGAGACTTAGAGAAGATGCCTGTGTTCCTCTGTGCCCTTTACACAGTTTCGGTAGTTAGAAATGGCAAATCCTCTCCTTTGCCACCTACTTTTGTTAACCTTACGCATTCTCCTGTGACATCTTCCTCACCAGTCCTCTCCTTATTCCACACTCACTACGCCTCATAGTCAAAGACTTACTCTCTCTTGTCTTTTAATATTTCCCAGAGAACTCTTCTGGAAAAGTATTCAGTATGCTACAATTAATGATTAAACATTGATATAATGGACTCATTTTTTGAGGAACACGATGCTCTGATTAAAGGTCCTCCTTTGTTCTTTGGAACTAAAGATATCCCCCTTCCTTTTTCCAAAGTTTCAATGACATACAGTTAAAAGGCACTGTCCCATAGTCATGAAGTAGACACTTGACTGATTGACAAGGAATAAGAAACAGACATAACTTAGCAAAACCAAGTCTGGAAGCTTTTTCCAGAAAATTTCTTTTAAAATGTTAGAAAGATGAAAGAGATGAAAGCAGTTCTCACATTCAGTACTCCTGGAGACTACTTTAGCAAGAATTTATTTCGTGCCCCATATTCTTAGAAACCGTCATCTTAATGACGAAGGTGAAAATAACGGAGGAAATTTGGTTTCCTAGCTCAAAGGATTTGATTTCCTTTATTTGCTGGAGGCACACATCATTGCAGATTTGTAATTCCTTCCTCTCACCTCTCTGAGTCGGAGAGCAAAAGGCCCACCAAAAAGTGTTGATAAGGCACAAAAAGATGGTCAAAGAACCTTTCTCCTTCAGACTAAAGATCTAGTCAGTGGTACAGACATTAAGAATGACATTCTAGTATACCTCTTAAATATTTAAAGCAGTTTTCTCTCTTTTTAAAGTGTTCATTGTCAAGAAAAAGCAAAATATTGTATCATTCTTGGTGGCCAATTGAGTATTAAAGGTAAACTGTCCCTTTCTACACTTAAGATGACCTCAATTTGTAACTACTTGAATCACCTCCAGAGTCATGTATAATTTAATTATATATATTCCAGCTCACATAGAAGACCTCAAAATCAAATGGTGCCTTTGGTTTGTGAGGTCAGAATCGATAGCCATTAAGAGAATGAGATTTTTACATCTAGAGGAAAAAGCAAGTACTTAAAATATCCCTTGCCTTGGCCTCACAATTCTAGGCCCACAGACAATGCAGATATCACAGTATTTTGTCATGATGCAGTACACATCTTTAGTATCTGGAAAGGTAGGAGTTAACGCAAGAACTGATTGCCAATCAGAGAGAGAGCTAAAATTAGTTCAGCTTTCAGAGTGTTGGACTTGTGTGGCACGTTTAGAAAGGCAGACAGAACCTGCAGTGGACTGAAATGGATGGGAGCTATAAGATAAAAAGAAGCTTCTACGTAAGCCAAGTGTATGAGTTTCTCCATGTCGTTGGCATCATGTAAATGCCAGACACCATTTTATATGCAGCTTAGATATAGCAGATGTTGGCATTTAAGTATAGGTTGCTATGAGGGGAAATTGCCCTTGAAAGGAAAATGAAGTTTATTGCAAGAGAAAAATGATTTTCTCAGTTAACAGTTATGACCCCAATGATAGAATTGTTTTCAATCAGAGGTTGTGGAGTGGGAAAGGAGGAGAGATATAATGATACCTCACTTCTAAGCTACAAAAGAAAGAAAATCAGCATCAGTTTCAATTGCGGATGTGTGGGCTGTATACACAGAACCTTCTCCTCCCTCTCTTCTCGAACCTCAGGGCTTCATGTTAAATGAAACAAATCACATCCTTCGTGGTTCTGCTCTGTTTGGTACAGCTGCTTGCTGCAGGTGGTGCCCTAAAAATATATTGTTTGTTTATTTTGCCAATATAGCAGTCTGCAGAGTGGCACCTAAAAGCGCAACAGCTCCCTTCTCTGCCTGTCAGGGAACTAAATGATGGAAGACTAAGACCTCTGCCAAACCTAGCAGGCAATGGCCCAAATAAGAGGCACAGGCAGTGCTTGAGGCTCAGCTCCTGATAAGTTCCATTTTCTTTGGATTCATGAGGCAAAGCTGACAAGCAAACTATCTGTCATCAGAGGCTCTGACTGGGGTTCAGCCAAGGCAAACCAAGCCACGCACTGCCTTTGTGGGGAGAATCATTATGCTTCTCCGGAGATTAACATCTGTAAGCACATACGGTTTTAAGGGAAAAAGAATCCAAAATGAATCACAAAAGGAACGTAAAAATGAAGATTAATCTCAGGTAAATGTTGATGCAGGTATATTTAAATAGAGCTTTCAATGATTTTTTTTTTACATTTATAACTTAAATGATAAAATAATTTTCCAGACAACTTGGCAGGGCCCTCCATTAACTGCTTTTCTCACACAGTTGCTCCACAGGAAACAATAATCTATGTATGTGTGAAAATATTTTAAACACTCTAGTTACAATAATGACATAGCAAATTGTATTTTCATTATCATTATTTCAGGCTTTCTTGTCGAATGTCCTTTAAGAAAACACTACTCCAAATTTCAAGGTTTATATGAACTAACTGGCACTGAGGGGGATCACTGATGATAATGAGTCATGCCAATCAATCTTTGGCAAGCCATTGATTACTGTAAAAACCTTACTGAACTTTGCCGGGATTGTGATAAATAGATTTTATAATCTAATATATGAATAAGTAAAATGTAACACTTGGAGGAATTTTCTAGAAAAATCTTGAAAAGTATTGGCTTCTAGCCAGCAAATAACTAGTGTTTCTCTAAAATCTAGGGCCATAGATATGCACTTGGATTAGTAACATGGGAAGGAGGGGAGAGGCATCAGAAGAGTGAAGATGATGTCATGATTTCAACCTTCACGAACAGAAATTGTGTTGTTTATCATGACAATGACAGAGAGAAGGACAGACAGCTAAAGTCTTGAGAAGGGGAGTAGCAAGCACCATCTGGTGTGACAGGCAGAGAGAAGCAGAAAATGGGGGAAGGCAAAATGAATTGAAGACAGTTTAAAAATAAATTTAAGACTGATTCAAATGTGGGAAATAAAGAGTGGGAAAATGACCAGATTCTGGAGAAAAGTGTTCAGTATTTTAAATAAAGAGGAGAATTTAAATGGACTGAAGGCAGAGAGAGGAAAGAACAAGAATACAGGCAAGCTGACTTCAAGAATGGTGACCTGCATTTACTGACTGCAGGTTCGTGACCATGTTACACATGGTGAGAGATGCAGATATGCTCTCACGAGCAGAGCTCTCTGCCCTTACTTATCCAATACCTAGAATGTTCTTTTTTCCAAATATTTTCCTGGGCCAACTCTCATTATACTTAGAACTTGGCTCAAAGCCTGCCTATCAGAGAAGCCTTCTCAGACCACCTTCAGGGAGCTCTTTCACCTTGTCTTCCTTTATTCTGCAGTAGAGCAGTTGTGTGCAGCACCATATCTATACCTATCTGTCTATATAAAGATATATACATACGCATATATGTATATATACACATAAAGACATATATACATAGATATGTGAGTGTGTGTGTGTGTGTGTGTGTGTGTGTGTGTATCTTAGAAGAATTTAAATTGCATGAGAACAGGGAGAGTCATTCAGTGACTGAGTGAGTGCAAGGCTGTTTCTAGCTCCATGCAGTTAAACAGTACAGAGGAATAAAAGTGCTTTAAATTTGAAACTTTAGATGGAATTGATACAATCTTAAACAACCACCTAAAAACTACAAACTTTCACCCACTGGTAAGTGATGGTGTCTAACAGATTTAACTGCATCACTGATTGTATTTTTTAATTGAATGATTAGTTTGGCTTTGTCTCATTCCAATTTGGCCTCTTTCCCAGGAGCAGTAGGTCCGAGTAAAGCTCCTTGGCCTGCAATGCAGAACACAACAGGTAATGAATTGAAAGAAGAAAAGGACATTACCATTCTTTATGGGCATGAGTCTACATGTGAATTCCATATAAATGAAATGTGTGTGCAGAGTTAATAACTGAAGGAACAGTATATTCTGCATACAGCTCAGTTTCATCTGCAAGGGAAGAAGGAGAATTTCAAGAACATGTGGGATGACTAGTCATCTGGGTTTACTCAGGACTATTAGTCATCCTAAATCCAGTTTCTAATGAAGCTCCTGAATGTATTAGACAACAGCAATTATGACCCATTCCTTCATATGCTATCTGGGCACTAAGTTATGGGTATACTATCATATAATCATATTTTGGCAGGAGGCAAATCCATTCCACTTTTGTGATATGGTTTCCTCAACTTAATTCCAGATAAAATACCAAAGACACCCTGAAACTTTTAAGACCATAAGTTTGTACCAAAGAAAGGGTGGGTACCACATAACTATGTCATTGGAATTCAGATCTGAGACTTATGATTAAGGGACAATAATTAAGGAGTGGCCATGGTATGATACTTTTCCATGTTTTAGAGTGTAATTTCTCTTAAAATTGATTTTCATTGTAACATACACGGTATATTAGGACAAGATCAACCTAAACATGGACTGTGACTAATAGGATGGCTATGATGACATGAAATTACAGAAAATGTTATTTTCAAAATTTAGAAATTAAAAAGAGAGAAATGTACGCACAATTTTATGATGTACAATAGCAATCAATAAACTATGGAGAAGGGATAGGAAGAGGGAGATAAATGACTAGAAGACACCAGATATTGAGAGGTAAAAGGAATAAAGTTGCTGATAAGAAACAGATCAAACTTAAGAGGTGGGGAGATTGAGAATCAATAAAGAGAAAAGAGAAATGCAGACATTTCAGGATAAAAGAAGAGATAATGAAACCCAAATTATTCTTGGACCTATAACACTCTTCTAACCCAGTTCTTGACTTTGGAGTCATTATTTGCAGTTAGCATTAATCAAAATAATTAGCTGACAAATATCTGACTCATTAAACACAATATAATATTGTGTTCAGAGAAGTTCAGAGAAGATTATAAGTGATAAACATATAAGGGTAAAATAATGTGGCCTTGACTCTCAGGGTTACTACTTGAGAGGAATTTAACTATGTGTAGGAATCAAGACAAAGGTCAGAAGAATCAATGGCAGTGTCTGGACAAATGCAGCCATGATGCCACAAGGACAGGAACAGCAAGAGAATAATGAAGATTAGGAATCATATACTGGTTGTGTAGGAGAATGAATGGATGTGGAATAGTAGTTTAAAATCCTATTTATAGGATTGGTACAAGCAAAAGGTACAGAAGGAATATTACAGATGGCTCTTCTTCTACTGTGTAAACACTATTAAACTTAAGTATGTTTGCCCATATTGTAATTCTTTTTCACTCAAGTATAACATGCTAAACAATAAATTAGCCCTCATATTGTAGCTGTCATTATAAATCATCTTTACATCCTTCCTTTTAGAATGCCTTGCTATTATTTGAAAACATGGACACATTCTACCATTATTATAACTATCACTGTGTTACAGACTGACAGTGACCAGAGAGGAGGGGAAAGGGGCATAATGGTAGAAAGAAGGGGAAGGGATCAGTCAAAGAACATGTATGAATGACCCATGGACATGGACAATGGTGTGGGGATTGACTATGGGAGCAGGGAAGAGGCTGGATGGAGGAGGGCAAAGAGAGAAAAATCAGGACAACTATAATAGAATAACAAAAAATAAAATAAAATAAAGACATTCTTATAAAATAAAATTGCCAACAAAGACTTATTTCTTAAAAAAATTATTTCAAAATAATTGATTATAACTGAAAAGATATCCCAAAAGAAGATAATATGTATGTAAAAGGAAGATGGTAACATTTTGTTCAAAGACAAGAGCTCATGTTTTTAAAAAATACTCTATTTTAGTATATGTGTATATAATTATTTCTTCCTGAAATAACTTATGATTTAATATACTTTACTGTTTTGCTCCAAATCAAATTCATAATTATAAAATTAAATATAAGAAATAGAATTGTACATTTTCCATTGAATAATACTCTGTGCAGAAAATTTCAGTTTACATCTCATATTATTGAAGAAAACCTAATTATTGATGATTTGTTGCATCCTATATTCCTCACTACCATTTTAAATGTATTGGTGGTTTTATTCCATATTTGCAGGCATTCTCATAGATCAAG
This sequence comes from Tonatia bakeri, assembly GCA_004024845.1. Lineage (NCBI taxonomy): Eukaryota > Metazoa > Chordata > Mammalia > Chiroptera > Phyllostomidae > Tonatia > Tonatia bakeri. The sequence continues at coordinate 206,340 of PVIA01000796.1, forward strand.
TGATATTAAGCTTTGGGAATAAGAAAGCACTTTAAACATCACATATTGTTGGGAACCGCCCTACCTAGTTTCAGAAGCTGTAACCCCCAATGGCTAAGCTAAGTAAAGGACCTTGGGACCATAAGCCACTAAGGAGACAAAGCTTATCTTCCTGGCAGAGGCGCTGGCCTCTGCCTCCTTTTACTTCATCCTGCTTGGTCCCAGGTGGATGACTGGTTAGCCAATGACAGGTAAGATTTGTCAAGGGAGAGACAACCTAAGACAGGCATGGTCTTGAAGTAGTCCTCAGGGAAGGACTTGGGGGGCTATGGAAAAAGAGGATGCTGGACCCTTGCCCCTCGGCTTTGACATAGCCTGAGTTATTCTGTCTCTGAGAATTCTCCTAAGCTCTTGGCTGCCTTACTTCCCCTGCCTGACTTAAGCCTGAAACAATGCCAGAGGACAATGCAGTCTTGGGCAAGAACAGGAGGATCTCCGGGGCAATCAGGCCTAAGCAAGAATGCATAAAATCCTGTGAAAACTGCTTTGTTAAGAATGTCCTCAATTTTCTGATAAGGCTTCAAGCATTAAATGAGTTTGTTTCCCAAAGTTTTATAGTCCTTTAGGTCCTTTAGCTAACTGACCCTGACTCAGAATAAGCCCTTATAGTTTTTTGAATGTTATCTATTATTTGATCCTTACTGCCTGACAATGATTGATGAGCTTTACCTGTATTCCTGTGCAAAATTAACCCAATAAAAGCCCATTGAGGAAAAGGCTTCAGGCCCTTCTCCTTTGACAGATTGGCTTTCCCCCCAATCTGTCAACCTTTCCTCCCCAAGCAGACTGTGTCTTGGTAGACTTATTCTCACCCATGGCAGAGCACCCCCCCCCCCAACATATACATAAACAGACATTGTACACTGATGGATAATAGTTGATGTGAGATCAACTTGCCCCTGTGTAGGCTAGTGTGTTGGTGCACTAAATAGCAACACACTGACTCTAGGAATTACAGTTCTATCTGGGGAGTACGTAAAGTTAGTAGGATTTAGTTTATTTTTGCACATCACTGTGTGTTAGCCTGAAATAATACTAGTATTCTCAATGAGCAGTGGAAGAAATTGAGTTAAGAAGAAAATAAATAATACCATCTTTACTGTTTTCAAGGCAATTTCTTAAACATTGCCTCATTTAGTTCATAATTACAAAATAGTTTATTATACAGCTGAGTATAAGATTTAAGGATTGTGACTCCCTGACTGTGAATATTTTACCTTATATTTTAGAATTTGCATGTAGGGAGCACCAGAGAACATTAAAGACAAAAAATATCTTCTATTTAATTTTTCTTTAGAGACTATGTAAGTCCTTGCATTCTGCTTGCTTGTTCATGAATTTGCAGAACTACTCACCAATTTATAAGGGCACATTTCAGAAATAAAGCAAAATAAAATAAAAAATATGATAATTATTCAGGGTTTATTTTTTTTACTAAAACTTGATTGACATTTATGGATACAACATCAAGGCATTATGTTCTGAAATGACTGTGTCATTGTCTAGACCAGTAGGGTGTCCAACCCATAGCCTGCAGGCCACATGAGGCCCAGGATGACTGTAAATGCAGCCCAATACAAAATTGTAATTTACTTGAAACCTTTTTTTTTTTTTTGGCTCATCAGTTTTCGTTAGTGTCTGTGTATTTAACATGTGACCCAAGACAACTCTTCTTCTTCCCATGAAACCCAGAGACACCAAAAGGTTGGACACTCCTGGGAGGAACTGGGAATGGTTATAAAGTTAAACATGTGCTCATTTTAGAAGAATCAATGGGTCTTGATTATTTTTGACTATTCAAGGACAAATTCAGTGGGGATGTAAAATTAGTGTGTGGAGTATTGTTTATATGTTTTGCAGTACCGAACTGTGCCAAGAAATATCCTTTCCTGTTTCTGTTTGCCACCTTCATTCTCCTATTTCAACAACTTTGTCACTGGAAAAATCCCCTGTTCACAACAGTGGTTTGGTTCTTCTTCCCATATTTTTGTGATTATTTATGTAAACTGTTCTGATGTTACAGAAAGACAAGTCACATATATTTCATTTATTGGGTTACTACCTTTTGACAACTATGTTCGTGTATCTTAGTGCCCGGGAAAACTAGAGTTGGTGCAGTGTGTGCAATATCTGACGCCAAGCAGTAAAGCTATTGAGCCAGTACAAGAGCTCGGAAAGCAGCAGAGTTTTTGTCACTTTATCCCTTTCCATCACAGGCAGCAAGTAGTTTTGTTCTAGGAGGAAAATTGTTGTGCCGCCTGGACAGTGAACTAGGAGTCAGAAGACTCTGTTTTCAGTCCTAGCTCTAAACCAGCTCACTCTTTAGTGTGGAGGTACAGTGTTTGACGACAGGTAGTTATGTGATTGACTAGACCCTGCAGTACAGGAAGGCAAAGTTTTTTAAATTTCTTCACCCATGGTATTCTTAGGCAAGTCTTAGCAAGCCAAATGGCAAATATTAATCATAAACTGGGAAGAGTTGGAAAGATGTGACTCTATCCATCTAAAAGTATATATTTTATCTTCAAACATTTTTACTACAATCTGTTAAACAATGATTTCCATCATTGCATAAGCTCTAAAAGGTACATATTTTTCTGAATCGGGAATAGATGTAACTGAAGGATGAACTAGGTAGTGAACCTGTGGACGGCATCGGGTATTAGTATTTATTCTAAAGTCTCCTGTGACTTCCTCGATAATCGGTTTCTGGTTTCTAAGCCAATTTAGTATCTGTGGGAAATAATGAGAATATTTACATTTTTATCAATATCCTTTGCTGGTCTCCTAAAAATATTAATAATCAATCTGATTAAAACAATAAGAACTTAGAAGTGTATCAGCAGTAAAAGAAATCAAGGAAATAAAGGGGAACGCTCCCAACAATTTTGCTTGGACAAGTTTACAGATATTGGTCCTGAGGAGGGAGCTAGAGAAAAGAGGGATTAAATACTTGTTTTTTTTCCAATTAATTATTTGGAATCTTTTTTTAAAAATTTTATTTATTTATTTTTAGAGAGGGAAGGGAGGGAGAAAGAGAGAGAGAGAGAAACATCAATGTGTGGTTGCTGGGGGACATGGCCTGCAACCTAGGCATGTGCCCTGACTGGGAATCGAACCTGCGATGCCTGGTTCGCAGCCCGCGCTCAATTATTTGGAATCTTAACATATGTTTTGAAATATAAAGTAACCTCAGGCATTGCAATAAGTGTTTTTCTTGAAAGCTTCATTTATTTACATTTATTTGTAGAACAACTTCCCTTTTTATTGTGTTGGTTACAAGGAGTAAGGTGTAATGTGTGCATAAATATGAAGCATAGACTCCTCCATTCCCCTTACCCACGGCAGACACAGCCAATTGATCATGGTGGTTTGGGGTTTGTTTCTTTTGCCACTACACAAGAAGGAATTTGGGGGCCTCAGGAATCCATTATCCATTAGGTAGTGCTGGCATACAGGTTGGAACCCATTTCCTATCATTGGTGCCAGAGAAAAACTTAAACCAACAAGCCCATCCTCCCTATTTACTAGCTAAGAAATCTTAAGAAAGTCTTTTAACCTGTGCTGCTGCCCTCACAGGACTGTTACACAATTTAAAGGATTTAATTCCCATGAACACATTTTGTAAACTGTGCAGTTCAATCACACATTTGAAAAAATTGGCTCAATTTTTCTAGGGTGAACCACACCATCTCTCTCGCTGATTCCCTCCCTGGCTCTTCCCATACATATTTATTTGATCCATTTTATAGATGTGGGTTATTTTTAATTTCTGATTTTATTAAAACTGTGTACACCTGCATTCCTTTTGAATGTGATGTCTGATACTAACTAGAAGAAAATGCGGCTGGAGCAGGAGAGCTCAAATTCTCCCACCTGGCTCATCATTATGGTGTTCTGGCAGTGCTTTCTGCTCGGCTGGAAGCTGTGTGATTAATAGCCCCTCTTCCCAATTATATGGATAACTCCTCTTCCTTTGGCTGTAGACAAGAAATATCTTATGTACGCACAATGCAAATAAGGGCTTTGTGAATGCTAATTTCAAAATCAGCTAGGAGTTGATTGGCAGAAAACCGAACAATGGTGTGACAGGCATGCCAGGGGTCAGGAATCTGTGAAAGAAAGGCTCAGTGAAGGTGTAGAAAAAGAACTAGAGAGATTTGGAGTTAATCAAGAGCAGTAGCTGGAAGAGCAGCAATTTATGAAAGCAGATCTAAGCCAGGTATCCTGGAAGAGAAGGCAGCTTCAAAGACCGGTGAAAACAATGAGAAGCGTGAGAGTTTAGCTGACTTTACAAAAAGCAGGATGGAATGAACGAGCCAATATTATGCCACAAGCTGCACAAACTGTATTTTCTTTCTGTCACGTCCCTGAAAAGTGCCTGTTTGCACTTGTTTTGAATCCTTAGGAACTTCACCTCATTTTTGACTGTGACATCCTCAAGGTTAGGGACTTGTCATTTGTTTCTCTAGATGCCAGCAGAGGCCAAGCGCTCAGGTAGTGTTCACTGGACTGGACTTAAGTAAACATTAGATCGTCAGGGGGGTGATTTGGGTAACACAAAAATGGGAGGAGCAGAGATTAAAGACACTATTTCAACTCTTGATCATCATAGCACAGTGATCAGAATGAGTACAGGAAAACGTAGTTGGAAGGCTTTCATCTAGGTAAAGCCAAATGTTCAAGATAGGTAAGCCCCATTTTGATTTGCATTGTAAAACTAGTTAAGATTTGCTAAGTTTCTACATAACAGATACTTTCAGCCCCAGACTGATGAGACAAAAGCAAGCCAAAAGACAGAGAGAATATTGATCTCTAAGCAACAGGCCTGGGTACTCAGTTACTAACTAAACAGCTAAAGTGATCCACAGGGGGCAGGTATTGGGAAAGAAGAATGCACCCTGGACAGAAAAAAAGGTGAAAACCGGAGATGTAAAAATACCACATCCTGTGTTAGCTTGTTCAAACAATTCTCCACTCAATTCTGGCAATGCAGACAGAATTGAGAGCCAGAAGCTTAAAATATCACTTATATCTGGCCTTATGGACACTCCATCTTTGTACTGTAGCCACTTTGCCTATTCAGATGGTTTTTACTTAAGTAAAATACTTTCTCTTTGGGCAATATGTCAGCCTCAACATATGTTTCCCTGTCTAAATGTATTTTTTAGAAAATTACATGTGTGCCAAAATTTTATGTGGAGTTTAATAAATCTATGAATTATACACACATACACATACACACACGCACATATATACACACATTATTTTGACTAACAATCTAAAATAGTCACATATAACTATCCAGGCATATATTCTATCTTTATAACATCCTTGATGCATAGATGGAAGCTTCCCAAAATGCTGGAGTACAGTACAAAAGGAAGTTCCAAATGAAGAAACATTTATGTACAACTGCTCTCTAACACATATATAAGGTGTTTTATCTGTCCCCTAAAACCGGAAATATTTTACTTAACCCATGAGAGAATGAATACTTCATCTAAGTGGATTTCAAGTAATGAAATGACTACTTCCATCCCACTGAATCTAACTAATCTTTATTTTAAGATAATGAAAATTATCATTTTTAGAGGTTAATTATAGAGTAGTTTGTTTATTAAGAAGTGTCTCAGAACATTTTGAAGGACCTTAGGACTCAGCACCTTAGCTACGAACATAATTCAAATATTCTGGAAATGATTTATGCTGGTTTATAAATATTTACAGTCCCCCCTTCCTTCTGGCCATTTTGTGATTGGCTGGGACTGTGTGACTAGTTCTGAACAATGAACTGTGAACAGTGATTATCTACTCCCACGGAGGAACATTTTTCACCACAGATTTATTTCGCTCTCTGGCGTGGCAGCCCAGGATGACTCAGATGGTGGCTGCTCCACTGCTGTGTTTTCTTAGTAACAGTCATGGCGGAACTTCCTGCTGACTCAGAAGAACAAACTATTGTGGTTTTCAGTCACAGAGATTTGGAAAGTGCTTCCTAGAACAGAATTCTTAGCCTATTGTAATGTATATGCATATAGAATATCATTCCCATAGTAATTAACTGAAGAAAAAGGTAAAAAGTGTATCATACTTGCAATATTTGTTAACAATTTTAAGACTATGCACATGAATTGCAGATCTACATGGAGTCTGAGGAAACAGATCTGTAATAAATAAATGAAGAAATGTATAATAAAGTTGCATTAATTTTATAAATTCCACAAAATTATTTCTTTAGCGTCAGTAAAAGCTTTTTCTGAGAAATAAGTATTGCTCTTATCTTTGTCCTAGTGATACAATATAAAATAGTGTTTTATATAGCATAGGCATGTATTGTGCAAATATGTTTTACAAATACACAAATAAAAAGGAGTTAGGAGAGTTCTTTATCAGTATAATTCTGCGAAAAATGAGGGCATGATTGTCCTAGAACTGAAATGCATAGAAAAGGGAATTGTTCTAAAAGAGAGGCAGGAATAAAGGTGATGGGTGACACTTTGGGAGAAGCCCAGAAAGAAGAAGATAGGGCACGTGGAGGAGTTTCAGGACTGACAGTATACACAGAAAGAGGCACCGTGTGAGAGGGAGAACACCCATTGAATCCTTATAAATTTGGGTATTACAGCACGTTAGATGTGAAAACTCTCTGATCTTCCCTTCAGAGTCTTTGGAAAATTTTACCAAAAGCCAAATAATCAAACCTTAACTGGTTGGATTTCTTATATAAAGAAATGCTGAAATTGCACAAATTCTATGTAGTAATTGCTGGAAATAATCAATACACTCAGTCCAGGGCAAGACTTAACCTCAAAATCTCTATTAAAATAAAAGTTGCATTAATTAGGAAAAAGCAAATAGCCACATGTTCCCTGAATATTCCATTTGTGTGCATTGAGACTGCACAGAAATAAAACAATTCCAGAAGCACTAAAGAGAGGGGTTGGCTGTGAACACTTACTGCGAGGACAATCTGGAGGGAACTATGAGCCACTTCTATGTACTGGTACTCCAGAAGACACCCTGAGACCGTGATGTAGCGATGGTCTTCTGGGGCCCAGTCTGGGGCAGGTGTCACTGATGTCACCGTACATCCTGGTCCATTCTCCATCCACCAAGATCGGTGCATTGAAATATTAAAAGTCAGGATAAGGTCTGTTTCCTGCAAGAAGGCAATTTATAAGGATGAGAATTACTTTATAAATGTTAGTTAGCTTATTTGGATTGACTTGTTCTGAATTTCCTATTTGGAAATATGATTCCCTCCCTCCTCTTATTATGTTTTATAGGAAGAAAAAAGCATCTAAAGTGAAGCTATCAGTTCTACCTGAAAATTATGTATCCATTGATTCTACTTATGAAGGTTTACTGACTACAACAATATAAATATATTTATTTGTAAAATTATCAGCAAGTTACATCAATTGTAAAACTGAAGAGCCCTTACTTCTTAGGACTTGTATATATTATAAAGGGTATAATTTATTTCCAAGTGAAGTTCATCTTATTTTAAATCTGTTTTTCTTTCTCTAAGAACATTCACCTTTTGCTCATTTAAATATTAAAGTACTGCTTCAATTCAGCAAAATTTAACATAATGTTGTGGCTAATACTAAAATTTGTAAAACCTTTACTGATTAAAACATAATGCTATTTTTCCCCTTCCTCTTCCTATTATTTTAGCAATTTATTCAGGGTCTTTGCAATCTTGTCTACTGTACTATAAATTAGCCATAGCATTTCTTAAGAAATATCATTAGCAAGCTATTGCAGGGTGGAGAAAATAAGTCAACAATTCTTTAGCCGAAGTGCAGCATATTCATGTGGAGGTATAAGTGCAATAAAAGGCATAGGTTTTGCACTTAACTTATAATCACACATACAAACATGAAGCTATCAAGAGCACATGGACAAATGTTTTCCAAGAAAAAATGGTGAAAAGAAATGCGTCAAAATCACTCTATTAGTCAGCAAATCATAAGGGAAGATGAATTCTAACAAACAGGGTCAGTGGAAAGAAAAAGGAATTTCCTGAGTCTCAGTGACAGAGTCACAAGATAAGAGATGCCAACCACTCTCACTCCAAAATGAAGTGCCGGATTGACTAGGTAGATCTTGCATAGAAAATAAGTGGTGATGGAAGGAGGCTTGACTTGGGACTGTGATCACTCAATACAGTGTAAAGATGATGTGTTTTGGAATTGTGCACCTGAAACTGTAATGGGGTGCAGCCACGAGCGGGCCCCAAATAGGGATTTGGAATGGGGTCCAGAACTCAAGATGTCCAGGAAATATTAGAAAGATATATATAGGATGTCCAACTGGGTGTGGTGTGTAACTCTTTTTGTACATTGTTGGCTTCATTTTCCTAGTATTTTGTTGAGGATATTTGTATCTACATTCATCTGAGGTATTTATCTGTAGTTTTCTTTTCCTGTAATATCTTTCCCCGGTTTTGCTATTAAGTTAATGTTTGCCTCATAGAATGGGTTGGAAGTTTTCTAATTCTATGCCCTGGAAGAGATTGCAGAAAATTAATATAATTTATTTCTTAAATGTTTGGTAGAATTCACCAGTGAGCCCATCTGGGCCTCATGCTTTTTGTTTGGGAAAGTTATTAATTCAATTTCTTTAATAGATATAGTCCTATGCAAATTGTTTCTTCTTGTGTAAGTTTTGGCAGATTGTACCTTAAGGAATCTGTTTATTTTGTCTAGCTTATCAATTTGTGAGTGTAGAGTTATTAATAATATTCGTTCATTATCCTTTTATCTATAGTTATCTATAGTAATGATCTCTTTTTCATTTCTGATACTAGTAATTTGTTTTCTCTAATTTTTTCTTAGCCTGGTTAAAGGTTTATCAGTTTTATTAATATTTTCAAAGAACTACCTTTGGATTTATTGATAATTGATCATTGATTTTCTATTTTCAATTTTGTATTTTCACCTTCATTTTCATTGTTTATCTTCTTTTGCTTACTTTAGATTTAAAATGCTCTTTCTTTCCTAGTATCTTTAGGTAGAAAGTTGGGTTATTGATTTTAGATTTTTGTTCTTTTTAAGTATATGCACTTAATTCTATAAATGTCCTTCTAAACACTGCTTTCATTGTATCTTACAAAGAATAGTATGTTGTATTTTCATGTTTCATTTAGTTCAAAATAATTTTTAGTTGCTCTTGAGATTTCTTTTTTAACCCAAGTGTTATTTACAAATGTGTTGTTTAATCTCCAAGTGTTTTGGGATTTTCCCTTTATCTATCTGTTATTGATTTCTTTACATATTTTGTGGCATATTTTTCACTGTCTATAGCATATCTTATCATTAATTCTTTTTAGAGAACTGTGAGAAGTCATTCAATATTAATTTCTACATGTTCTAACACTTCAGAACCAATCAATTATTCTCTTTGCTTGCTTGTTCCTTTGCTGGGACCTCTGACCTACATACGGGCTTCTGCTTCCACCAGGCTCCATGCAGCTGATTCATAAAACTGGAAGTGGGGCTTCACCTAACATCATTATTTCTCTCTTAGGTTGGATCCTCAGCTTCCTGATTGGACTAAGATGACTTAACATTCCTCTTAGCTTGACTAAACATTTTTTTTCTGAGTATAGGCCTCTGACTTTTTTCCTTAGAACACTTTAGAAAACTTGCAATTGAGAATTCTTTCCATGCTCCTTGGAGATGTAAATTTCTAAAATGTAGGAATGTCTTTCTCAAGGTCCTGGGAGTCACCCCTTTGAAATGTAATTATGAATGGACAGAAGCCTGCTTTTGAAAAGAGATAATTAACAAACACAGATGGCCTAATCATATTGACTAACACTCTCTCACCCCTCAAATGTCCTCTAGTACTTTTCCATTAGCTAACTCAGATATTAAAAATCCTCCCAACTTTTGCTTCAGTGGAGTGAAGTTTAATTTCACTCCCGTATTGCAATTGTCTTCAAAGTCTTGGATGAAATTCTTGCTTGTTTAACTTGGAGTTAAGTTCAGTTCTACACTGAAATCTCTTTCTAGTAAAGAGATCTTACTGTAGTAGCAGTAGTTAAAATAAAACCTGTCTTGACAATTTTAACAAGTGTTCAGTATAATTTTTTTCTTAACAACTCTCATATCTTTGTCTTAAGTGATTTGCTTGCTTGCTTCACAGAGTGCATAATTCACTAGTTTCTTAAGACCAGGTGAATAATTTTAAGTCTCAAGGGTTTTCAACTTATGTTTATATTTATTGGCTGATATTTTACTTGGATATGTGCTCCTTGGTTAAATATTATTTCCAACATAACTGAGTGGACATTTTCAATTATCTTCTAGTTTCCATTAATACAATTATGAAATATTTTGTTTCCTGCAACTTTTTGTGTAATCTGTTTTCTTTTGTTTTCTTGTATCATTTTGTTTTAAATAGTGATATATCTCAAAAACATCGAAAGTGTGGAGCCATTATAACAATATCATTATACCCACTACTCAGCCTCATTAAATCTTATGCTATATTTGCTTGCAGTCATTTTTAAATAGAATTTTGTACACATAAACGATATCTTCTCTATATTCCTAAATAGCATTTCCCTCTTCATGGATAATTACTATCATTATTTTGGTATTATTATTCTCATGAAAGTTTTTTTGTAGTTTTACTAAATATGTACATATTCATTAATAATATAAAATATTTTAGACTTTAAAATGTATATATACTTTACAATTTACTTTGCTTCTGTATTATAGTTTTGATCATTATCTATGCAGAAAAATCTTAATTTTAGCTGCAGTTTCTGAAATTCTGTAAGTACCTTGATGATTTTCCTTTTCATTGTGTGTGTAGAGCACCTGGAGAACTTTTCCATCCAGGAGCCCTTTCCTTCCATTTTAGAAAATATCTTACATCATATCTGTAATTGTTCCCTCCCTTCTTCTGTTATTATAGGAGTTCCTGTAAGTCAGACATTTGACTTCCAGACTTAATCTTTCATTTTACTATCTTTTCTTCCCTGTTGTTTGTATTTTAGATTTCTCTTTAGTCTCTTAGAGATTTTCTTTACCTAGTCTTCCCAATCTTATATTAAATTAAATCTTTAATTTTTAGTATTTTGAAACCTTAAGAGTTAATTATTCGTTTCTAATTGTTGCTTTTATTCAGCTAACATTTTCGAATTGCTTCTTGGCTATAACTTTTCTTAGTTCTCTGAATTATAATTGTTTTAAAATTTTGTTTCCTACATTGTTTTGGATTTACCAAAGTTATTTATTTTTACTATATAAAAATAGACAAATGAATAATGTTTAAAAAATAATCAAGGGTCTACTAGGTGCCAAAGAAAATGTTTCTACCCTTATGGGTGGTCATTTTAAAGTGGGGGAAATTGAAAACATAGATGTAAGAATATAAAAATATTTATGTAGTGATTCATATATAAAGAAAATAAATTTGAGTAAAGGAATAGAATGACAAAAAATTGGGTGGTGGGACAAGTATGATTTTTAGATGTAATGGTAAGAAAAGATATCTCTTATTAATTCATATTTGAATGAGTCCAAAGTAACCTTACAGGAGCAAAGAGAGCAAACAAGGGAAAGAGCAATCCCACCAGAGGGAACAGAGAGTGGAATGCCCTGAAGTTTTTCTTTTGTGTTTGTTTTTGTCTCTGACCTTATTGTTGGAGCCTTTCCTTAAAAGTCTGGTGATCACTGGGTATCGTTTCAAATCAAAAAAAGAGAAACTAAAACTTGATTGGCAGGGTTTTTTTTATGCATTAGTGGGCTGGTCAGCTGGTATCTTTCACATATGATGACTAGGCAGTGCCTCCTGTATGCTAGACCTGTAGGACTCTGTAGAACTTTGTTCTGAGTCTTCCAATTTACTTATAGGATAGATACTCAACTGTAGGATCCTTAGGGTAAACTGAAGGGTTGGTGGTCCTGCTACATAGTATGCAGATTTTTTAAAAGATTGCATTATTTTTAATTTAATGCTCATGCTATCTGAAACTTAGCCAAGCCTGTTTGTACCATAAGAGTCTCACCTGTCCAGAGGAGAAGCCTGGGTATGTCAACTAAAGAGCGAGCCTACGATAGCCTAACTGGTCTTGAACTGATATTCAATCCATTCCCCTTTTTAGTCCTCTATCTCAGTCCTCTAATTCTTTTACTCTTAAATACCGACTTTGCAAGGGTTTTGTAGGTCAAATCTGTACATTGGAACCGTCCTCCACATGTTTACGGCTTTTAAGCTTTTCCCATATTGCTAAGTCACTTACCAATCCTCCATCTACTTTTTATCTTTCAAAAACCATTGACATCTCTCTTGTCCATTTCCACCCCATTTCCCCGCCTTTTCTTGTCTCTTTTTACTATGAGTTTATCAGTTTTTTAAATATTATTTGGAATAAATTCAGAATGAAATGTAAGTGCATATCTTCAACCAGCAATCATTAACTCCGTGATTCCTGGCATAATCTTATGTTCTCATCTACAAGTCTCTGTGTGTATGTGCATCTTGTGAACTCTGAGGACGAAGATGGGCTCCTTGTGGCTATGTGGGTTCAAATATAAACAAAAAGCAGATCTTAGCAGCCACTTCTGTGTCGGGGGCTCTCACACAAACTTCCTTTTACAGAGAAGCCCCTGTGCTGCTCAACTGCCTGCCTGCTCTGTTTCTGCCATCTGAGCTAGCTTTTACAAAGAAGTTCCTGGAGAACTTTTTCAACCACTAAGACCAAGGCTTTCCCTATCTAATCAGAGCTGCACAGCTTTGACCCATTGGCATGGCTCTGTTCTAACCAATAAGAGTGGCCCTATTCTGACCAATCAGGGATCAGGAACAGGTACTTCTGTTTGTATAAGCCAGCTACCTGCTGGCTGCAACTGAAGACTGTACATTGTGTTTTCCTGAAAGACTTCTAGCTGGAGCAAAGCAAAACAAATCCAAACAGGGTGGTGTGAACCAAGGCTGAGTGGCTAGGCTGCCTGAGTGGCTGGGCTGCTTCTTGGCCAGCTGTGCGTGGTGCTGCCCACCTTGTAGCACTAGAGAGCTATTCCACAGCAGTGATGTCTCACAGCCATGCTGTATCACAGTTGAGCTGTTTGCACTGAATAAAGTTTCTTTCTTTCTTGTACGCCAAATTGGATTGACACCAACAACCATCAACTGACAATGGTTGCATTATTTTAAACACAAAATATAAATTCTTTGTTGTAAAACAAACAATATAAAGGTCTCCTTGAAGCCCCTTTTTAAATTCAACAGACATTCCTGAGCATGACATACACCATGCATAATCAGTAAATTAATTTCTATAGATTTATAATTTTGATTTCAAAATAATAAGGACTTTTGAAATAAAGAACTAGTTTCCATAATACAAAATAAAGCAGAAAGCCACAAACCAAATCTTATGTATTCTGGGTGATTTACTTTGAAAAACACACAAAATGGGCTCAGAATTCTAAGTTTTAAAAACTATTATATATCAAGAAAATTTTCATAATTATTTGTTCAGATGAGTATAGTGACAAAAAATCACATCTATATATTTATTCATCTCTCTTAGTAAGTCTTTAAAAAGTTCAAATTAAAGGGCCCCATTCTTGATGATGCCATTTTTCAAAATAACAGGGTTTGATGTGTCACATAAAAGCTGTTATTAGTACTAAAATGTGGTTTCTGACAGGGGTTATATGCATTCAGGTCATCACAAGAAGCCTAATTGCTCAATAAATAATAAGCATTTGACCAAAAATATATAGTTGACAAGCAAATGAGAAAGTGATACTAATAACATCTCAGAATTTGAATGGAAAGCTAAAATTTACTTTCACAGGTTATAGCATTTGAGGAAGAGCATACACGCGTGTATCTGTTCTGAGAGTGAGCCGTGGAGGCTGTAGTGGAGAGTTCAGAAGGTGGAGGCTGCGAGTGAGTTTTGAGTTGTAGTTTTAAACATCTGAAATAGTTTTTTAGATTCCTGGAGTATATTGAAGATTGATACATTCCCATTTCTAGACTGCTTAGTTACTATCTGAAAGGCTAGAAAATGCACTTCTATGTAAATGGCAATTAGGTTATAGTTATCAGCATAGTTACTAACAAATATTAATTTTTCCTATACTACGTGTGAAGCACTCTACCAAGCCATAATGAAGTAAACAGATATAAAATGTTATCCTTAATATTATGGGGATATTATTGCCTCTTTTGGGGGACAAAAGATAAAGATAGCATGTGACTGACTGTACAAGGAAGCATTGGATAAGTATGTAAGGGCAAGTGTGGACAGCCTGTGCACAGGTCCTTGGAGAGTGCGCTGCCTGTGGACTCTGGTGAGTCAGCCTTCTAGAGATGGGAGCTCTAGCTGAGGCCTGAAAGAAGGGCTAGGCTTGGATAGGCCAACAGTCTGGGGAACAAAACATTTTAAGTTAAATAGACCAACTAATCAAAATTATAGAACTCGGTATATATATATATACCTATACATATATATAGGTATATATATATATATACACACCTATATACAGGTATACATATATACAGGTGTATATATATATATATATATATATATATATATATATATATATACACCTGTACATAGGCTTTATTTTATGAGATGTGAGTTTGTAAGGAGTAGTATAAAATAGCTTTGGGAAGATAAATTTGGGGCTAGACTGGTGAGAGACCTAAATGCCAAATCAAACATCCTGGCTTATTGAAAGATTTTTGGTCAGCGACAGGACATTGCCACTGTTAAACATGAACCGAGGGTAATCACAATGAACATAACCAAGTCTCCTGTAGCATTGGAGTGGACGATGCAGGAAACGTAATGAGTCCGGTACAGGTGCTGTATTAAACAATAATCACTAGGGAGGTGATGACATAATGTTATAAAACCCAAGTGCTTGACCTTAGTCACCCCAGACTATTCTGCTGATTTCTATAATGGTTCAAGGAAATTAGGACCAGGACCACCACTTTCAAAACTTGCAGAGTAAAAATGGGAGTGTGTCAGCATTCTTCTCACCTTAAAAGATACTTCTTCCAGTGATAACTATGGAGGGATGCGAGGCAAACACATTTAATGGAAAGAAGCAGTTTTTAACAACAGCAAAATACTGTGGGGGGATCAAAATATTTATATTAATAAAACATGTATACTTAGTTATTAAGAATGGGAGAAGTAGTTAGAAAACTCTGATTGAATGATATTCTATAATCAGCTGAAGAGGCAGGAATTGGGATAGTGGAGAAGGCTTTATTTGACACCAGCAATCATTATTTTCCAATAAACTCTTATTTATTTACAACCAATATACACTGGGTTAAAGTTTAATATATTATCATAAAGCATTGTGTTATATCTCATGGCTAATATCTACATGTGGATACCAATTCACAGGAAACCCTGAAAAATTCTTTAAAATCATCATCGTTCATGGCTTATTCCTGGATGGAGAACTTAATATTCTAACCCTAAATGTAACTTTTTTCCTATTAATATGCTCATAGATCTCTGCAAATCTGCTTATACATATAAAAACCCCAATGCTAAATTTATCCTGGTAACATATGAATCAGTGAAAGCAAATAATATTGTTCAAGATGCCAGAAAGAATGAGCTGAGAAAATGTGGTTTTAAAAAGATAAGCAAAATTACAAATGCACTTTAATAGGTTGGATGAATGTTTCATATATAAGAATGTAGCCCAGAACATAGGGAAGTACGTATCTACCAGCTCTAAAATTCAAAGATGTGATTCATCCTACTATATGACAAACTTACAAGAAGTAGATGGAGTCTAAAATGTACACTTGTGCCCCTACTTTCTTCTAGAATATCCAACTATGGGCAACTATGAGATTTGGCTGATTATGGATCATAAATTCAATATGACACCATTGCTAATGCTAGTTTCGGTTGTTAGTTATTCAAGAAAAGATTTAGGAAAATATTTCTCTGACCATGGAAAACATTACAACCATAGCTCTAAAAACAGAAAAGTCTGATGGTGTATAGATTTTTAGCAGCCAGATTCTTTAAAACAAAGTTTGTTTCTTCCCATTAGGCAGAGAGATTCACTAAAAATTTAGTATAAAATATTTCAAATTCATTGATAATACATTTTCATTGTTTCTGTTTCTAGCCTGAAAGTAGATTTTTCTTGTCTGTGTTCCAAAGAAGTCAGTATTACATTCTTCTGTTGTAAGTCTTATCCTGACTGCCTTCTTAGTTGAAATCAGTGTTTTATTTTATTGCACATTTGGTCTGTATTCTCTGCATCTTGAGCGTTGTTGCTAAACCCCTCAATACCTCCTGTAAGCATCTTGTATATATCTCTGCATTATAATGAGTACTTTGGGCCATTCCTTCTAAGAAGCTTTTCCTGATTAATCATCAAAATGTTATTATATATATATATATATAATATTGCCACATATATACAGTTGCCATATATATTATATATGTGCATGTATAAAATATATAATGGCAACAGTATATTATCTTGGTCAATTGTTCTCTTATGGGTAAAGAAATATGTTAAGCCTCAATGTAGTCACTGTTTCTGCTCAAGAAATGAATAGTAACTCTCAGCTGGAGAAAAAAGTCTACATCAGGAATATAATAAATTTTGTTTTAAGATGATACTTACAATGTTCTAAAAGAGAAAAAAGAGAAGAAAGGAGGGAGGGAGGGAGGATAAATGAAAAGAAGGAAAGGAAAAAAAGGAATTTAATAAAAAAGCCTGCATGCAATGTTAAAGTTAATTGAACCTTCAGGCTCAAAAGTCTTTTTTTTTTTTTTTTTACTTCTAATGAAAGGACCCATCTTCTATGAGTGGGCTCGAAGTTTGGCAAAATGAGTCTTTTCTCCTTTCTTTCAAACCCTTAGAAGCAGATGCTAGAGGCAGAATTTTCTCAGCTGGTTACAATAATGAAAGATCAACTCCTCACTGACTTTATAGTTTCCGATGTACTGAAACCTCTTCAGGCAGCTTTTCCTGCTGTTTTCTCACCTTCTGTGTGTTCCCTCCCTGCAGGTATCTTTTTCATTTTGCGAGTGTTCCTTTCCTGCCTAAGAGCTTTCAAAAGTGATCTGCATTCATTCTGGGGGCTTAGGGAGGCATAGAACACATTAGCTCTTTCAAGAGATGTTGCTTCCATTTTAGCACTCAGTGAAAGACCACCATTTTATTTGTTTTAAAGCACATTAATGTGGAGCTTTAATTGGCATGGAGGCACAAAGGTATAGATGATATTGAAGGCTTGGAGACTTTGAAGGAACAATGAAATGTCCTCCTCAGTAGTTCCCCACCGTTACTACCAGTCATTATCCTACCCATATATGCAGCCCACTGCTGGCATTTCCCCAGAGTCAGAAATTCTGATTTGCATTGCATCTGTGCTTGTCTCCAAGGATTTTAACTTGTCAACACAATTGAACTGGGAGCCCAATCTCATTTGGATCCATAGTTCAGGATGTATATTGGTTTGTTACCAGAGATACTAATAAAGTTTTATGTCCTTGCTTCATTCATTCTGTGGAAGAGAACAGTCTATTAAAAAATGACCAAAAAATGGTAGCAAGACAGAGATGAGTCAAGTGTTAATGTTATTGATGGACTGCATGGTCATTTTTTAGTTACTGAGAATGGCCACAGCTGAAGATGAGATAAAATACTAATTAACAGAAAATTTCTCTGTAAAATCTTTATAAATCTTTAATTTTGAAGATAAGTGTATCTCTTGGTGCATATGAGTTTTGCAACTTACTGAGAAATTTGCAGCAATGTGTACTTCAAAAAAGAAAGGAAATACAATTTATGTATTCATTACCTAATAATTGCTACAACAACATTTAGAAGTAGGGATTTCTATGCTTATTTAACAGAATAAAAAATGAGGCTCAGTGTGGATATATAACTGCAGCAAGCTGTCTTTATTGAGGATGAAATTAGGTTTCAATTTTTTTTTCTGATTTTGTGCTTTCCTACTGGACCTTTTTGCCTTTTAAGGAAATTATCTTGGTCACCTAATCAATCATTAAGAAAATATCATATTCAGTTTGGAGAATGTATGAAAGTTTTAAAAATGGTGGACACATAATTCATATAGTGTATTTCAAAAATTTCCAGATGCTGTTCAGAAACCTACTCAGCATTATGTGACCTGATATGTCCTGTTAGATGGTTTGCCACGTTAAATCCAAAACTCATTGTACCCTAAATTTACAGTGGAATTATATTGGCCATGCATTTGGATGAAGAAGCTTTCACAGATATTTTAGTTGTATTTTATTCATGTGAGAGTTTCTTTTTAAAAGATTTTATGTATTTATTTTTAGAGAGGGAAGGGAGGGAGGGTGGGGGAGAGAGAGAGAGAGAGAAACATCAATGTGTGGTTGCTGGGGTCCATGGCCTGCAACCCAGGCATGTGCCCTGACTGGGAATCGAACCTGCGATGCTTTAGTTCGCAGCCTGCGCTCAATCCACTGAGCTATGCCAGCCAGGGCTGTGAGAGATTTTTTTTAAGTGGTAAGATTTGTTTCTTGTCTTATACCCTGGCAAGTACAAAGATCAGTACTGCTTAGAATTTTTGGAGACAAATATAAATAAATCCCTCAGTCTAAATACATCACTTTAAGTACATGTACCTATTTTATTTGGATCATATCCTACAAGCACCTTGCAGCTGTTTTAACATACAAGGCCAAGAGACTACTGGTTGAAAAGTCACTGTCTACAAGAAAATATTAAGAAACAGAAAAATAGTCATCATCATGTTTGTATTGATAAACACTTAGTTCCTTAGTGTCCTTTAGGAAGAGAGAACATCTTCCCCACAAGTAGAAGTGAAGGCAGAAGGATGAGTTGAGGGCACAAACATGGAAAAGAAATAATTTAATCATATTGTTGCAATTGTAGAAAGAGAGGTGGAGTGGGGTGGTGGGCAAGATAGCAGTTCATTCTAGAGGTGACACTGATGTTGCAGCAGCATAAGCCATTAACTTAGTACTTCTTATTTAAAAGTCATGTTTCCTTCCAGCTTTTTTTTTCCTTCGACAGGCATCATTATCTATCAAAATGTTCCTTTTTTCATTGATTACTTTCTTTTTAAGAGTATGAGACATGAGATGTTTTGTGAAAAGGAATAGCTTAATAATTCCCCATCCAAGATGGTTGTTCATACCCATAAGCCAAGGGGCCACTGAATTTATACCATAGATGTTGGCACATCCAATATGAAACTGGAAATCACATAGAGAAAAATATAGTGGTGTGATTTTAAGGTATAGGTAGATTTTGTTAAGCTACTTCAATAAAGGAATAATAAAGTAACCAGCTATTTTCTTGCAGTGAACATAGGAATTCTATGACATGTAATTTTCTCACACACCTAAGGGATCTTACAGTCTTCTTTCAGAATGTTTTAGTGCTTGATGGGCACTGTTCAAATTGCATCCTGACTCTGTGTCCAGAGGGGTTGTGGAATATAAAATCCATGCCACAGGAGGAACCTTGAGAGAATTTGGGTTGACCTGTCTGGAAAAGAAAGGAATCAGAGGGATCCTCATAATTGCCTTCAAATCTTTAAAGAAATACAAAAACTCAGAAGGATCAGACTATTTATAGTGAACTCCAGAGAGGCAGGCAAAGATTCAAGCTCATGATTTTATCTGGAAATTATGGCAAACCAAACAATTACAAGTACTCTCAAAGGGAATGGGTGGTATTCTGAATGATGAATTCCTGTAGCTAGGCATATCCAAGCAAAGGTTAGATGGTCATTTAAGAGTGAAGGCTGTATTCGAAACTTGTACAGTTACTTTCCTCAGAATGATTCTATGATTATAGGAATAGAGAGAGATTAAATATTATATGTTAGAATGTTCTGTTGCCTAGGTTTATTCAGTACCACTTAAATACATAGGGTAATGTAAACTTCTGAGGATATCACTCTCTAGTTCAGATAAAATAACTTAGAAAAATACACTATAATTTAAAGTCTACAGATGGCTAGTTTATGCCCAAATGTTAATAACCTGCTTCCATTGACAACTACTAATTTGGACGATTAAATACTGCACTAATCTATATTTGACAATGATTATATATAAATTCTCAGCATCAGAGCACTTAGAGAATCTCTTTAGGAGTATCAAAATCACTTAAACACTCTTCGTGTAAAGGAGCAATTTTAATACATTTTCACCAATCACTGACTATTCACAGCTAGAGCCAAGGGAACAACTTGAATTTACACAATGAATCTGAAAAGTTCCTACAAAAATTCAAGCATTTTAAAAATTTAATCTTGTTAGAATATTAAAAAGGTCACTTACTTTTATGGAGTATGGCTACATGATTTTGAGTAACTTTTACCAGTTATGCACTGATTAATGACAAAGATACATTTGAAAAGTGAATTCTTAGGCAAATTTCATCCTTGTGGGAACATCACAGAATGCACTTACACAAACCTCGATGGCATAGCCTACTACACACTTAGGCTATATGGTACAGCCTACTGCTCCTAGGCAAGCCTGTGCAGCATGTTACTGCACAAAACAACACGGGATGAAATCAAGCACAAGAGGCATGGTAAACACGAGAGATATGAGGATACTGCCGGCATAGCACTCATTATGTTTTACAAGAAATGTTTTTATGAATAGAAAAGTACATTCTAAAATAAGGATAAAAAGTGTAGCATAGAAAAGATAGAAACCTAAAGCATAGTCATTTATTATCATCATGAGGCATAATGTACTTAATTGTATGTGCTATACTTTTGTATGACTGGTAGTGCAGTACGTTTGTTCACACCAGCATCAACATAAACATATAATACATTTTACTATGATATTACAACAGCTATGATGTCACTAGGTGGTAGGAAATTTTCATCTCTATTATAATCTTAGGGGGCCACTGTTGTATATTTGGCTGGTTGTTAACCAAAATACAGTTATGTGGCACCTGACTGTACTTTCAAATATTCAGTCACAAAAGAACGGAAAGCCATCGTATATCACAAGGCTAACTGAATTCACATCTGACATGTCCAACTCCTTCCACTCTAAGATGCAGTAATTAATTTTCCCTGGTGCTACATCATCGCTTAGCATGGCATAGAGCTTTGGTTTTTATTAACTGCATAATTGGATTTCTCCCAAGTTGAGTGCGTGTTAATCCGTCTCCGTAAAGAGAGATGTATGTGCCAGGGATCACTGAGAATAAGAAAAGAGTAAAAATATTTCCTGTTTAAGAAATTTTTGAAAGAGCTCATGTAATTTATTGCAACCATTTTTTCTGGTCTAAACTATCCAGGTAAATTGTGCAATATATCTGCTCTGTTTACCTGTGGAAGCTAAGACAGTCGGGCTGGTGGGAAAAGTAAAACACTGTGAAAGAGAAGACTCGAGTTCATGACCAGGGGTCTCATTCTCTATATTGCTTTTTCATCCTGTAATACAGAGGAGATAATGACCATCCCTTTCCAGGTAATTGAGTACCAGAGAAATGTAGTGGGAATTGTTACCTTGAATGAGGATGAATTTGGTTTTAGTGGTAAAACTCCATAGGATACTGACAAAGAGATTTCTGACCATTTGTGATAATCAACCATTTCATCTGAAGAATTCTACCTTTAACTGAAGTTTAGCACCTGAGAACCTTTTCATATCACTAGCAAAGGGCAGTCTTGACATACTTTCACAGTGTTCATGCCCAGAGCCCAAGCCCTGGCTACCCCACTGTGTCACTTTGTCCATAGTACTTCCTCCCACTCGCTATCCTAAACTGGACCTAAGTGTAGAAAGCCTACATTTGCCTGTGTATATTTCCAAACACAACACTGGCTTGTCTACCCTGCTCTAAACCTTCTCCTCTCCACTCTAACCTAACACTTCAGATTCTATGTCTAGCTATGTGATACCTTCCTATGCTAGTGGTGTGCCTGCCTGTAACTTCTTGTCAGCATGTTTTGAATTCAGAGCCTGGGCCTTGCAATCCTTCTGTTCCTGACTGCTTTCCAAGGCAAAAGGCACATCAGCATAGAACCTAGAGTCTAAATATACTCACTAGCTAATCACTGGCATCTGCATCCCTTGAGTATGACAAGTGTCTCGCATAGCTTTTGAATGGACATTTATTGAGTCAATAGGTTCTATGTACTTATAATGAATGTTGTAGTCACATGAGGTATATCTCTTTATTGCTTTGTTTAACTCCCTTTTTGACTAAAGCAGATTACTGGAAAGCACATAATTTTTTCAATATCTTAATGTTGAAAAAGGTTTTGATGTTTATCAGATTGAAACTATAAACAAAAGAGGTTAAAGGAAATGAATAAGAAACTTGTGTTCATTAGATAAATGATCACAGTAGGTATTGCTTTGCTTCTCTTAAGCTCCAGGGATCTTATTTTCTCCACAAAATAAACAGAAAAGGATATATTTCCTGTGCATATGGGTAAATTATTCCTTCCCATGGGCCAAAATAAGTAAGAAAAAATCATGATACACTGGCTTTTGGGGGACATAATTTGAAATAGGAAATAGGACTGAGTATGAATCTTGGGGCTAGTCTGAGAGAAATCATTTCAGAGCCTTCTAGGGCAAAAGATAAACTGCCTATCAGTGTCTGAGGAAGACACCTGAAATTTCAACAGTTTTAGAGGCAAAAGTCCTTAAAAGCAGGAGGACTGTTCTAGTTGACTTCTGATCCTCTCCCCTCTGCATATTTCTGGGGCTTGCTTCTTAGACTCAGTACATTAAGAGAAAAAAAAGTACTTACTTCCCACTCTTTAGGTTTTTGGAGATGAAAAATAATTTGTATTTCATTTCTCCTCAGGGAACAGAATGGGAGAAATGTGTCTCCTATGTCTTCTTTCTCTCAGCCCCACCACCTCCATGAAGGGTGACTTATTAGATGGATAAGGTGGGCAAAGGGAGTGAGCTTGCTCAGCTCAGTCAGACCTCTTTTATTTGGAGACAGCTTATCTGCAGAAAGCAAACAGTCTTCATAACTCCATGCGGTAAAATCAGAGGCACACGCTCTATCTTCTTTGTAGTGATATCCATATGATTATTCTATGAAGATATGTTCATATGGATATTGCGTAAAGATATATTCATATTTCTGTGGTTGCCCTTCATAAAAATTTACAGTTCAGTGGAATGTATGCCTGGAAGCTGAACGATGCTGAACTGGAGAAGGGGGTGTGGAAACAGGAAGCCCGAGGAGAGTACTGGAGAGAAGTCTGGGACCCTCAGAGGACCCCACATCCCTGAGTCCACTTGTGAGGAACACTAAATCGTGACAAAAATCTCTGCACACAGCTAATTGGATAATGAATGTAAACTTTATGTAGACAAAGATCAACAGAGCCAGTTAGGTTCTGTCTGTTGCCTAGGGTGAACATAATACATTCAGATAAAATTAGCTGCATATCATTAAAATATTCATCCCTCAGTAATTTCAGGTACTCTAAATATGTCTCATTTGAAAACCTGAAATGGGAACCTGAAAGGGCCTACTTCATGAAAATTAACTAAGATTATTTTTCTTCGAGATGATGAAGGCCATCGCTGTGAAGAACATAATATAATACGCCATGATTTAGCCTGCAAAGACTGCACAATCTGATAACCTGTCAGACAACACATGTAATTACATCATAAGGTCATACGGTAAAACACGGCTATAACCTTAAGAAAGATAAAGAAATACTTTTGCAATAAAAGTCACATCTGGTTGAGTTATGATGAAAGTTTTAATAGTGGAGTGGATATTTTAACTAGGCCTTAAAGAACAAATAAAATTTAAGTAGGAAAAGATCTAAGAGGGTAATGTAGGCAAAGGTACAAAGTGAGCAAAAGAATTTAGAAAGGAAACACTGGACAAATGGTGAGTTGGTCTATGGGGCTATAGTGACTCGCTTTTGTATGTGGTGTATGTATGTGAATGAGTAGGAGTGTGTGAGTTGTGTCAGCACCAGTGTGTAAATGTGTGTGTGAACAAGCATGAGTGTAGAAAGATGTGTGAGTGAGGGTGTGTCTGTGGGTGTAAGTGTTGAGTAGGTGTGTATGTGTGCACAGATCCTCTGGGACGTCACTGTGGAGGTGGCGGGGCAGCAAGGGCGGGTGTGCTACAAGCAAGTTGAGAATCACGGAGCACCGAAGCAAACGACTACGATCAGCAGCTTGGAACCAGAGGAGCGTCTTTGGGAGTATGCTACCCATAAATGCGAAGACTTTCACTTCATACAATTTAAAGCTCATGGTTTTCCCCCTAATACTACTGAGTTCTAAATTTTAATTATTTGCATAATCTTTCTTGGTTTGCCTTATTACCACTATATTAATTTGTTAGTATTGTTTTTATAATTAACTTACATTTATAATTTATTTTGAAATGGAAATTCATGTTACTATTTGATGTGCTGGTTATGCTTTTTGAATACAAATTAAGAATTCTTATATAACATGGCATCCTCTAGCTAGCACATTAGATGCCATTTTTAACAAAAAAGATTCTCTCCCCACCACTCCTCAAACCATTCTTCCTAAGGAGTCTGGCCCAGCTTAGTTCTGATTTAAAGACACAGGGTTTGGTGAGCCAAACTATGATTGTATTTCAGCCTCCACTTACCCATTCAGGGAGGTGCCTGGGGACAGGACACAAGCTGCAGAGTTTTGTGGTGGCCCTGTGTATACCAGCTAAATTGAAAAACAAAAACAAAAACAAAAAATCTGCCTGACTATGGACCTCCTTATATCATCTAGCATGCTTTTGGAAATAGTGCATTTCACGGAACAAGAAGACTGTCAGTTGTCTTGATATCTGTGAATTTGTCTTTTAGCCTACTACTTATGGATAGAAGGCATTTAATGAGGCATGAGTCACTTCCCATAATGGATTTCCTGGATGTTTAATGCATCTTTAAGTGCGTGTTAAATAGATGGATTTACATATTTGGATATGTAAATTCTATTTCTTTGGTTCATGAATCTCCATGAAGTTGATGATAACAGCTCAGGTATTCCAGGACTGCCTCTTGATACAATTATACTCTGACTCCATGGTTCATTTACTGCATGGTTTTCAGAAGTTTCAAAATTTCATCAATTCAGAGCTGATCTCATGCTCCCACAAACTCTGGAGAGAGTTTTTTGAATAGGACTTTTGGAATCTGGCCTTTCACCTCTACTTTCAACTTCTAATACCCCATTCAGATCTTGGCAATTACTTCCTCTTTAGGTATTCATGCAAGAAGCAAAGAATACCTAAAGAATACCTATTTTTTCCATTTTCAAGTGGTAACACAAATTAAGTAAATCTAGTTACATTTTTTTTAAAGAAGACAATGTGTTACAGCAGAATGAGTACAGTTTGATGAAAAAAGACACACTTTGAATCTGACATTTGATAATTTCTAACTGTGTACCCTTAGCCAAGTTAATTAACCTTCTGTCTTCCTCTTTAAAATGTGGATAATACTTTTAAGTTATTCTGTGAGACCAGAAAACACAAAGCATCTGCAGCACAAAGTAAGTGCTCAATGAAAATAATTTCTTTTCCCTTTTTATAATAACTTAAAGTTGTAAAAAGGAAAGTGAGAAAAGCTATTCAAGAAATTTTTGAAAAATATTTTTGATATACTGCTGGTTCATATCCAGCTATTTGGTCTTATTAAACCAAACATGCATTTCCTGCTCACTATTACTTCAAGAAACGACCCCTCCTCACATAGTAAAACAAAACAAAGGACTATGGTTTCACACCCCGAGTCATAAGATCTAGCACTCTCCTTCCTAGGTCACCAAGATCACAGCCCCGTCAAAGAGCATGTCTGCTTCGGGCATCGAGCCTCCCTGCTGTGCCAGTGAGGGAACCGCTACTTAAGAAGCGGACATGCAGTCAAGTCTCCCTTCAAACGGCTGCCTGTGTAATTTAACAATCAGATTTTTAAGAGGAGATGTGTCCCAGGGAAAGAAAGAAATTGTACTAAACTATGGCCTTGCAATTTATGTTTAGACTCTCTGATCGCTGCATGCAGTGCGTAAGTGGAATGAGGAAACTCTAGTGTCAGGAAGACAGAGGAGGCAAATGCAAATCAATATCATGGAGGATGCTCAAGGAAATGACTTTTCTTCCTACTTGGTATTTTTGATATATAAATGATGCATCTCAGCGATGAAATTTTCTTAGTTTAGAACAAAATAAATATAGAAAAGATGGGTTGAGAAAGCTGTAAGTTAAAATGGAAAATTTTAGAAAACTAAGCATTACAAATGGAGCCAGCCACTTTAGTCTATTTAAGAAACCAATGAGACTATACTATGATGGATTTGGTTTTTTATTTAAATAACATAACCATTTGCTTGAGTGATATTTTCAGATTCAAGCCTCTAATTTTAACAGGTATAAACTGATTCAAGACAAACACATACCACAAATAGATTCAAACTTCCTGAGGATAACATAATGCCAGTATTAAAGGTCTTATCTTAAAAAGTACAGTTCTGTTCCCTGCTTTTGGGAAAGTACAGAAAATAAATACTATTCTGGACACAATTTGTAAGGCTTCCTCAGAATTTGGATTCTGAAAAAAAAAATGAAGTTGTACCTGTGAGAGGATATTTTACTAAACTCATATTCATTCACTTGAAACAATCCTACCATCTCATGAAAGGATCAGAAAAATGGTATTTGGGCATTAGAATGGAGCTCACTTAATTTCCATCTTCTCCGATGTGTGTAATCTTTGCAGTCTTACAGCTCTAAAGGGCCTCAGAAATCATATTATCTCCCTTTAAGTTTTAGGTCAGGATGGAAGTCCCAAATCTTCTAAATCTTATTCCAATGTTCTTTTTTACACTTTTTATTCTTCTAGAGTGGACACATTATGCACCCTTATCCTATGGACTTTACAGCCATCATTGTTTAAGCAAAATGTTCTCCACTTTCTCTTTCCTCAACATCTGGAATTTGCCATCTGTAAGGTATTCTCCTTAATTACTTATATTGATCCCTTAGACTGACATCTTCACTTAACCTAAGAGTCCAGGAGGTTTTCTCTTCTTAAGAGCATGTAATGACCACAATCGTTATCACCTCTCTGACACCTTTTTTTCTTCTTGTGGTAACAGGAACACCACTTTATTTTGGGAACTGTCTTTCCACATGATGTTAAGCTGACCAATCATAGTATTTCTGCCTCTTAAGTACACTGATTCGTAGAAGGGAAAAGCCCTATTTCAAGTGGGACACTCAGCGTCCATTTGAGGACTAAAACGGACCTCAGAAGAGAGACTGTCTCTTTCTGAGAATGAATATGCTAAACACTGAGAAAGCCTGTTGAGGTGTAGTGCCATCTCACCTACCACATTAGAAAGCATGTATGGGAGTGAAGCAATAACATGGCAGAAAACAAATAATAACAGTGAAACAATGAAAAGACAGGTTTCTGAAAAATTCACATCTCTTGCACCCTTGGATTCTGTGATCCCCAGGCTTTCCTGTTCATGAGCCAATACATTTACTATTTTTCTCTTAAACCAGATTGAGTTGGGGTCCTGTCTCTTCAGTTTAAACAATTTTAATACAATACCATTCTTTATTTGTATCTTCAAACTTTCCACAGCGAATTGTACTTGTTATTACACAGTCGTTATTTTTTTCAACTTTAAGATGTAAAAGAACTATGCTTCTTATTTTGTGCTTCATTTTCTACTTATATTTTAAAGCTCAGTAATGTATGTTGTACCCTTATGAGTTACTTTTAGACTTCCACTGGTAAGCTGTATGTGCTTAGGGGGCTTCCTATACTCACAATGGAGAGTTCCCTTTCTCTACAAATGACATGTCCCTCCTACCCCTTCTTTTGCAGCCCACTCACGCATGTGACTAGCCAAGGAAAAGTTCTAAAGTGAAAACGTAAAACATGTTTTACTTCCCAGATAAAAATGGCAATGAGCATTGTGGCTGTGCCTCCTTCCCCACTCCCCAAATATATCCACGTCTGGACTTCTAGAACCAGTCAATGGCCCTTATTTGGAAAAGAGGATCTTTGCAGAGGTAATTAAAGATCTCAAGATGAGATCATCCTGGACTACTGGGGTCTACTCTAAATCCAATGTCAAATGTCCTCATAAGAGTCAGAAGAGGAGAAAACACAAACACAGAGGAGAAGACCATGTGAAGACATGGAGAGAGAAAATGAAATTTTGCATTACAGCCAAGGAAAGCCTGAAGCCACCGGGACTGGAAGAGGCAAGGGAGGATTCTTGCCTAGAGTCGCAGAGGGAGCATTGCTATGCCCATACCTTGATTTCAGACTTCTGACCTCCAGAACTTGAAAAAATAAATTTCTGCTGTTTGTGGGTTGTTTTTTCTATAGCAGCTACAGGAAACAAATACAGGAATTATAAAAAAATAAATGTGAAAATCAATTATTTCAGAACCAGTGGTAGTACACATTTTTTTTTTTTCTCACTGAGCTCTGGCCTGTGCTTGGAGAGAAATGGCCCTAGAGTAAGAACAAGTGGATGCAAAGCAGAGAGGAGAGAGGGGAGAGAGGGCTTCCAGCCAGAGAACTGGGAGAAGTTTTCATGTATAAGCTGTCTTATTTGGGGATCTCTTTATTTTTCAAATTCTTCATTGGGAGAGAAAAAATTTCTTCTAACCAAACTGGTCACATTTTTCTTGAGGCAGGATATATATATGTAGTAAAAGGTGCATGAAGGTGTGGTAAAACAGGTCTGAGTGCAAATTACACCTTCGGCCTCAGCTCTGGCATCTTGAATAGTCTCTGATCCAATCAGAGCAAATGAGACTTCTGATCAAAGGCTGAGAAAGAAGCCCTTGTTCTCTCCTCTGATGGATTCAAATGTGAGAAGTACGTAGTGCCGAGAGTTGCAGATTTATCTTCTGACTCTGAAAGGACATCTAGTCTTAGAATGGAGCCAACCAGAAAAATCGAAGCCCAGAGTGGGAGGCAAATGAGACATTGGTTGTATGATTTAAGACTCCAAATTCAGCTCTGCTGTTTTCCCTAGACTTTTTAGTTATAATACCCAATAAGTTACATTTTGTCCAAGACACTTATCCCAAAGAGTATTGAAACACCAGGTAAAGCCATTTACTGAAATTCTTGAGGTATAGACTATACATTATAAGTACTAGTATCATCTTAGCCTGGAATTCCATGAATGTATTCCCAATGAAATTGCCATAGAGTATGGTATTTTAACCTTGGCTGCCCATTAGGATCACGTGAAAATCTTTTAACCCCCACCCACCTGAATGCCCAGAAGAGGTCCATGACGATTTTGTCAGAGTCACTGCAGGTAACACTCAGGCCTCACTGTGTTCTTAGAGCTCCCCGGGTGATTTTGCTGTGCAGCCAAAGCTCAGAACCACTGGTTTCATAGCTAACTCACGAACAGGATTTGTAGAAAAAGGAAAAAAAGAAGGCTTTTACTTTAGCAACCCTAAGTATTGCCTATTTATTGTGTCAAGATTTTGAAGTTCACTACCTCTGTGGAGACAGCTTCTAATGTAGTTTGTACTCCCTCTGGCAAACTGTTGCTAGTTTTATTTAACAGAAGTTAAGAGAATATCTTTTTAGTTTCAGTAGGCTATGCTCATTTATTTTTATTCTGTGAATACCTCCCAAGTTTTTGAGCTTGTTATTTTATTAGGGAGCAATAAATTTGACTGTACACATTGCTGAAAAGCTTAGTGTTCCATATGAGACAGGCCGATAGACTGTATTATCTTTAAACCATTCAGCTTAGCTTATGAAAGGTATTAGTGTTATAATTAATGCTGACATTAAATTGTGTACAAATTTTGGATTTTTTTAGTTTCCACCTTTATGAGAATATAACACTGAACATCACTTATGATAAACCTTGTAAACTTCTAGGACAGTGGGACTTCAAAGCTAGCACGTGGTGAAAGAAGAGTGCTGGATTTTTAAGTGAGAAAACAAATCTTTTTACCACTGAGTAGCTGTGTGTGCCATTCTGAGTTTCAGTTACTCTGATTTTTAAAATGATGTGAATAATATCTTATCTTTAAATCACAAAAGATAAATAAACTTTAGTTAGTTGCATGGATAATGTTTGTAAATCAAAAATAAGAATAAAATGTGAGTTAGAGTTTTTAGAAATGTAGGATTACTGTACATGTGAGTTTTGCCTGTACTAATTGAAGAATAAAGATGTTTGAATAAATAATAATTTGATACTTATTCAAAAAAGTTATGCCTCATGGATCAGAGAAGAATCAGAACCCTACAGGAATCATCTGGATGTGGAAGGCTGCTCTGCGTGGTGTGGGCCCAGCTCCCACTGGGAGATGCACAGGAACCACGCCCACAGGTAGGTTCTCCTGTGGGGAATCAGGCCTGCAATGTGCCTAGGCTGCTATGAGTCTTGCTTTTAGTTCAAACTCCCTCACCCTGAATTGAGGACATTTACTGCAAAGCAACTTCCTAAAATTCATGCTAAACCTTCCAAGGATCAGTGTAACCAGTTCAACCACTTTTGTCTTTTCATTTGCAAATATCCCTCTTCTGTGATGTGATTAGCAGCATTGGCTCCTTTGTTTTCTGTAAAAGGTAACCACCTAAAGTGAACTTGTGCATAGAAAATGAGGACCATCATGTAATGGGCAGAGAAACCCAATAAAGGCCTGTCATGGCAGAGGCCTAGGCTTTTGCTCCCCTTGAGAGAAAAGCCATGTGGTCCCTTTTCCTCCACTGGACTCAGTAGTCCGTGTGAATGTCTCATTTCATCCATAATGACTCAGACTCTACAATGCTGGTGTCTGCATCACTGGGTCTCTGGTATTGTGTCATTTGTTTCTGTTCAATGTCATTTACATCAAAGGAAAAAATACCCCAATATTTGTGGGCATCTTAGTCAGGCAATTTTAAAACATCATTTATTAGTTCAGCATTATTTAGTTGAGTACCTGATATGTACCAGGCACTGTCACATTTAATTCTCACAACCAAATGATGCCCTGGCCCAGTGCTCAGTTGGTTAAAGTGTCGTCCCAATACACCAAGGTTGCGGGTTTCATCCTCAGTCAGGGCACATAAAAGAAGCAACCAGTGAATGCATAAATAAGTGGAACAACAAATTGATGTTTCTCTCTCTCTCTCCAAAAGAAGAAACCCAATCATCAATCAATTAATCTATCAATCAATAAAGCATCTGAAGAACCCAGGGTCCAGGGATGTTAAGAAATATAAGGTTATGTAGCAAATAAATGGCAGAGCCAACTGTGTGCAGTGATGTCACACTGATTTCCAGTTCTAGCACAAAGACAGTTTTACATCTAAAAAAGAATAGGAAACACTGACAATTATCACACTCATTTTTCCCACCAATTATTTTTTATACTGCAAGTTGGAAAGGTACAATTTAACGTAGGAATGGGCTGGTGCAATTGCCCATTTCCCTAGCAAACCATCTGTCAGATTTTAGTTTGTTGTATTAGCATCTTTTTGATGTTCTCAGCACCGAAGTGGCAGTGCTTTTCAGAGACACTGGTCTCTGTAAAAAGACAAACTTTTACAAAAGGTAGGAATTCCAGTTTTTTAATATAAATGTTATTTTAGGAATTTTGGGTATATTTTTCCTCAAGTGAAGTGGAATTACCAAGTCAAAGAACTCAATGCTTGCTTTCAAGATCTATTAAATTTGTGTTAGAGATCATACTGTGAAAATGAAACACTATCTCAGTTTCACACAAAAAATAATATTTTAGTCTTAGAAATTTGCAGAAATGGAAGAAACAAATCTCAAACAATTTCTTCAAAATCACCAAGTAGTCCTATTGACTTCCAAGGAGTATAGAAAAGTACTTAATTTGGCAAAAAACCTCCTCTTCCATGTTGATTGGAATAGAATTAATTATATGCTATTACGGCACAGGCTGAGAATCTTTGCAAACCTAAGGAAATGCTCCTCTCTTGCACCTCCCCCTAGCTTAGGTTCCTATTATGCCTATTTAATCCTCAGGTAATGAATCAAAATTGAAAATAGTTTAATTTTCCTATTCTAAGTATGCAATATATTCTCTATTTTTAACGTGATGATTGTCGTGGAAACATTAGGAACTTCTGGGAAGAGAGGAAGTTTTTTCTATTTCAAACAATTATAGAAATATTAGCTATAGCCTTCTTATTTTAAATTCATTCAAAGGAAACTAGTTTTTTATTTAAGAAACTCATTTACAGAGAAACACCTGGCCACAAAGATGATTAACATATCAACAATGTCACAACAAACTATTGAGAAGAAACAGTTTATGCATATAATATATAAACCACTTCCATTTCTGCTCCCTTCACATTGAATGGGCCTACAATCTTGACACACCACAGTCTTAAAACCATCTTCTCATTAGCTGTTTTTTCTCTTCATTCATGAAAGCATTAAAAAAGAAATCAATGAATTGCTTTTTACATAACCATGTTTCCCCTTCTTTTAAACATTTTTGTCTTTGAATATTAGCATGCATTGTTTCTTTCAGAATTTAGATTCTCTATTAAGAGGGTTTCAGATTTATTAGTGCGTGTCTGCACAATATTTTGAATACAGTATTGGCTTTTTCATTCATTTGTCCAATTGCAAATAGCAAATCTTGCCTTCTTCACTCCAGTGTCATTTTAACTAACTTTTATTTAAGTTCAAGGATCCCTCAGAATTTTTCCATTTGAATGCCTAGGTTCAGCTGGCTATTTGAATCATCCATAGATAGGTATAAATATGAAGAAACTCTAATCTTTTATTAAGGCTTTGTTTATTAATATGTCTCCTCAATACGATTCTTCTAATATATGGCACTCAAATCATAAATAGCATAGTTCCTGCTAGTGTGACAACAATATGGTTTTAGAATTCATAATCCTAGTCACAATTTTTATAAGCAGTATATATCCTGTTTGTTTAATTATCTGGCATAAATACTTCACATGAGTGAGTCCCTGCACTGAATGAGCTGTTAATTTAGCAAATAAATCAGCTAACATATGCTTATGAAATACTATAGTATGAGCTAGAACCTGAAAGGAACATAAGAAATACAAAATTATGCTGAAGAGATTTACAAGAAAGAAAGATCACGTGTACTGAATGCTTTTGATTAAAATAACAGAGATAGATTTTGGTTTCTGATATAGCAAAGTAAGTTCCTTTCAGACCAGCACTCCTGCAAATAACAACTATACATGATAAGCTAAATACAAAGAGCCCAAAGGCAATGGAGAGTGAAACACTGCAGTCAAAAGTGGAGAAGAGCTGACACTTGGAAGAAGGGAACGGCATATTGCATGCAGCATATAAAATTCTAATGAAAACTTATACAGTTTCTGGCCAGAAGAACCAGAGGAGAGAGTTCTGGGCAACCACAGATGCTTGGAAATAAGAAGAGAAGACAAAAAAGTAGATAGCAGGAGAGAAATAGTCCCAAAGTATGTGTCTAAAACTGCCCAGCTCTCTGGCTGCATCAGGAACCACATATGCACATGGCAGACTCCAAGCGTTAAGATGAAGAATTGAAGAATGAAATGGAGATGTCGGTGAGCTATTGCTCAAGGGATAGAATTTGATTCACAGTTTAAATCCAACCAAGTTAATTGCCTACTAAAATTAATAAACAAATGAAAAGTTAACACTCTTCAGAGTAAAAAAACAGAATCCTGAGTTTATACACTGTAAAAATGATAATATCTAGGTTAACGTGCATAACAAATCCAGATTTGTAGATTCAAGAAAATATTACTCATTCTAAAGAGAAAAATAATAAATCAAAATCAACTCTGATTAATGCAGATATTGGAACTAGTGGACAGGATTTTAGAGCAGCTGTTATAACCATGATTAATGATGGGAATGAAAATAATTTCATAATGAATGAATGATAGGAAATCTCAACAGAGAAGTAGAAACTGTAGGTAAATAAAAGAATTTCCTTTTGGAATTTCTAGCACCAAAATATATAATATGTGCAAGGAAAATACCCACTGGACAGGCTTAATATAGCAGATTGAAAATGGCAGAGGAATGAGTCAGTGACTATGAAGACCGAGCAATAAAATGTATCTAATCTGAAGAACATAAATAGTTAAAGTAGAAAAATAATTGGAATCTTATAAATTTGTGTTATAAAATCAAATGGTGACATCCATGTAAATATAATCCCAAAAGGAAAGGGCAAAAAAGAGTGTGTCAGGAAAAAAAAAAACAACAACATTTGAAGGAATTATAGTTGACAATTTCCCAAATCTAAGGAAAGACATACAAATTCAAGCAGGAGAAATACTAGGAAAACCACATATAGGGACTTCTAGATAAGCTGCTGAAAAAAGCAAAGATAAAGAGAAGATTTCTCATGACACACTTTGCATCAGAGACACTACAACTGAAATTATTTGTGAAAATTAGTACATCAACAAAGTTTTAAAAAAAGTGGTAACAAGTGTAAATAAGCCCCATTTATTTATTCCGAATGCCTTTTATGGCATCTTCTATGTTTCAGGCACTCTACTAAGAAGTCCTTAGATATTCTGGGTCAGTATAGCTTAAAAGATACTCAATGTGCCATTATATTTGGGCATCTTTCTAAAATTGACTGGGCACTGACCTATATACAACATGATTATTTAGATTCTCTTGGTGGAATTTCTCTGCATTTAGAAATAGGTTGATGAATGGAGTGTTACTTAAGAACTCACTGGGTAGTGCCTTGATTAATTGCCTTGTCTGATAATCTGGCCCTCTGCTTTGAACAACCAGCTATTTCTTGACACTCAAGGCTTTTCATGCCCTGCATGCCAATTTATGTTAACTATATATCATCTAAGATTAGAGTACTTATTTATTCATTTCTAATGAGAAATATACTTGTACAGAATAGTCACATTGGCATGATCTCCCTGTGATAAAGTTCATGGGAAGCCAAATCATCATCAGAAACCAATCTGAATTTTCCACAAGAAGTCACTGTGACAGGGACGGGAAACATTTGAAATGTATATTCTCAGTGTACTTTCTCCCTGTAGGCAGACTTCGGAGAAATGCTAGATTATAATCAGAAAGGCAGCTTGGTGAGCAGAAAGTCAGAACAAGGGGAGCCAGATGAATGAAAGTTCTAATAGCATCACAGTAAGATAGCCTGGTATAGTCTGCTCACAATGGTCTGGTTATTAACATGGCAATCTTAAAGCACTCATTGTCACTTCCTGCTGGATTATGCTTGCATGGGCCCTGCCACCACTTGGGCACTAACTCTCCTTTCTCTACTCTTCCACAGTTGATCAATTCCACTACCGCACATTCATGCTTTGGATATGCCGAAACATTTAAAAAGGTACATTCCAGCCCTGCTGGTAATGGCAGCCACCTGCTTTCTTTTAGATGACTTTGTATTTCTCACCTCTTGAACACATTGATTTGATAGTGTAATTCCCAAAAGATTATTCTATTTCCTTCATTTTTGTAGTTGGTTCTCTGAAAGTCAGATGTTCTTTCACACTCTTCCATGCAAATGATAGAAAAAAAACAAATCAGTAATCATCATCGTAGAAAAACAGTTGAAAACAATTTGAAGCTACATGCTCTTTAAGATGTCCACTTATTGGGGGGAAGGGCATTATGATTATATCTTTCCTGGAATTTTTTTTTCTTCTGATCCATATTTTCACAGAACTTGAAAGTGACCTTAGAGATCATCTCACTCCATATCTTGTCTTTATAGGAGAGGAAAGTGCCGCTCCAGAGATTTTTCAGCCGTAGAATATGTAAGTTGTACACAGTGGAAACTGAAGTCAGGGTCCACTGACTTTCAGCCTCCCTATTCTCTGTTGCCAAAGGGACATTACTCTTTAAGAATGAGATTTCCATAGAGATTTCCCTTGTGTTCTTTATGATGGTAACTCCATCTTTTGAATATTTTTGCTCTTTAATCCCTCCCATAGGGCAAGCCCAGAACGGGAGACCCAGGTCAGCATCTTCACTCATCCTCCTGTCCCCTCATGACAAATGTCCCAGATGTCTTTTTAAATCTCCCATATATCATGACTTCTCAGAGGCCAACAACTGAATGAATTGTAGAAACATTCTATTAAACAAGTTGTAATATTTGAAGATTTTAAGATTTCTCTTCATCTTAGAATTTTTCAAAGCACCCTTTAAAACCATACTAGGGTGAATGATGAAAGAATAAAATAAAAGTGACTTTAGCCTCGAGCATGGTAATGATTACTTTGGCTGTCATTCCTTTCTTTTAAAATGTACTTTCCAAATATGGCCATGAGAGGATCTTTGCTTTTTCTTGGAGCAGGGAGAACAGTGTTTATTTTCTTTATCAAATCATTTAAATTAAGGGGAAATGTTGGCCATGTAACTAGGAGCATTGTCCTCATTCCAGACAACAACTGAAATCAGAGGTGACATTCTGGTTTTCTGCTTCCCCCACCTTCTGCTTTTCCTCCCCAAACAATACCAATGTTCACTAATGCTGAGGTTTCCAAGATCTTAAACCACAAATGTTTCCAAACCAGGAATTTCACCAGATGAACCACAACAAATAAGACAGCTGATTTTCAGTCATTATGAGAGTATACAAACGATTGACAAATCTGTATGGACATAGGTGAATTTCCTCACTCAAATGTTGTTAACACTACTACCCTGTAGACAGGTGACAGTGAGGTAAAGAATTACAGTCTATGGGCACTTGCCTGTGGCCAGCAGCACTGCCTAATGAACATGTTGACCCCCTCGGTCTGCTTTTCCATTTCCCTAAGTGAGGTTGAAAACTGTCAGCACAGGGCTGAAGGTGAGCCACAGAAATCTTTTGTTTGTCAAAGGCAGAGTTTGTAAAAATGTTGCAAATTGCCAACATTTAAAAAACTAGAAGTTTCCATATAACTATTGGAATGTCTATCTTCTTTGGAAAACTGAAAAATTTGTGAACATAGGGTTGGGCAGGAAATCAGTGGAAACTGAGAGGCAACTTCTGGTGGCAATGGCATCATAGGTAAACATACCTCGCCTCCTCAGGAAACCACATCAAAATTACAACTAAAATAGAGAACAAACATCACTTAGAACCACCAGAAATTAAGTGTAATGGAAGTCTGACAACTACAGAATTAAAGAGACCACGTACATCCAGACTGATAGGAGGGGTGCAGATGTGGAATGGATTGGTCCCACATCGACATGTGGTGAATAAAAGTTTGGGAGGGATATCTTGGGATTGAGGAGTCCCAAGCCCAGGACCCCAGCCCAGGGCTCCAATGCCAAGAAGGTAAGTCCCCATAACTCTGGCTGCAAAAACCAGGGGGGATTGAGTCGGTAGAAGAAACTTCTGGAGCTCCAAGCAGTTCCTCTTGAAAACCCACACATGTACTTAGTCAGACGCATTCCCTCTGAGCTCTAGCACGAGGGGGGCAGCTTTAAAGGCACCAGTGGCCTACAGGGAGAAAATGAGGTGTATGGCATCAAAATGAGAGCTGAGGGACAGCTTTATACAAGACAAAAAGGTGGGCAGAGGCCCTTGTCACACCTCTGAACCCACCCCCCACAGGGCCACAGACTGGCAAACTAGTGCCATATCTGAGACTCCATCAGTTTGGCCAACGCTATTTTCCCTGCCCTAGAAATTCCCATAGATTCCATGCCACCCAGCTTAAGGGCCCACCCATGCTTCTTTTCCACATGAATATCTGTTCTTGGTTCATGCATCATGACTTCCTAAATTTTCTCAAACAAGCAATAACCAGCCTCACTGAGCCCTCTTGCTAGGGGTCCCCAAGTCTGGCACTAATAGCAAGCAGCCTAGACTCACATCTTGGCTTCACCACAAGGAGCAGCCACCTCAGATTGCTTTACAGCTCAGGCAGGGGTCCCTTGGCAAAATACAAATGGGGGCTGACCTTGGCCTGTGTCACCTGGGAAACCCCAGTGCCTGTGAAACCATTGGACAGCTACAGACCACATTGGAGCACCACCACCCAGCCCCCACACAGCTGATCTCACCTGAGGGAAGAGGTTGTTGATACATTTTATGAAGCTGTTCAATACTTTAGTAGAAAATTCCCTTAATCATTGTATTTTTACTGTGGCCTAGTAATATAGTTTGATATCAGGTATTTTGATCCTTCCTACTTTGTTCTTCTTTCTTTAAAACCACAATGAGATACCACTTCACACCGGTCAGAATGGCCATCACAAACTAATCAACAAATAACAAATGCTGGCAAGGTTGTTGAGAAAAGGGAACCCTTGTGCACTGTTGGTGAGAATGCAGACTGGTGCAGCCACTGTGGAAAACGGTACGGAATTTCCTCAGGAAACTAAAAATAGAACTGCCTTTTGACCCAACAATTCCATTTCCTGGATTATACCCTAAGAACACTGAAACATCAATTCGAAAGTACTTATGCACCTTAATGTTCATAGCAGCGCTATTTACAATAGCCAAGTGCTGGAAAGAGCCTAAATGCCCATCAGTAAGTGAGTGGATCAAAAAACTGTGGTACATTTCCATAATGTAACACGACTCAGCAGAAAGAAAGAAGGAGCTCCTACCCTTTGAGACAGCATGGATGGAACTGGAGAGCATTATGTTAAGTGAAATAAGCCAGGCAGTGAAAGACAAATACCATATGACCTCACTTATAAGTGGAACCTAATCAACAAAACAAAAAAGCAAGCAAAATAGAACCAGAGACTTGGAAATAAAGAATAACTGACAGTAACCAGGGGGTAGGGGAGAGGGAGAAATGGGGTAAAGAAGGGGAAGGGTCAAAGTAAGGAACTTTCATTAAGGACCCATGAACAAAGACAAGAGTGGGAGTGCAGGGAAGGATTGAATTTGTAAGGTGGCGGGTGGTTAGGGCAAGGCAGAGTAATGGGGGAAATGGGGACAACTGTAATTGAACAACAATAAAAAATAAAAAAATACTATTAAAATAGTTGTATTTTTAAAAAATCTACAGTATTGAAGATTATAACACTAAAATATTACTAACTAAATGCGAAGGGCAAATAGAGGTGTGATTTTGAACTTACTCTATCCTTTGCTTCTACTCTTTCCCTCTGCAAAAATAACTCTACTCTGGACAGAAAACGAGGTTACCATGAAAATTAAAAATAATTAAAAAGCAAAAGTCTTCTGAGGAAGTCAATCTTGGATGCTAACCTTTTTTCTTTGCTTTGAGATCAAGATATTGCCAAGAAATAGAATATTTGTTAATACAGAGTTGTGGAAGGTTAGGAGCTGTACTATTATTACTTTGGCAGAATTTAAAATTGAGACCAAAAGGAATTTTAAATCTGTATAAAACCTAAATGACGAAATAAGCTGTGCCATTTTAAATTAGTACTATGCAAACAGCACTGGCTCAGTAAATGCTTGTTAATCATGTCTCTCAAATCTCCCTAACTTTACACCAATGATCTCACAGACTCAGGGAATAAAAGTAACAACACCAAGTCCATAAGTTTCCTAGCAATATTTCAAATTATTTATTCCTACAAAACATCCCCTTTATCAAAGCCATAACCACCCACAAGACTGAACTTAATTGTTAAAATATTGTTACAAAATCACAGAGAGCAGAGGTTACTGTTCTCATTTATACCACCAAAGGGTGTCTTTATGTATTTGAGTCACACATGAGCCCAGTGTGTGACAAGTTAAGAGGAAGGCAGGTTTTTCTTTTCTTCTGTTCATTTATTTGAAAAATATTAATGGGTGTCTTCCCTGTACAAGACATTCTGCTAGGAGCTATTCTGGATACAACAATGAATCAGCAGAGATCTTGCCCTCAAGTCTTAGGATGCTTTGTTGTAAAGGAATACTACCAAAGCCATGTGGTAAGGCCACTGAGCCTAGAGCCCTGAAATCTGTAACAGACAGATTTCCTACAGCATTATATGCAAATGAATAAAGTAACTGAGATTTCATTTTTCAACTCAGATAAAATGCTTAGGGAGTACCTTTTAGCTGGGAAAGGAGTATATAGTCTCATTTTTCTATAGTATATTTTTATCAAAATTTAATTAAATATTAACATTCATTAAAACATATTTTATATTTTTTCAGTGACTATATTGAGGAAAAATAATCAGACATGAAGAGAAACATATAGTGATGATTCATTTATTTTTCATGACAGGAGGAAGAAGACAGAACAATAAATAAAAGGAGAACAGAAAAAAAGAGGGAGAGACACAGATACTGGGAAAGAAGTTTAGAAAGCCTGAAAATTCAACCCATATTTATGGATAAAGTGCAAATTGGTGGAGGGTTTTAACAGTTGTTAAGACAGCAAACAAGCCAAGGAAAGGCCTAAGAATGTGGCAGTTTGGAATTACATCATTATTTTACTGTTCCCATCAATATTTAATTTAAATCAGTGATTCTCAAAATTTAGTGTAAATTTAAATCATTCATGGATTTGTTTAAAATTTCTTGTTCTTGAGTCTTGTCCTGAAGTTTGTGATTCAGTGGATTGGGGATAAGGGGTAGTATCTGGAAATCATCCAAGGTGCTCAGCTATGAGAACTATTACAAGAAAAAACGCTGGTTACTTTGCTCTGGTCTAGCACTTGGGGTGAAAGCTAAAGTTATCCTCCTGCTCCGCAAAGAAAAATGTGTCCTTTACAATCTTTATAACTTAGACCTGCAGTGGTGATATTGCCATCCTCTAACAGCATTGCAACCCAAATAGCTGAGACCGTTTTGAAAAGGTCCCTGAGCCCTCCATAAAGTTACAGTTTTGTGACATTTCATTTCCTGGGACCAATAGTGTTGAAGTCTTGGATTGGTCCTTTTGAGTTTAGGTAAAGGAAAATTATTATATTCATTTGGTGTATTATGATTTCTCTCTAGGGGGACACACATCTTGATTTTCCCAGGACAGTCTGTTTAACCCCGTTGTCTCATTTTTTTGTTTCTTTTACTGTTAGAGTTACCAGTGGAGGCCACAAATTATCTGCTCACCTTACATAAATATAATAGAAATGAATGGGAAACTGAAACTATGAAAACCCTAATTTGCAGAACAACTCAATGGGGAATACTAAGTTTTGATGCAGCTTAATCAAATATTCTATCGTTTTATTAACTTTCATAATTTTGAGCTGACCTACGAACACAAAATAAGAGTTCAACTGATGAAACAATTTGTTAATTTTATATACACAAAGCAGTTGAAACAATTATTTCTTGATTTACACTCTGAAGAGAACTGAACTTTGTTAACTGAAAATTATGTGATGAAAATGGCGGTACAGAAATTAAGGAAAATTAGTACCAAAGTTAATGATGAGCAACACAATTTCAAATGACAGTAGTAATATTAGTGTGCGTGTACATATATAGTTTGACAAGAGCACCTCTTTGCTAGGAAGACAGACATGACATGACACATTACCATGCAGAATCGTTTTCAGAAGCAGAGAAGAGGGAACCTATCAGGATACATGGAGTTATTAGATCTGTGGAATGAAAGTATGTGGCTTTTGTGGGTTTATGTTCATTTAATCTCTGTGACTGCTCTTTTCTTCTACTGTATAATGGGGATCATATCTCCTAACAGGGTCATTGCGATGAT
Organism: Tonatia bakeri; assembly: GCA_004024845.1. Taxonomy (NCBI): domain Eukaryota; kingdom Metazoa; phylum Chordata; class Mammalia; order Chiroptera; family Phyllostomidae; genus Tonatia; species Tonatia bakeri. The sequence goes on from PVIA01000796.1 coordinate 248,034, forward strand.
TAAATTATAAGGGTGAGCTAAAGTAGCATGTATTGTAAATGATTTATAAATTCTGGTTGCAACGCATGAGCCTATCTCATTTTCATACTCTATTATACACATTGTTCATAGTTTTTGTCATTAGATGAGACCTTTCAATGAGATATGACAGTACTTGAAGTTTCTCTCTAGCTGTATTGATTTTAAATCAAATATAATTAGCAGCAAACAATTATTACATAATGAGGACACTGGAGAGAGATGGGATGCAAAGGAGCTTTCTTAGGGAGCTTGTGGACAATGGGGGTTCTACATACCAGCATGCGGGTGATGCACACAAAGAAGTATTTTTAAAATATGTATATTAGGAACAGAAATGTGTATCGACAATACCTGAGTTCCAAAGTAGGGAGTTAAAAGCAGAACAAGGAACAAAAGTGTAATTCTGAAGAAAATAAAGCAACAACAACAACAAAAATCCTTCACTATGATATAATAGTTTCTGGCCTTTCATTGTTTTTTGTTTTTTTCCCTTTCTCTATCTCATGTACTGTATTCCTTTCTCTCTATTTTTTTAAATGCAGAGCACTTTATGCCTTTATTTTAATTCTCAAAATTTATCTAAAAATGGCTGATGGTGTGGTATCAAAAAAGTTATTTCTATGATAACCCTGTTATAGCTATTAAGTAATTATCATTTATACCTGTTAGGAATAGAAAACTGCATAAGTGAACCAGAATAAAAAGATGTTAAATATAAAATACAAACATAATTTTCATGCAAAGAAAACTTAAGACTATTTAACCTTCACACTCTCAGATAGGAATTTTTTTCTCTAATGCGATTAGTATGAGACATGTATTGCTATAAGCTCAGTTGTAAAATTACAAATATCTGAGACCACACAAAGCCTTATTAGAGCCATTCTATTTATTCATTCATTCACTATCTATCCAGTGTAGATGCAGACTTACTGAGTGCTAATCATGTGCTAGAGAAAAAACCAGAAGACCCCAAATGGCAGCTTATTGGTAGATTTAGCTTTCAGGCATGGTCCAGGTGTCTACACAATGGTCCTATTACTTAAAAATAGACATATTCACATCAATATCCAAAGGTATACTTGTTTTTAAATTGGGAGGATTTGGTAGCACAGGTTCTAAACTCTTAATGGGAGCAAACAGATAAATCTGAGTTGCTGCTGTCCTCATCAGCTGGGCTCTTCCATTTACTACTTAGCCCACCAACCACATTACCAGACTGTTAATGTCACATGTTTCACTCTTGATTCATGCCCCATGACAATTCTCCAATTTAATTACCCCTGGTATTTCTTCATTTTCCCTGTATCTCCATCACCCATGCCCTACTCCAGGCTGTCATTTTCTGTGGGCTGGATATCCTCAGCACCCTTCTACCTGGTACCTCTGCTTTCTGCTTTCTCTCTTGCCCTGTCACCCGCGTTTCCTAATTAAATAGCTACTCTGAAAACACACTGCACTGCCCACAGTCAAAATCTGACCACATCACAATGGCTCTCCTCTGCCTGGGCTGGGTCTTCTGTTTACTGCAACAAAATTCATGGCTGGCACTTCTATAACTATTAGAAATAAGCTTGATATGTGGCATTTCTAAGAGTATTAGGATAAAAACATTTGTCTCAGATAGATAAACTGGTTAATTTGAAAAAGGAGCTTACTTGCTAATCCAGCACTTCAGTAGCACAGAATTCTGTAAGAACTATGCAGGGTAGTTGTCAATGGACACAGGCCTCAGAGCTTCAGTTCAAAAGATCAAAATCGATAGTATTAGAGGGCATTCTTTCCAAAGCATGGCAATGGTATAACTCCCATTGGTTTTAATGGAAGTCATGAAGCTAACATGCCATGTAACCTTTTTAAAATGGAAGGATTAGCATTCAACTGGGGCTACCTCATGGTGTGCCTATTGACAAAGCATTATGCACAGAGCTTGAATTGATCAGAGGGACTTAAATTTCTTCTGTTTCTTCTTGTGTAAACTGAGTACCATGTTATCCTCCCTACCTATATGATAATGGTTTGGACATTCAAAGGGGAACTAACTGGGGACTCAAAAAATGCCACTTACAGCAGGAGGTCAATACTTGCAATGTACGATTTATATACTATTTGGGGAATTGTATTTAGATCATCATTTTGTCTGATGGTTCTTCTCCATAAATTAAGAAAAATATAGAAAAGACCTATTAAGTGTAGGGTATTGTTACTTATTGAAAACATATTTTTGATCAAAATGGAGAGAATACTTCCTACTCTTCCACCTATAAAAATGTTTGTTTTATAAAAAGTGTAACTGATTATTGGCTACAGGAGGCTTACCTAAAATGTTTTTTTTCTGTGACAAATTAAAATAAAGGGACTAAATAAATCAAAATATTCTGCAATCATAAAAAAGTCAAATATCAAATATATACTAGATAAATCGAGCTTTTGAATTCTATTTGCTGCTACTCATGCATTCCTCAAATACTAAAATAATTTCAAAGTAAATAAATTATCTTATTTTAGAGGACTAAAGATAAATGGAAATAGGAAAGAAAATGAATTGTAAAGACATATGCCTGAAAATAAGTATTTTAGTAGGGTTCTGGGGCAGCTCATAGTCATAGAAAATGTTTAATGTGACATAGATCATGATCCAAAAATAAATTTCCTTTGTAAAAATAAAATTTAGCTTCAATCAGATTGACTGCTTTTATATTATAAGAGCACATAAATATGTCACTGGTTTCAGATACTTTTATGGTTTGCAGTGAAAAATAGTTGCTTCCACTTGAAAAAGCTATGTATGCAGATGGCATTGGGAACTTAGCCAAATGCTAACCTCTAAGTGTTCATTGTATGTGTGGGTGTCCATAAGCAGTCACTTCTTACATCCTCTTATAAACAACACCCATAACTGCAGTGATGATGTGCAATTACATCACAGCTGCTTGGTTTGTTGAAATGAATGTTAACACTCTCCTTTATTCACTCTAACATGGCTCTCATTCAAATAGTGGACCAACATTTGTCCTTTCACATATATTCCTCCAGATAATGAAACCCTTTTAGAAACCCTGGACACCTCAACCAGCACAGATTTGTGAAGCCATATCGTCAGACCCCTTGACAATGATTTTGTACCTCTGCACCACTTTTTATTTAGACAGAACCTTTGCCACAAATAGAGTGAGCCTCAAATATTCCAGAGACTTGTGTTCTATTTCATCATACCCCAAGATGTCACTTCTCATCACCCCTGGTCATGCAGAGCTGAAAGAATAGGACAGGTGGGTGTACTCTGCCATTCACAGCTAGGCTTCCTTTTGGCTGCAAAAGAAAGCTCCTTGACACAATGTGGACCATTTTTTAGCCATTCAGTGATATTCAAAGAAGCAAAGGGCACCCTTTTACAAAAATGACATTTCAACTACTCTGTCTTTTCTTATTTCTGGCCCTCAGTCAAGAAGCATCTACCATCTTTAGAGAGATGCTCAGTTTTGAAGGGTACTCAGGATACCAGTTTGTGGCTGTCTCTGACCTCATCTGTGGATTAAAAGTGATTTCTGACTACAGGGAGCTGCAGTGCCATGCGTTTTTATTCAGCAGGCGATTTCTGTAGAATTTCATAGTGAAGCTAAGAGAAAAGACCAAATGGAACTCTGATATCCTGCTCCAATTAAAAGTGTTTTGCTAAAATCCACACTAACTTCAAGCTATAAACATATTTTTTTCTACAAAGAATCTCCACATTTCAAAATCAGTTCTTATCTTTTATGCACCAGTTTGCTTTTTCTTACTCTTTATCACCTTTTTTCTCAAGTTATTATTTTTCAACATTATCTGCTTTAAGATAAAAAAAAAAAGATGAAACTTCCAAACCCATAGGGGTTTGATGGGAGGCAAACATAGGAAGTAATTACTGGGTTTTACAAGAAGAGATTGCTGGTTGGCAAGAAACTGTTTGCACTCCTTCTGCTGAGATTTTCAGGTCTGAAGATTTACTTTGGAATAGCAGAATATAAGAGAGAAAACAGATTTGTATAGCCCATTTGCCTTACTGGTTTATGAATCTGAATATGAGCCCCCTTAAAGTGATTCTAGAAATATTTGATTCTCTTTGTGAACATGGAGGGGGTAAAATCTCTCAGAAATGTACTTAAGAAGCTATTGTATTTAGGAGCATGTATACATACATCTATAAGTGGGGGACCAAATACAAATGACCAAAAAAATCTGTGAACAGTTAATTAGGAGGCTGTGTTCCAATCCTGGATGTATTAACAAACAACCTGGATTGTGAACCTGGTTATGTGGTTTAGTCTCTGAACTGCTTTGGCCTTTAGTTTCCTAGGTTAAATAGTGCTTTTGTTCCAAAATATTCACTGCATTTCTCAACATTGCAGCCCTCCTTGGTGCCCCTCCTTGTGGAAGGAATATACTTCCACTGGACTGATGTCAGGCCCACGTATGAACTTGCTTTGGGCAATGGGATGTGAGTAAAAGTGGCATACTCCACATCTAGGCAGAAACTTTAAGACCCTTCACATGGTTTTGCCATTACGCCCTTTTCCTCTGCATCAACAACCGTATATCCCAGAAAGGGGATGTTGGCCACGAAGAGAAAAGATGTCAACGAAACCCATTTGTTTCTTGACTTTTAAGCCCACTGGTAGTTTGGGCATGTATTAATTCATGAAGTGATGTAGAGCTGACACTTTTATGGACCATGATAAAACCAAAGAAGTTTTATGCTCTGAATTCTTTATGAAAGAGAAACTTGGTCATAATTTTAAACATTTAATTATTTAGGGAGATACAACTAATCAACACTGAGGCATTCCAATCAGCAAGATTCACAACTAGTTTTTCCTGAAAATGTAATAATTGAAATGTTCAATTGTAGTTTCTCAGAAGTACTTTTTTAACAAAGAATTCACTCCAGGTAATTTTTCACAAAATGATCGTATGCTTTGAATTTTCTCAGAAAAGGTTAGACAGCTTCAAAGTTAGATGTTTTAAGAAGTGAGAACTAATGACTGTTTGACAGGTTTAAAAAGTCATACTTGACAGCAGGGTGAGAGCTGTTTGATTGTAAGACTTAGATGTTCTGCTTTATTGAATGTCAGGCAGCTGAGCTGAAAGATCATCCGAGTAACTTCTCTTCCTTAAAACCAGAAATTTTTCGTTTAAAAGCACAAGAGTAGTTTTAATCAAATGATGATCCCTAATATCCCTTATAGCTCTAAAATGCTATGATTTTATGAGCTCAAACCATTTTTTTCAGGGTTATAGAAGCCAGAATTTGTGTTATTTCATTATTAACTGAAGTCTGAGTATCAAAAGCCCATTAAAATTCTGGAGGTGGCTCTGAGGTGGAAAATTGAATAAGCTTATAACTTCCTTTTCAAATGTTAACACATTAACAACATGAATTATTTGTTGCTATTCCTAATGCATTTCCACTACAACAAACAAAACAAGGACAATTTATTTTATATAGACAGTGTCAAATGAATAAAATGAACATGCCTGTCTGGCTTCCTAACTCAGATTATTACTCATTAGTTATAAAGGATGCTAGTAGGGTTGCCAGATAAAAGATACGATGTCTATTTAAATTTGATATTTAGATAAATAATAAATAATATTTTAATGTTAACTATGTCCCAAACACTTCATTGCTCCCTTAATATCTTAATCTAATTAATATATGATTCTTAATCTAAATAAAAAGACAAATTCTATTCATTTTTAAGATTTTGATATTGGGATGATGTGATGGCTAATTTTATATGTCACATTGACTGGGTTACGCAGGGCCCAGATATTTAGTTAAATATCACTTCTAGGTTTCTCTGTGACAACGTTTCTGGAAGAGATTACCATTTGAATCAGTACACTGGGTGAAGCTGGTTGCTCCCCCAGTGTGGGAGCCCTCATGCAATGTGTTGAAAGCCTGAACGGAACCGAAAGGCTGAGGTCAGAATTTGCTCTCTATACCTGACTACCTTTAAGCTGGGTCATGAATCTCAGACTTGAACTAGAAGTTTACACCATTGTTTTTCCTCATTTTCAGGCCTGTGGACTCAGACTAAAACTATAACATTGGTGCTTTCTCCTGGATCTGAACATATCAGTCTCTGTATTCATGTGAGTCAATTCCTTATTATCTATTTATCATCTATCTATCTATCTATCTATCTATCATCATCTACCTATCTATCTATACATTCTATTGGTTCTGATTCTCTGGAGAGCCCTAACTAATATAAATGGGAAGAAGACAGAAGAAATACCCACTCTGTATATAATTGGCTATAGAAAAGTTGCTGTGCCATCTGTTGGTTTATTCTGCTGATCTGGCTTATAGTGTATGGACTTGCTGTAGGTGGGTGGAGACCTCACTATTCTCTGCTGCTGAGAGGACTCAGTTTCAAGCAACTTTCTCAAGCATAGGTTGTTGTAGGAGACCATTCTGTGTGGTGTTGGCCCAGCTCCCACTCAGAGATGCACAGGACCCACGCCCATAAATAGGTTCTCCTGTGGAGAATCAGGCCTGCAATGTGCCTAGGCCGCTTTGAGTCTTGCTTTTGCTAAAAACTCCTTCATCCTGATTTTCAGCAAACATTTACTGCAAATAACTTCCTAAAATCTATGCTAAACCTTCCAAGGATGAGTGTAACCAGTTCAGCTACTTTTTCCGTTTCATTTGCAAATATCCCTCTTCTGTGATGTGATTATCGGCATCAGCTCCTTTGTTTTCTGTAAAAGGTAAACCTGGGCATAGTAAATGAGGACCATCAGTAATGTGCTGAGAAAAGAAATGAAGGCCTGTCATGGCCGAGGCTGTGGCTTTTTGCTCCCCTTGAGAGCAAAGCCGCTTGCCCTTTTCCTCCACAGGACTTGGTAGTCCATGTGAATGTCTCTCCCCCTCCATAATGTCTCGGACCCCATAAGTTGGGGTCTGTGTCAGGTTGTCTCTTCTGATCCCCAGCCACACATGCATCTGACTGCTCCCTGAGGTCCTCACAGAGCATTTCCCTGATGTGTACGCTTTACTCCACACCCTGCAAGTCTGCAACTCTCAATGTCATCCATACTCTAAGACCCAATTCTATTGGAAACAGGGCAATATTTACCTCACATACACTTTCGGCACTGGAGACTCTAGGCATAACATTGATGTCCTCCACTTACCCTACCCATGTTCCTCTTTGTGTTCAGATATTACCTGGGCAAGTCATGAAAGCCCAGGCCAAGTCATCAAATGGAAAAAGAAGGCATTGATCTTTCCTTCTTGCAGACACTACACTTGTTCAATAATTTTGCTGGAGAGCCATTTCACTTTTTTTGTTTCTCTCCAAGGAGAACAACTAGTCCCACCTCTGGGAGGTCATGTGAGAGGAGAGCCACTATTCATGGATAGTGTCCTCTTCCAACTGGAGAACTCTTCACACTTCTTCCTTCTCTCCACCTTATCCCACCTTAAATCTGTGTGAAGAAGGCTGCCAAAGAAGATCAGTCTCTCTGGTTGTTGGGAACCCTGGTAGTTGTACATTAAAAAATAGACCTATGTAAAATTGGCCCCAGAAAACTCAGTAGCATCATCCTTAAAGCTTTGTCTTAATCTTTGTACTATTCATTACTTACCTAGGTGGAAAAGATGTTAATAAGTAGTATACAACATCCTACTACCAAAAAGAGGCAATATTTTATAGGAAGTTGAATTCCATGTTAATATCTAAGTTTTTAAAAATTTCCCTTCCTATTTCCCAAAGTATGCGAGATCTGTCTGGAAAATGTCTAGCCATTGTTGATATAATGAGAATGGTCTGCATGACATCAATGTAACTTGGCAACCAAGAAGGTTGGACTGGAATACGCACACATGAACAATGATGACTTCACTGTACTAGACAGTGAGGGCATTAGATGGCATTGAGTGAGCACATGCACTGTGTAGCATTGAGTGAGCACATGTACTGTGAGCAAGTAGAGCAACAAATCTGTATCATATTTTGCATTAAGCTTGAATGTCCCTCCTTGGAAACTATTCAGATTACTCAGAAGGCTCTAGCTATAGGCAAGTGGTGATTCGAAGCTTCATCATTACAATGCAACCACTCATGCATCACATCTCATGCCGATTTTTTGGCAAAACATCCAATCACCCAGGTGACTCAGTCCCTGTACACCCCAAATTAGGTGCCCTGTGACTGGCTTTCCCAAAAACTAAAATTGCCTTCGAAAGGGAAGAGATTGCAGACCATTGATGAGATTTAGGAAAATACGACAGGGCAGCTGATGGTGATTGGGAGAACTGTGTGAGGCCCCAAGGTGCCTACTATGAAGGCGAATGAGGAGTCATTATCTTATGTACAATGTTTGTGTATCTTGTGTCTTCTCCAATAAATGTCTTTATTTTTCATATTACATGGCTGGAAATCTTCTGGCCCGACCTTGTATATGCTGAAGTACATTTAACATTGTGTTGAGAAAAAACTAATTTTAAGAAGTTCCCTGGGGTTTCACTGAACCAGGGTTGGTGATTGATTGTTCATAATCAATCAATCAAAAAATCAAAATTATTGTTTTTTGATCCTCAAGAAGGGTTAGACTGGGGGGTCTGGGTATTTTACTTTACATAGATTATTTTGCTTTCATTTTATACGTGAGAATACTAAAGCTGAGGAACATGCCTAAAATTACACAGCCACAGAGTGGCAACTCCAGGTGTAAACTTAAACAATTCATGCTAAGAGAACTGCTTTGTGAGATAACCATCTTGCTAACATGGTTTAGGCCCAAGTATTGGTGAATAAATGTTTTCATTACCTCTGATACTTAACTCTAGATGAAAAAAGAAGGTAAATTAGATCTCTTCAAAATTCTATAAATAGAAGTTCCCAAAGCTTTATAGCTCAGGCCAACTTTAGCTTTCCTCAGAATCACTCCATGCCCTTTCAACAGTTAAGTGTTAGAAATAAAAATAATTATGCAAAAGATTATGCAAAATGAGCTTTTTATGGTTTAAACAGTCACTTGCATATTTCCAGGTTAAGAGGTTCCCTGATTCCAGCATTTTGTGGACTCTTTCCATGTATTAATGTAAACCTTCACTGAAACATTTTCCTGTAGGCAACAGATACCAGTAAAGAGAACATTGTTGTTTTATAAACAATCTAAAATTCTGAAAATGCCGAAAGCATGTTTGTTGTTTGTTTTGTTTTGTTTTGAGCTCTAGGCTATCAGACTCCAACGTCAGCTCCAACTCTCTAGTCGAGGACATTTTCTTACAGTGGCCTTTCTCCATCCTCGTCAGAGTTGAGCAAGCATAAAGTGTGGACTCTTTCGTGTATAACTACTACAGAAGAAAAGGTTGGTGCAGTGACACTTGTATGGATTTTTTTATTCATCAAAACTTAACCTTATCCTTATTCTTTATAAACTATGTAACCTTAGGAAGCTTACTGAAATTCGAAGCTGTGATCTATCAAGTGGTTAGAACTTGACATGAGACCACACCTTTGCTCAGTTCTTGGCCCTTCCCTCTCCTGCTGCATTCCCTTTGTGACAGTTTTCTCTTGAAGTGCACTCCCCCAATAAATCCTATGCATCAAGTCCTTGTCCCAACTCTACTTCTAAGGAACTTGACCTAAGACACTGGTTGCACTTCTACCCTTACTTTGTTGTTTGTGTTGCTGATGGTGATGGTGACGATTTCTGTTTGTTTTGCTTTGGTTTTCATCTACGAATTTCTTTTTCTGTGAACACTTGGCTGATTTCCTGTCCTTGACTAGTACTCTTTCTTAGAGATTTCTGATATACTTGAAACACACTTAATATTGTAACAGCTATGCATTTTCACTGTGATTCTGTGCACGTCTCTCCTCTAAGACTGTACTCTCCAAGAGGACATTGCAATTACTTTTCCTTTTTGCAGCCTCAGAGTTGGCAGAGTTCCTTGGTCACAGAAAATATGAAATAGCAGCGAGATATACAATGGTGGAGGAAAGGTAAAGAACAAGAAATATTTATTACCTATCTGGTTCACTATTATTTTTATAGATATCCTTAACACAACAGTATCAAAAACAACAAGAACAATCATACCTTCTCACATTGTTTGGCTAAGACAAAGGAGAAAGAAAAATGTATGTGCAATGGGCAATAGCAGGTACTGAATATTAACAGGGAGAGGAAACAGATAAACCAGCCTCAGTGGGAGAAAAGACAGAGTTCAGGTAGAAATGACTCAGGGCCATGAAACATCCTCATAAGAACCATAAGAACATACTGGCTTCAAGGCTTATCTCTCAAAGTCCCTCGTCTTTCATCTACCTGTCCTCCCCATCTCTGTTTCAAACTTTCCCTAGAGTTTTCTTTTGCACCCCTGTAAGATTAGTTCTTTTCCTGTCACATGGGCATTTCTGCCCTTCTCTTGAGAGTTTCTTACCCCAGGCCAGAAGAGTCTGGTGTTGTAAAAAATTGAGTTATAAATAGACTTTTGGCTAAATTTAGGTTTCTCCTTACAATGACAATGCTTTCCAATTTGTGACACCAACTTTGAAAACAATCATGCACTTGTCATTTCTTGACTTCTCTAGAATTTTCCAAGTTTCCACAAGGGAAGGACACAAGTCCCATGACCTTCAGGCTCCAACTCATGAGGTCCCTAACAAAAAACGAATGAGTGATCCTACATCCTCTTTCCCCGTTGGCTGGGACTGCACTTAGTTGCTGATATACACCTGGTTCTCCCTCATAGACAGGAGAAATCCAAATATCATATACTTCTTGAGTAATTGTATTTTCTACTCTTATAGATACAATTGGAAAATCTGTGTCTTTTCAGAATTTCCTTTCAGACACCCCCATTATCAGCTGAAACCTGTCACTTAAGTTGAACTCAGCCTGCTTCTCTGGAGCTCGAAGACCTTGGCCAACTTTATTATTTACTTCCTTTGGATTGATGGAAGTTGTTCCTTCCTTCCTTTCATTACTTTTAATTAAATTTATTGGCGTGACATTGGTTAATAAGATTATATAGGCTTCAAGTGTAGATTTCTATGATACATGATCTGTATATTGCATTGTGTTCCCTCCTTTCCTAAGCCTTCTGTGAAGCCACTATCTGAAGTTCGGTTATGAAAAACCCATGCTAGTATTTTCTTCACAACTTTGAGAGGCACCCAAGACTTGAATTTCTCCTCTGACTTAGTTTCTAACTCTCTCCATTCCCTGGAAATACCACCATAATGCTTGCCACAGATATGTGTCACTGTGCCAGCAGCCTCAAGGCCACTGATACTGATAGCAAGGTGAAGTAGCATCCTGCCTGCTCCCAAGTTCTTGTTTCCCATGAGTCCAGTCCCTGAGATCCCAGTGTACCTCCTGACAGTCAATTCTGAAATGAAGATATATAGTATCAACATTTCTTTTTTTTTCTTTTCAAGAAATGAGAGCACAAGGATATCAAGCTTCTACATAAATGCTTTACAAAATTCCTGATGCAGTTAATATGCCCTTCATTCAAAGTGCAAGTTCCTGGCAATTTTAGTTTATTGGAACACAGTCCTGACACTGAATATGATGCAAAACCTCTGAACACAGAAGCAATCGTCACAAAACTTTGGCACTGAAGTATGATCTTAAGGTTTCAGGGAGAAAATTGACTGGTACAATTTAGCACATAATTATTTATTACTTCATTGTCTGAGTGTCACAGCCAACAGCTAGAGGAGTAGCAACATAGAAAAGAATGAATACGAGTTTATACTAAGGAAATATAGGTGAGAAATAACAATGGAGAATCTGGTTGGTAGTGAAGGGAGGACCAAAAGTGATAGTATTTTGCTGCATATGGGGAAACATTTTAAGAATTAATACACAGTTTCTGCAATCAAAGACATACTTTTCCTCCACATATTTTAATGTTTTGAAATTGATGTGCATGCATCTTGTCAATGAGCATATTTAATATTTATTTTTTCCCCCTGAAGACTTTTTTTTTTTTTACAGCAATGGGACTTCCTAATACAATATAAAGAAGTCATAATGGAGGAATGTGGTAATATAGTGACCCTAAATTATTCAGAAGGGTTTACATTGTATTCAAAGTTTTTTTTTAACTTGGAAAGATCTTACAATATTTAATAAATATTAGAATATCTACCACAGGGGGGAAAAGGTTACAAAGTAGTATTGAAAATTATTGAAACCATAGTTCAATTATCTGAAAAATTAACTTGTTGAATTCTCCAGCAGCAGCAGAAATAAAAGACTTTATGCTGAAAAATACATAGTGCCTCAGCATTTGTTCTCCTATAACAAGTGAAAAAGAAAACATTCTGTAAAATGACCTAAATTCTGTTAAAGCGTTTATGCACAGATGATTCTGTCCCTTTTATATTGATTTATAAAACATTAGCATGCTGTATTTAACTACATAAATATAAGTTTCTCTGATTCACAAGTTTATCTTTAGCCTTTTTTACATGATTATATACTAGAGAGATATATCTATTCTATATACAGATAAATAAGGAACACAGTATCCTTACAAGAAGACATTAAGAAGTAGAATATATTATTTCCCACAATGAGAAAATGCCCAAAATAGGTCACTAAAGTAGATTCTCCCAATTGTTAACCATACTTTTTTTTTATAAGTCAAGATAGAAAATATTTTCCAGAGGTTGCACAAACAGACTGAGCCACAGAAATAACATTATTTCAGATAAATGATCAATCTCTCCATGGTCCCTGTGGTTTATTTTAAAGGAGATTTCAGCTGGGGGTACACTAGAAACTCTGTGATGCTTGTAATAGAATCAAGAGCTTCATTACATTCCCACACTGGTAGCACTTCTGACTATCTCTGGGCTTACTTTCTTGAGAAAAATATATGGGTCAAAAATCCCAAATAACTTACCAAAGCTCACCCAAGTATCAGTATACATACTAGAAAGTGAATTTCATTTATTGAGCTGATCTATCCTATAGTTTTATTTTAGAATGTGATATATCAGTAAAATGGTGGCAAAAATCAAATGATATTGAATCTAAAGAAAATATATGTTCAGTGAATGAGCATACATCATTATTACAACCATTATTAATACAGATCATAGATTTTTAAATTCTAATGACCAATATTTCCAAACTATAATTGGCCATGAATATTTTTTAAATAAAAGATTTTCCTAAATCATCAGAATCTTGGTAAAGAATCTTTGCAAATTTTTGGAAGCAGATGGATGTGATGGGTAAAGAAAACCAAATAACAACACAAAATTCAGACTTACAGTTCTAGTATACACCATCATTTGAATAGAAGTGATTTTTAATTAATTATCTCTCCATGTTCCTGTGTTAGGCACTGTTCATCAGTAATTAAGCAGACATGATTCTTGGCTGCTATGATATTTGTACCTGTGAGGAATCACTGAGACTTAAAAGCCATGTAGTCAGATAGATGTTGCAATGGAACCCACATAAGTGACTTGGGTTATGTATAAACAATGAAGCATGTCTGTTCAGTGATTGCTGGCAAGAAAAGGAGATTTCCAGAGATAGTGCTATTAGGAGGATTGGACACTTGCTGTTAACATGCTCTCTTTAAACATCTTGCTAGTTATGGGTTGTTAGGTTCTAATATGTTTAAATTTTTTCATAAAAGAAAAGTTGATTGGCTATATAAGCAGAGTAGCTTTCTTTCCCATTCCTGTTTTTTACAAGGGGAGATTTTTTGTAAAGCAGTCCAGCCTCTTTCTCTACTCCCTGTTGTTTCCATGGAGGTAGAGTCGATTGCCTGATGGAGGTTTAGGAGAGGACCAAAGAACCTGAAGCTCAGTTTCCACCCCACCCTTCTCTTTGGGGTCAGCCTGAAGAGAGCATGTGTTCTTACTGGTCTCGGCAGTTCAGTGAGCTTAGGCGTGGTGGCCTGACCCTAGGTGTGAAGCTTGCTCATACTGGCCACAGCTTGTGACTCCCGTAACTCGCCCACAGATGAACAGTGTATTTTCTGGTATCAACTTTAGCAGTGATAAAGGAGGAAGAAGAGCTGGGATCTTCCCTCTATCTTACCCCCACCCTTTTAAAACATTCTGTTCTCTTTTATGATGATGATGGTAATAGCAATTATTTGATACATACATAAAGGTTTGCCTTTTCAAAAGTTACAGTTCTGTGAGTTTTGATAAGTGCGTGCAATAGTCAAGTCAATAGAGAGAAGAGTTCCGTCACTCCCCAGTTCCCCCATGCCCTTTGTGGTCCAGTCCTCCCACCCTAGCCACTGGAAACCATGGGTCTGTTTTCTGCCTCTGCTGTTGTGCCTTTTCCATAACGTCATATGAATGTAATGACATCAATAACATTGTCCCATTTTCAGTGTGGCTTCTTTCACTCAGCAAAACGCATTTGAGAGTCACCTATATTGTTGCATGTATCAGTACTTTGTCCCATCCCATTGCTGAGTAGTGTGACCATATTGCAATTTACCCATTCACCAAGTAAAGGAAAGCTGTTTTTTTCCAGTTTTTAATAATTATGAATAAAACTACTATAAATATCTACATACAGATTTTTGTGTAACCATAGTTTTTATTTCATTGAGGTAAATATCTAGGAGTGGGATTGCTGGGTCTTATGGTAACTGTACACTGAAAATTGTTAGACATTGCCACACTGTGTTCCAAACCGGCTGTACTAATTTGCATTCTGACCAGCAATATATGACAGCTCCATTCAATTCCCATACTTGTGAATACTTAATATTACTGGTTTTCTTCCTTGTTGTAAACATTTTAGCCATTTTAATAAGAATGTAGTGATAACTTACTGTGCTTTTAATTAGCGTTTTCCCCAAAATTTGTCATTTTGGATACCTTTCATATGTTAATTTGCCACATGTATATCTTTTGCGATCTAACTTCTGATCAAATATTTTGCTCTTTTTTTTTAACTTGGTATTTGTTTTCTTATTTCTCAATTTTGAGAATTCTTGACATAGTCTGGCTATAAGTCCTTCATCAGATGTATGATTTGAAAATATTTTTTCTTTTTATTTACCCACATTTGAGGAAGAGCAGAAGTTTAAATTTTGTCAGAGTTCAATTTATCATACATATAGTTATCTTTTATGAATTGGCTTTGGTGTCTTATCTAAGAAATCTTTGCCTAACCAAAGACCATCAAGGTTTTCACTTATGTTTTCTTCTAGGAGTTTTATAATTTTAAGTTTTACATTTAGGTCTATGATTCATTTTTACTTCATTTTTTTATAGGTTTGAGGAGCGACTCTTCTTTTATTCAGTACTAAACTCAATAAATATTAGTTGCTTAAAGGTTATTTGAAATATGCAAGTCTTGCAACCCCGTCAATGAACTTTTCATTGCTTCCTCACAATAAAATTTATTGGTATATCTTACACTTTGCATGAAGCTTTCACCCATGCATAATTTTATGAAATCTCATATTGCTCATTTGGAAAATATTTGCTCACTGAGCTATGCAGATTTTCCAAATGTTGACACACTTCATTACAAAATATCAAAAGAACGTATGTATTTTAATATTACCAAGAATCTCATAAAAATATCTTTATATATTTGCTAGCTGTTAAGCTCACTGTGGTTGATATAAATTTCAAAAATTTTAGTTTTTGCTTGGAAGTTCAAAGGAGCATTTGTTCATTTTCATGAAAATGTCTGCCAAATATCTAAGTTAATCATATCTTATCTGTCAGTTGTTCTTTAAAGTAAATATCATATTCTATAAAAAAGTGGCTAGCTCAGTTTGCAACTCAATCACCCAGAAGCTTTTCTCTCCAGGCAACTGTCATACTTTGGCATGCAATAGAAGTGTTTTATGTGTACTTCCCATTTCATCACACAGAACATTAAAAGGTAGTCTCATCAGGGGTTAAAATTTAATTAAATTATATAATTTTTACTACTTGATCAAGGAAATTACTGTGTGAAATTGCCTGCCTTTTTTTTTTTCTGTGCATGCACATTGGTAAAGAACATAATTTCTGCCCATACAGTTTAATGTTACTGTCTGTTTGTGTTAAGGTGCCAGCAATTCAATGTACCATTGCTTTTGCACCATCAACACACCTGTCTACACTGTGGAAAAAGTAAATAAAAACTCAGCATTGTAAAGAAAATGGGCTTTTTTTTTTTTACTTCATGGGCTCCCTGAAAAGGTCTCAGGGACTCCCAGGGGTGCACGGACCCTACTTTGAGAACCGCTACCCTAGGATATTGAAAAGGTGAGGAGACTAAGAGAGAAGAAGCACTTGCTTTAGAAACAGCAACTGAAACTTCATTTCAGGCTTCTATTAAAACACATACAGATGAAGAAAGATCTTTCCTTAGGAGGCATTTCCACAGGTATGAGCAATTCCCTAGCAGGGCAAGGGAAGCAGGTCTAGGGGCACAAGACTGAAGATGCCTGCTTATAAGAGATGTCACTAGGCAGCCGGCACATGCAGTGCAGAAGGACAGTGTGAGGAACTCTTGGCTGAAAAGGAAAATGGAAAGTCTGGAGGTTTCACAAAGCAGGACAAACACCTTAGAAATGACCTAAGAGCTAGGGTTCCCACTGTTCCTGGTTTCTAATCATTGCATCTAGGCACCATATTGCAAACGCTCCTCTGACAGAGAAGACAGTTTTCATGGATGAGTTAATTTTTTATCCAAGGTTAGTAAGTGTACCCATCTAAAATAACACACATCGAAAATGGGATGAAGTTTTCAGAGCCTAAGAAAACATGCAATGAAAGGGTTGGGGTTTGACCCTCCCAGGACTGCGGAGGACTCCAGGTCGTGGAGGCCAGTGCTGCCACCTTCCCTGTGGTTTAGGAGCCCATTTTCAAAACACAAGCTTACAAAAATAAGTTGTATGCCTTCATTCTTTTAAAAGAAAGAACTTTGCTGTTTAACTCTGGATGAGTTAAACATGCAAATATTTTGGCATTTATATCATGTATGTCTAATATATACCTATGGTGTATTTTTATATGCTGATATTGAGGTACGCTCATACTATAGTGTTCACAGAAGAAAACCTAATACTTTTGCCCTTGGGAGGCATTCGAAATAAATTTGTAACTCAGTGTGTCTTACAATGGTGATAGTTTTGAGAAGCAGTGAAAACTAGCATTATCTACCCCTCATTATGTACTAGGTATTTTTTGAAGATTTTATTTATTTAGTTTTAGAAAGAAGGGAAGGGAACAAGAAAGAGAGGGAGAGAAACATCAATGTATGGTTGCCTCTCACATGCCCCCTACTGGTGACCTGGCCTGCAACCCAGGCATGTGCTCTGACTGGGAATTGAACAAGCAACCTTTCGGTTTAAAGGCTGGTACTCAATCCACTGAGCCACACCAGCCAGGGCCATTCTTTGTAATTTTTTTAAGATCGGTAACTTCCAGAACACTGTGAGATAGTGTTGAATTTTATAGGTGAGGAAGATCGAGTTTTATAGGTGGGAACTCCATAGGGAGCATGTGTAGCCCAAGACGGCAAATGACCACTGGAACATGGGATAAACCCGGGTCTCTCAGACTCTGAAGTCCACAGACTTTCCATTTCACCAGTGGTGTTCAGTGGTGTTTATTTGTTTTAGAAAACATTTTTTAAAAAATCTTTAAGAACACTAATGTGTTAAAGCTCCTCATATAGCATCAACATCCATGAAATATTAAAGAATTATTTGAAGAACTCAGAACACTTCCAAAGGGCTCCCCAGAGAGAAACGGTGCCCTGCAGCTCTGCCTACCCTGCGTGCTGTCTTGAGTTCGATATCCGCTACTTGCTTTTTGTGCTTCTCTTTCTCTCTTTTTTTTCTTAAATTGCACTCAATTCCTAAGATTGTTCATGCCAATGCGTAGAGCTTTTCCCATTAATACCCACGCTGAAGGAACTGCTCCTGGTTATATCCACCCTTTTAGCTCTAACTACACATGAGTGGAAAAGCCTCTGTTAGCAGCGCAGAGGAGCCTCTACTCCTTTGTTATCCAAACTGGATACACAAGTGGCTCTTCCACCCCACTGGCTGTGAGTAAAATTAGTTGCGCTGTCAGAAGGATTTGAGTGGAGCGATGTACCTAAAAGAAGAACTGAACCCAAGTGCACCACCTTCTACATATCGCGCACTGTGCTGCGCACCATCCATCTATGTACTATACGTTATAGAATGCTGTATGCTCTGTATATTATGCCAGCACTAAGCTTCACATTTGAGAGGGGGATTGCACTGCCTTAAAATAAATCTTCAAATTCTTTTTGTGTGAAGCTATAGATTAAACGCAGAAAGGTTTAAAAGATCTAGAACAAGAAGAAAAAATGAGTAGGTTTGCATTGTAGAAGTATCATTTTGTTGGGAATTTAAAATAATAAGTAGATGGAGATGGAGCTAGTGGCCAGAAGACCTTCCCTTCAAGAGCCCAGAAAAAGAGGTAAGATAAGAGGAGTCAGTTTCAGCTGGTCCACAAGGAGGCAGAAGAGGAAAATGAAGGGTGAGAAAGTGAAGAGAGAGGGAAGCAAAAGGTTTTGGCACATGAAATGTGAAAGAAATAACTGAGCGAGGCGTCCTGGTCTTATAGCACTTGGATTTACCAACCCAAGAGGAAGCACTGAAGGAAGGATGTAAGCTGGAGCCAAAACATTCCAGACAACCTCAAGTTACGTCACATGCAATGTGTTGTTCCACATCTTTGTGTCTGTGGTGTGTCCTCGACTGGCTTTAAACAGACATGCTTTCTATTTATAGTTTAAAAAGAGCTATTTGAAGAAATGGGAATTAAATCTTAAATACTTTAGTAGAATTGATATAATTATCTAACTGAAGCTCATATAATATCCTGATATTGATCTAACTTTATGTTCCTGAGATAAACCTTCAAAGTCATAATAAATGAAGACTTCTTTTACTATAATTAGATTATAGTTGGTAGAGATTTTTAGACATTTTCAATGCAATTCACAAGTGAGGCAGTTTCTGTTTGTGTGTGTGCCATTTTGTCATTTTGGGCATTTAAGCTCTCTTTTTGTTTAAAAAAAAAAAGGATTAGCTGCACTTTGCAAATAAGAAATAACTTATCAGTAAGATTATCTGGGACTCAACATTTTCTGAGAAGTATTCATTAAGTTATTTTCTAGATTTCTTGTTTAATTGTTGTTCATTCTACTTGTATTAATTTGATAAATTTATACCTCATAAAATACATTTCTGAACTAAAAATACCCATTTCTGTGCTGGTCAATGGGGCTCAGTTGGTTGGGCATTGTCCCATGGAGTGGAAGGTCACCAGTTTGATCCCCGGTCAGGGCGCATGCCTGAACTGTCAGCCTGGTCTCCAGCCGGGGTGCATGCGAGAGGCAACCAATTGATGTTTCTCTCTTGCATGATGTTTCTTTCCCTCTCTTTCTTCTTATCTTTTCCTCTCTCTAAATAAATAAAATTTAAACAAATCTTAAAAATACCCAGCTCTTTTTTAAGTCTTAAATTTTTCTTTATTTGAGAAAACTATCACTAGCATTTTTTTCCTTATTGTCCCTGTTTTTATTGCAATGCAACTTCCTAGGATGTTTATAACATTTGAAAGTACTTTTATTAATTATATCTCTTATAAAGAACAGACTGAAATAACTACAAAAGATTTCTTACTCCTTGATAAGAAAGTTAAAATTGCTTGTATTTACTGCCAAAGTATGAACCTTGATCTAACTTCTCTGTGTCTGTTTTATGCTTTTAATAGTGTTAAATATGTAAATGTTCAAATTATGTTACTTCCCCTTTGTTCTGTAATGATTTGAGAATTAGAAATTTTTTGAAAAATTACTGTTAACTTGTAATGTTAATAAATCTCATTGAGTCAACATGTATTTAATTCCAAAATTTGGAAACAAAACAATAACTAAAACATTTCGTTTATGGAAAATGAACAGTCTAACTATTTTGCTTTCCATAACCTTATTCTGGTCTCTATTTATTTTGAGACCAGAAACCCCATTTAAAAATTAAGTTTTACATTCTAGACATCATTGACTACTTTTGTTTTCTTGGGCCAAGCAATCATTTGGTATCTGTTAGGTCAAGAGTTGCTACCTTATGTGAAATCTGATTCTAACGTATTTCACCCTGATGAGGAGGATGGAAGAGTATGGGAAAGGTGAAAGTCTTGCCTACTCAGTGCAGTTCTAGACTGGCAGAAGTCAGGATTCCATTAGCAGCAGTTGGAATGCCCCCTGAATCTTGATCTTGCAGCAGGATAGGAAGGCAATCCAGAAAATAAAAGCTGAGTGCGCTGCCAAACCTAAATGCACGTCCTGAGAGTCAGAAAGTTCAGGCAACAAAGATAAATAAGAAGGAGAATTTTACTAGGTAAGTTCATCAGCTGGGAATGCCTCTCTCTGGCACTTTGGGAGAAGAATGACTAATTACCTTTGGATACTCTGCAATGAGGCAGACAAACATAGTTATATTTTAGAATCCATTTCTTCTGCACTGCCACATTATTGAGTCTTACCTTTGTCTCACTCCTTATCATCTTTTGGGAAACTTTCTCCGGACATTCTTCACTTCCAGCTGCTTCCTTCCTATCCCCGCTACTCCTATCCCCTACATATTTCTCTGCACTTCCTCCATGTTTTGTGGGTTACATATTCTTTTACAGCAGCTATCAAGTGGAATTCAGTAATTGTTTGTGTTTCTGTCCCTCCTGCCAGATTGTGCATTTGCCAGGGTTGGGGTAATCTGTTCACCATTGTATCACCATTATAGCACAGAGTAGGTCCTGAACAGATGGTGCTGTGTTGAAAATCACTACGCAGTACTGAGAGAAAGTATACAGAGAGAAGACACGAGAAAATGCTTGCACATTGTGGGGAAGAAGAATAGTCATTAGAGACAGAGCAAAGAGTCCTGAAAGATAACAAAAGAACCAGCACCATGCAAAAATCAAGAGATGAAAAAGGTGTGAGTTGAAAACCCATGGAGAGAAGTAATGTGGGTTGTAGAAGGATGAGGACTAGGAAATCATCACTGGATTTGGTAATGGGGTGGTCACTGATCACTTTAGCAGATCAAATAGAGTTATAGAGACAGGCTCCAAGTTGCAAGGGCAGAGTGAGTGGGAGACAAGGAGGAATAAAGAGTTGATAAACTATCTTTGAGACATATACAGGCTAGAAGAGAAATTCTGAGTCAGTCCGTGGGAGTTATGAGGTTGGGAATTGTTCTGTTCTAGATTAAGAATATATGTATATGTTTATAGACAAAAGAAAAGGAGCTAAAGTAGAAGGAATAAAACCTGAGAAGAATAGATAGTAGATAGAAAGTGGCAGATCGGGAGAGGAGGAGAAATGATTATATATGGAAAGATGGAAGGAGGACATACATTCTGATAGGAAAGAGTTTTTTAAAAGTCAAAATAAAGATAAATAGGGAAGTAGAAACTTTCTGTTGGTGTTTATGTAGAAAGAAATCTATGAGAGCTGGCATCACATGGCATTTATCTCAATAAATTAGGAGTAAAGCCATCTCCTAATGTGAAGTTGTTAGGGAGGAATTGGGGGCTGAGGAATACAGGGTTTGAATCAGTGGGAAGGAAGTTTATAAAGAATCAATGAGAAAAGAAGTACAAGATGAAAACCAACAATGAAGGTCAATGTAACTAGTTTCTGTGAATTAATTGTGGTCTCAAATATGATTTATTGACATTCCCCAATACCCTTTGTCATTCTGGGTGTATAGTATGAACTGATGAGGATGATTAAGTGACTGTGAGATCTAGCCTGAAAGTGAGGTCAGTATGGACAGGGTTAAGCCTGGATTCCAGATGACAGAGGTGGGAGTAAGGCCAAAGTGGAAAATTGCCTACATGTTAGAAAATGGAAGAGACAAAAGATTAAAAACATATGATCAAAAATATTGAGTGGTGGGTGTATATTCATCCTTTTAAAAGTACTTAAATATTTATGGGTTTATTTTAATGAGGACTTTCCACATAATCCTCCCTCTTTTTGCACAATACACTTGTAAATAATAATAGAAAACAAAAGCTAAATAAAGATGGATCTTTCTTCCATCTTTTTGTTGACTTCTTCTTTAGTAGATAGCCTACAGAATCTCTCTTTCACCACTAGATGACCACCCTGCATTTGTAATGGCTATGCAGATTGACTTCATGATGGAACTGATATGTATTGACATTGATAAATGCAGTATATCAAGGTGTAGAATAACTATATCCAGATTTTGGAAAATGAACAGAAACTAACTTGATGTTAATTGATATGAGAATCAGCTTTTTTTTCAACTGTTAAGTGAAAATAATATTAGCTATCTCAAACAGTTGTTATCACAATTGGATAAGTTAATACATATAAAATGCTTAGGATGGCTTCTGGAAGTAAATATATATTCTCTGTATCTTGCACATGGGTCATTTTGTATTTATTGCAGAATTCATTTCTTCATTTGTTAAATACTTGTTAAGGACCTACTATGTGTCAGTCATTATTCTAAATACCAAATATACAATGATGTGGGAATTGAACTATTGGACACATTTTTTTGCTACTTCTTTAACTTTTTTAATCCATAACTTTTGCTATGTATTATTCTGTTCTTCTACCAAGGGGAAAGTGAACCTTCCCTCACTGAGACTTTGCTTCAACTAAGTGACCTGCTTTGGCAAACAGAATGAAGCCGATGTCTCAGTGAGCCAGTTCCAAACCTAAGCCTTAGTAGGTATCATGTATTTTTACTTGCTCACTTCTGCTTTCAACATGACCATGAGAAGAGCATCCCCTGGGCCCTAGAATATACACCTATGAAGTAGACCTGAGCCTCATCCTGCAGCAAATATTCAAGCTCAACCAAAACATAATGTGAAGCAGAGGTGCCCGGTCAAACACAGTCTAAATCAGGGGATGGCAGACCATGTCCCAGGGTCAAATCCAACCTGTGGTTTGTTTTGTTCTGGCTCAAAAGCTAAGAATGGTTATGGCATTTAAAAAAAGCTCTTTTACAAATGTTATGAAAATCATATGTGGCTTTTGAAGTCTAACATATTTACTATATAACCTCAAAAAAAAAAGTTTGGTCTAGACCTTTGGTCTAGATCACCAACATCCAACTAACCAGCAAACCATGAGTGATCTCCATTGAGATTAGCAGAGCTGGACCTATCAACTTCCAGTTATGACAGAAGTGCATGCTTATAATTGTTTTGCTGCATTATTGTGACAAAAGCTAAAGTGATCAAAATGAAAACATATGTGGTCCCTATCCTCATGGAGCTAACTTTTAGTTAAGGAGACAGAGAGCTATTGAATAATGACAAATATAAATATACAATACAAAATTTGATAAATGTTATGAACTGATGGGAGATAGATTGGAGGATTAAAAATGGGAAGTGGGTATTTGAAATAGTCTCTGAAGAAAATGGAGAGTAAAATAACTAGAAATACATAGTAGGAGTGCTGAATAGCATTGGATGCCCAACTAGCAGATGGTCATGAATTTAGAGAATCACCCAACTGCCCTGTATCCAATTGTTACACTCTTTAGTGGGAGGAGATAGATGGTCTAAAGCACATTGTTGGTTTCCTCTAGGGTTGAGATGTACAAGTAGGGTGTGATAACAGAATTGGGAAGTATGAGAGCTTGGTGTTTTGTCAAGAGTTACTGAAATGAGAATGGAATCTGAGTCCCAAGAGAGGGTTAGCGGCCTGTGAAAATGTTGAGAGGTCATGGCTCTAAGGCACTGAATAACGTAAAGAACAGGTGGCATTACCGTGGCTCACAATGAAGCCGAAAGTACAAAAGTTTTACAGTCAGAACACGTTTGCATTAATGACTGAAATACATGTTATACAAACCTACTTAGTCCTCCCTTCCCCTCCCTGCTTTCTCTCTCCTTCTCTCATTCTCCCTCCCTCTCAGCCACCCTCTTGTCTCCCATCCACTTTCCCTCCCTCCTTCCTTCCTCTTTTTGTTTCCTTTCTTTCTGAACATTACAGAAAAATATTTCTTGGAAAAATTCTGTTTGTGTGTGCAATACTGAATTATGGCTTTCTTTATATACAATTATGCCTCCCTAAGAGTTTACCTCAGTTTAATTCTTGAGATTCAAAATATATATTAGCATATTAATTCTAGGAAGTCCTACAGTAAAGATTCTTGTAAAACTTGGTTGAACTCAGCATTTTGGAGACTTTTTTTGCCTACCAAAATCTTTTACTGCTTAATGCTCATTAATATCTTGCCAAGGAAAACAGTTTAGTAAACAATGGTGTTAGCTAATCAATTGTATTAACATATCTGAGGAAATAGTGTGTCAGCATGAGGAAAAGAGAATTTGTGAAGTCAAAAAGAAGAGCCCCAAGCTCACCGAGTCATGCCCTGGGCATTATCTGAGTACCTGCTACATACTGGTCAACACAGAACAACAGGAATGCAACCCTGCCTTCACCCTCAACTCAAGTGAAGACACAGAGACACAAACTAACAAAATGAAGAATTATCATGTGGAATGTAAACAGTAATAAAGGCCTGTGCTGAGTTCTCTCCAGGAAGAGGATCAGAGTGTCTACTGAACTTGGTGTTTGGAACAGGGGTGGGGCTGAATGAAGGATAAGAAAATGCTTATAGGAGGAATTAAAACTGGGCTGCCATATAAAAAACATACTTGAACACACACAAGGATACTAACTGCTAATTTAAGTTTCAATTCTGGGGGCAATTAAAATGGGTGAGCATCCTTCCTCCGGTGGTGGTTAGCATTTTCTGGGAAAGACCACACTCCAGATACGGTACTAAAAGTCTCCCATTATTCAGATCTTAATCAAGACTGTAGGCCCTGCTGCTTAGCACATCAAATCTGTTTTTATTGCAGAACTGAGTAGTTTTTATTTATCATGAGGAACTGAGAAAACACTCTCACTGGTGAAATTAATAATATTCAAGATTGGCTAAAACTTGTTGCAGAAAGTCCTCATATTTTTGTGAGATCCAAAGTGTTCGCCATTTGGGATCAAGGTTCCCAAATCTTCCCATTGAAATGCATTATCCAGTCATTGTTAGAAAGATTTCCTATCTCACTTACCTCAGGCTTCTGCATCCACTACCTAAACCCACCAAAGGAAATGCATACAAGGACAAATTATGTAGGATCAGTGTTTAATAAATTCTGCAAAGTTGCAGAGGCATGAAATAACAGTACAAGTGCAAGGAACCCTAAGTGGCTTTGCACATAATGAAGAAAGAAGTAAATCTATATAGAGGGAGAGGTTACCTTTGTAGCACTATCCAGGGAAATTGGGTCTTAGTCACATATTGAGATAAATATCTTTTTATAATGCCAACAGACACATCAGATTATAGCAACTTAATAAAATGCCTATTTAGACAATCCCACTGGATTCCTTTGCTTTGATTTTATTTTATGTTGGCTTCTCATATAGATTGTATTAAGGTGAATGGATGTACTAACCAGTTAATGCAATTATTTAAGTCATTTTGGAAGTTATATTACTCGCTAAAATGTTATGCATTGGCATTTTGGTTTATGTTCAATCTCTTTGGGGAGGTTAATATCAAACATTCAAGTGAGTTTGGTTAACTCTACTTGCACTCAAAGAATTAAGTTTCTGCACGTGTGAAGTAGAGGTCAGAACCTTGGCTCTGGTCCCTCCACTGCCCTGTCACACTCTCTAAATTCAGGGTCACTTCCCACCCCCCAATCCCAGACAAATCTCTTCCTCTAACAGCAAGGGTTGGAAAAATTGGAAACATAGAAGCTTTTATAGAGATTGGTGAGATGTGGGTAGTGAAATATGGAGTTTGTATAATCCACTAAACTCCAGAAGTCAGCCTGAGTAAACAAGGTAGGGGGGAGC
Source organism: Tonatia bakeri (assembly GCA_004024845.1). NCBI lineage: Eukaryota > Metazoa > Chordata > Mammalia > Chiroptera > Phyllostomidae > Tonatia > Tonatia bakeri. The sequence goes on from PVIA01000796.1 coordinate 273,963, forward strand.
ACCAATCTTGCTTTTACCCTGAAATGGGCAAGAGGGGTTGTGAACAAGAGAGAATGTAATCTGAGAGGAGGTTCAGAGAGGTGAAGTACAAGGACAGTAGCAGTGGAAATCTGAATGCAAATGTATTTTAAACATAGAAAAAGTACCTTGAAATAAATTTGATTAGTGCTACTGTTGTTTTAGGTCTCAGTTTACAACTAATCAAAATAATACTAATGCTCACAAAATATCCAAGGGTTCAACTCTTTTTGGAAATCTCAACAGAGTCTAGTGCAGAGGTCTTAGTGTAATCTCAGGACTCTTTCTGATTAACTATTTTCATAAAAATACTCAGACTTCATTTGAATTTTATTGTTCTCTCCTGAGAGTATGGTAGAGTCTTCTAGAAACTGCCTGATGTGTGATATTACAACAGAGTAAATGCAGCAGATATTAAAATCAACAATCTTCTATTAAGCCAGATGGTAAGGACATTTGCAAAAGGGTTTGCAAATTTGCAAAATGCCCCTTGTTTTAAAATTTTAGATAAAATCTTAAAACATTTTTAGTTTTAATTGTTAATATGGTAATTAATACCTTAATAACTAAAGCTCTATGAGGTCCTTAATAATTTTTAAGAGAATAAAGACATCTTTAGATCAAAATACAGGGTCCAGCAAAATAAAGCCCCTTTTCATTACAAAATCTTTTATTACAAAGTCATAAGCATGTAATTCTGTAACATAACACTATCACACTCTAGCACACCATAGGACATTTAGGTGAAATGTTCAAATTAAAACTATAAATCATTACAACCACATTATTACCCTACCAACCATACGCAGGCAGGAGTTAACTTCTGCCAGACCCTGTAGTTTGAGAAGCTCCAGTCCTGTCAAATACAGCTTTCAATATTTGACACTACCCATTTATTTTCTTCTGAAATAAACTAAACCATGGAAAAATTATTTTCATGTGTATGCCTTAGCTAATGTGGGCTGAGACTGTTGATCTAAGAGGGTCTGGAGGTACTGGTGAATTTGCACTACATTTTTTATTTGAATGACAGACACGGTGTCTCAATGGCACCAGGATGGAGGAAAAAACTTTTTTGGTTTTTCTACAATGGAATCTTTTTGATGACTTAGCATATTCAGCATCCATTCCACAGTATTATGTGAATTTCCAAGTACTGAAATTTAAAAGAATTTATGTTGATTGTTACACTCTCAGAAGTAACTTGAAAAGTCACTACACATTTACATGACTATGAACTAAGCTTTCAGAAAATTCACAAAAGCACCAGATCCCAGAGACTTAAATCTTAATGGTAAATTTCTCCACAATGACAGACACTAAAACAGCATGGTGATAAAATATGAGATCTGCCCAGTTTGAAGTCAGTTCACTTGAATGTAAGGCACTGTGTGCATGCTTTGACTTATTATATGAAGAATTCATGGCCTTGCATTTGTTGACTGCTATCCAGAGAGCTGAAAGCTGTGGATGGATCCTTGCTGCTAGCAGTCCAGAGTGCAAAGGAGGCACCCACTGTATGTTAAAAACATGGGCTATTTCAGCAGAAAACAGCGTAAGTGTTATCTCCTTTTAGTATATATTTACTATGAATATAATGCAATGGAATTACATGAACACGCAAAAACTGTCTCCCACCTGGCCCAGCTTGTAAGGTAAGTGTTACTCTTCTTTTTCCAGTCAGAGATTTAAAAGCAAAAGCAAAACAAAACACAAAACAATACATTTTAACCACTGTGATCTTCCTTTTTCTCATTGTCTTGTTATATAAAGAATGGTACTCAGAGAAAGGGGTGGAGGGGAAGGAGAGGGAGAGAGAGAGCGCGCGCGTGCGAGTGCTGAGCAACAAAAACAAATTGAATGATTTTAAATAATTTTTTCCACAGACTAGATTGCAATTTATAGCCTTGCCATTCCATCAGACAATGACACTTCACAATACCACCTAAATGCAAAATTTGCTAGGTTTAACATAATAGTTGGTTGCATATAACATGAGATTGCAAATGCCACAGCAAAGATGATGAATGGCTATGGGATATTTATATACACTATATAGCTATGTTGGCTAAATTGCTTGAAGGGCACGTTAAAACCAATTATTTCAGTTACAGACTTGAACCAAAAATGGCTTTTTGTGTTGCAGGCATCTGGAATCCTGAGGTTTCCTCGGGTAGCACCGTTTCTCTCACTCCAGACTTCTCTCCAGTAATCACTCTGTTTGTATCCGTTGCTCTGTGCCCTGAAGCAAGACAGTGACTCATATCGAGGCTGATGAGGGCACTGCTGAGAACTGAGCCTCTGCTTCTAGCTGACCTGCCCAGAAATTCTTGCTTTTCCATTACCTTTCAATCTGGAAGGTTACTGGGCCTGGTTAAAATGCCTGATGCCTTAGTCATCTGTCTACTTCTGAAGTGTTTTCCAATGGGCAGTCACATTCAGATGTGGAAGTGTTCACATGATGCAGGTGCTGAGTGGCCAAGTTTTACATTGGCACTCACTGTTGGTCGTTTTTCAGTTCTTGATTTAAACAAAAAACAATATTCTCTGAGATATAATGTAAGCAACAGAAATCACTACTACATTTTCCACTTAACTAGTTTTTACTGTGTCAAACTTAGTGTCGTGATAATAGCAAATCCTTATGCAGTGATACTGTGAGCCAGACACTGTTTTTATTTAGGCCTTATAACATACACGTGGGGTAGCCTCATTATTGTATTCATTTTAAACAGGAGGAAACTAAGATACAGAGGTATTATATAACTTTACCAAAGCCACACAGCTACTAAATATGAGATTTAGGATTCCAATCCAGGCTGGCTTTTAATTATAATGCTATTCTGCCTTGCCAAAAATACTACAATACTCAGAAACATAATGGCACATTTGCAATACCGTATATAGTGACTAATCTATTTTTCTGACCTAAACCTCTTTGAATGGGTGCTAATGTTGAGGACTTGAGACTCACGCACTGACGTTGGGCATATGTACCAGTTTGCATAGACTGGGTTATGCAGTGGTAACACATAGTCCATTTATCTTGATGGCTTAAGGAAACAAAGATGTTTTATTTCTTATTCATGTTCCATGTCCATCACAGGCTACCTGGGGGCTCTTCTCCACATTGGCATTGTCCTCACACCAAAACTCAAATTGACCCAAGGCTTGGCATCCATTCCTATGTAACATTTTGAGGGGAAGAATGCGACAAACCATTTGCTAACCATTAAAGCTTCTGCCTAGAGGTGATATGTCATTTTTCCCTCACATTTCATTCGCCTAAGAGAATCACCCTACCTTGCCCCATCCCCTTAACTCTGAGGAAGAAGTATAATTCCCTTATGTGCCCAGAAGAGATAAAGGTGGAACATGTGAAAATAGCCCTAAAGACTATCATAGCAGAGTCACCATGTTGAGGAGCAGTAGGTTGGGACAGCAAGAGTTTGTCTCTCAGTGAGGGCTGGGGACATTGACCCATGACACCGAGAGTCACCTCAGTCTCAGCTTGTCGCTTCTTTGGGATAACTTTTAAGACCACTCAAAACTAGGTCAGAAGTCCTGATGTAAACTGCCTTTCTCCTTCATACCACTTATCCTGTCTGTCATTATTCTCTTCTACATAAGATTTTCTATAAGCTCCATGAAGGCAGAGAATGAATTTGTATTGCTCACTGCTGTATTCGACCATTCTCCAACCTACCCTGGTATTTCAAGATAAGATTCAAATCATCCCAATAAGTATTTATTAAGCCAATAATGTGTTAAGGCTGAAAGAGTAAAGAAGAAAATGAATCTTTACTGTCACACAGTGACCTTTTGAGCCAGTTTCACTGAAGTACCTTAGGTGTTCAAACAGACCCATCCTCTGAGTGGCACAACTTTTGAGGCAAAGAGAAGGTTGCCTCCTCCCTTCTCACCAACCCTTAGGGGTCTGGAATAAGAAACCAGATTTTCATTCCACAAATAGAGCCAAAAATGCAAATATGTGGGACACTTACCTTATCAACATGAATTACAATCAAAGTGATTCTTTTCCCCGTTTGATATAGATAGAGACTTAGAAAGCCAGAAGGCTACCCTTTTTAAGGGGAAAGGGAAGCTGACAAAAGAAAAATCACGGAGTAGAGAGTCTGGTGGTGTGATGACTAATTTGGAACTTATAAACATTGTCACAAGCCTTAGCTTATATTCGCCTGTTCAACTGAGAAGCTTCCATTAAGCCTTGATCATGTATTTCACATCCATCTTGGTCTGATACCTTGTGAGGACCATGAACTACATATAAATCAGGAATAAGTATAAACCCAATGCAAAAAATCCCAAAACACAAGCAGCACACCCCCCCAAAATAAGCATTATGTCTGGCCTTCTCCAAATGGCACCATTACATGCTGCTTTCATTCCACCCAGGAACCATCACCGTCATAAACTGAACGAAGAAAGGTTCCAATTTAGGCTGTGTTCTCCTGAGAGAGAAAAGTTAATGGATTTTGAAGCATAAAGAATAACACAATGTCTTTTTTGTTTGATCTGAAAAGCAATGCATTTTATGTCATGTAATACCTAGGTTATCAGGTTATGTGCAAATTTGGGGGTAACTACTAATATTTAAACTCATATTACTATGATAATTTAAAATCACAGCACCTTCATTTTTCATCAGAATGAGTCACTTTAAAAATCTAATAGTATTAAGTCAAAGTGATACACTGTTAATAACAGGGGGAAAAGCCTTTCTAATAAGAAGAGCCTTACTAGAAAGGCTTTTCTTTAAGCCACTCGTACATAACAGAACAATGTAGGAAGCTTCTAGTTTTCTTAAAGCAGTCAGGCATCATAAATTATGCGTCATGTCTGACCTCAAGTAGAGCAGAATTATCTCAGAGGAGAAGCAGAATAAACATTAATAAACTCAGATTACACTGAATCCTGCAGGAAGTCCCCAGGTGGGAAAAAGTCACTGGTAGTGCTACTTAATTCCTCTTTGTTTTCCTATCAGGGTTTCTGTTGTCTATAGGGATGGTGCTAATTTGTAAGAAACTCAGTTACAGAAGTTTGGAGCTTTTGTTTTGTTCTGTTTTGTTTTCCTTAATCAGCACAGTTACTTGAATCAAAAGGGAGCTTTTGTCCACAAAAACGATTGGAAAAGTAGGATTATCTTGAAAAAAGAAAGTTGTGTCTTTTTAGTATGAAGCTATAGAGCAAAATGTAACCCAAAGAGGTTTTTTGCTAAGGGAAAGCAAGCCGTATTTAGAAAAATCTCTACTTCTTTGCACTCTGAATATTAAATTCTCAAATATTAAAATCTATTTCCACTATGTGCCTGTTTGATGAATCAAGGTGGAGAGGCTCTTCTCCATAATGGGACTTTTCTCACCATGATTTATTGGAGTGAATGTATAATAGCATGAGAAAAGTCTTCATCCACATTTGCCCATGTTAATGTTAAGGGCATATCTTCTGCATCTCACTGTGCAATAACAAGCATGTGGTATCAATGTCTGAAGCAATGGGGGCCACATCTTGGTTCTGGTGTTTTTACCGGAACGAATTGTTAATTACTCCATTGGTTTAGACAGCGTTGCATCATGTGAAATGCTTTGAAATTATGGGTAAAGAAAAAAATACAACTTTGTAATCATATGTTAGCATTTATTCAAAACAATTTCTCAATCACGTATTTTTATATGACAAATTGAACAGCTAAGTTTCAGGTCATTAAATAGGGAATTATGTTTCTTTCAAAATTAAAGCATTCTTGGTGGAGCTCAAGGAGCACTTGATGTAGAGTCTAAACGCTGGATACATAACCCTATCCTTACAAATTATCAACTGCAGGACCTTGACAAATTACACAATATTTTAAACTTTAGTTACCTCATCTGTAAAACACAGAGCACCTAACTCGTGGAGGTTTGTGGATGTTAACTTTATATTAATTACAATTTATCTATATTTCAAGCATTTGCAGTGGCTAAGAGGGACACAGATGGAATAATAGTAAAAAGTCTTCCTAAGAAAAACACATGGACATGATGAAGTATTACATTGGTCTTTTGCCTTTCTTCAACTTGGGAAAAATGTGGAAATAGGAAGAAATGCACAGACAAACACAGTAAGGAGGAAATAACATAAAAGTAGGTTAATTTCTCTAAAGATACAGACTTTTTCCCATTGGTAGAGTCTGTATTTTCACACAGAAAAGTCAATATAATGGACAAATAATTAATATAAAATTGAAGTTTTTATATGACTTTCCTATTGATAAAAACCAAGAGTGGGCACCATTTAGCCCTGGCTGGTGAAGCTCAGTGGATTGAGCACGGGCTGTGAACCAGGCATCGCAGGTTCGATTCCCGGTTAGGGCACATGCCTAGGTTGCAGGCCATGTCCCCCAGCAACCACACATTGATGTTTCTCTTTCTCTCTCTTTCTCCCTCCCTTCCCTCTCTAAAAATAAATAAATAAAATCTTAAAAAAAAAAAGAGTGGGCACCATTTAAACAACTCCCAGAAAATCAAACTGAGTCATTCAACTTGCTGGCAATGCATCTTCACACACAGAATGAAGGGCAGACACACTGTGACCAGAACCTTCACTGCACTCTGATAAAGGGTTCCTTTCTCTGGTCTGGTGTTGACAAGATCTAAATAGAAGATAATTATCATTCCTTTATTTCCTTTTTTTAAAATGACAACAGATTGGTCTATATAATTTGTATTATTTGGAAACCAGGTGAGATAGGGTTGCCTGAATTACCTAGCGTAATATTTTTAACATCTTAATTTTTTTTTGTTTTTTTGACTCATTTGCCTCCTATTCAAATGGGATCAGTCATTTGCCTTTGAGAATATCAGTGTACTAGAAGCAGAAGTGCAAAGAAAAACAGAGAGACAGAAATATGAATTTGATATACAAAAGAGAATTCTCGAGTCACAGGAATACATCATTTGAAATCCTTGACTCAGGAAGTGAGGATATAATGTTTTATTTTTTAAGAAATCATCTGTTTCTAGGCCTTGCCAAGTACATCATAGAATTTTACATGGTGGAAGTAGAGACTACATCATAGAATCTCATTGCCTGTTAAAGGTAAGAGAATTTTGGTAAGTCCTTGTCACATAGTACAGGGGGGCAAGTCTACTTCTTCCGCTCTGGGGATTGGGAAACAAAGGTGTGAGAGACGGGCTGTCATCACGCCCAAAGTCTCAGAGGCTATAGGTGTTTGACAGGCTTCATAGGAAGGTAAACGCAGGGGGACGTTTGCCACATTCTTTGTTTAGCATCCAGGGACCAAGGCCGGTCCACCTGGGGTGGCCCTGCATCAACAGCATGTGTGCAACATAAAAGTGATCTAGAGGTAGGGAATGGGCTGGAGGCCCCTAATAGAAGTCAGACTGGATCTGAAGGTTTTACTGTGCACAGTCCAAAGGCCCTAATCAGAATCAGACCCAGGGGCATCTAAAGTCAGTTGCTTCTGAAAAGTCCACGAAGGCAGAGACCAGCCTCTGAGTTACACCTCAGGGATCCAGCAGCCGATGCCAGCAGGAGTCATGGACACAGAAAAACCACACCTCACCATTCAGATGAGATTAGCACACAGATCGTGCAAAACCAGACTCCCCACATGCTGCCTGCACGCCTGAGAAGCTTGCCTTGTCCTTGTGGAGGACTCAGGAGCCATCTTGGGAAGAAGAAAGAAGAAATAGGAGACCACATTCATCCTTAGCTGAACTGTGAATTGACAAAAACTGTACCAAATCTAAACTATTTTTAACCAAAAAGAGAAACTATTAACCAGTAATGTTAAATTAAATTACTTTCCTTCCCATTGTGGTGGGCTCGTGTGGAAAAACCAACATCAGTTTTGGAAAAATTTATATTTGCTCTAACATCTGAGCTGGTGGATGAAACATTGACTCAGAGAACTCAAGACCAGGAAACAGTGGCTCTGGACCGTGGTGTTCCTGTGTGTGCAGCGCACAACCAGGGTCCTTCCCCATGAGGAAGCTTAGGTCATTTTGGGCTCAGAGTAAACATTTGACTGAAACCCCATGCTCATACCAGAGAATGCAACAGAAATGGTTTTTGGCTTAAAACCGCTTTGCAGCAGGAGAGCAGTCCCCCACATTGGCAGCAGAAAAGCTGGTGAGGAGCAATATTGATTCTCAGTGTGCCTGCCAGGAGCAGTTAGCTGTGAAATGGACCCCCAGGAAAGGGAGTGAGTTCACTTGCTTGATAGAGTTATTTGGAACTGACCAATTGAATTTTGAAGAAAATTTAGCAAAGACAATAATTGTAGTTTTGATGTAATTAAAGTTGAGCTATCATTTCTGTCTGTAGCTATATACCAAAATTAACTGCTTCTGGAGTGTGCTCCTGGTTTAGGATAGTCAAATTTTGTCATTGTCATAAGGAGAAAAACATTATCTTCCTATATTTCTGTTGTAAAAGGGCATACTCCAGTCTCCTTAAAAAATACTTGTTTATCTGTTAACCATGTGATAAAAAGAAGATGGGCTTCTGATGATTTAATGCAGTAATGTTTTGGGAAGTACCTATCAAGATATGACCTCTCTGCACCCCAGGAAAACAAGATTTGCTAACTTTAAATACTCACTACCAGAAGCAGTAAAACCTTTGGAGTTGGACAGACTAAGGATGGAATGAAATCCTGTTGTATGACATCGGTCAAGTTACTTCTCTAACGTAAATGCGGCTGAAAAGTGGGGCTAATGTTCCAAAAATATATACTTTCTTTCTGTGAATATCCAAAGAGGCAAGTATATAAGATACCTAAGTGTTTGGCACATAGTAGATGTTCAATAAGTGTTAGCTTTTGCCTCTTTGTAACCTAGGGATCATAACATAATCCCAACCAAAATTCTGACAGTAAATCTGACTGTTTGTTTGAGGTTTTGCCCAATAAGGACTCATTGCTGAATTTCCAAACATTTTGCCAAAGGAGATTTGATTTTAAAATTTTCCTCCACTTGCTATTAAATATTTCTGAGCTCAAAGAAAGGACTAGAAACTATACAGACATGTCCATTTCCTAAGTAATTTCAAAGAAGTTTTTGCTTTTGTCATTCAATCAAGTAGAGGAAAAGAATTGAATTTTTGAAAAGTCCTTCTGTTTGCCTTCTAAAGTACTCTTTAGTTGAGTAGTTTGAAGTAAATGACAGTGAAATATAAAATTATTCAAATAATGGCACCAGAGCAGCATTTTTAATATTTTTTTATAAATTTCTAGTTACATAAATACATTTAGGGACAAAGTATTAAACTTAAACCATTGAGATGTGCAGACTCTGTCTATGGCCATACCACCCTGAACGCGCCCGATCTCGTCTGATCTCGGAAGCTAAGCAGGGTCGGGCCTGGTTAGTACTTGGATGGGAGATGTGCAGGCTCTGAGCTAGGAAATAAATGGGAAATCTTTGAGGAATGAGTGATTTTCTTTCAATAAGTGAAAGGCTCGACCCTAGACCCTGGCTGATATCCGCTTTCTTTCCGTTGACCGAGTGAACATCAGGAAGATTTTTCCCCCTAAATATTTAATTCAGTGGCTTCATTGTCTTACTATACTAGCTGTGTTTAATTGGAGAATGCATTTAACCCTTTTGGATAAAGTTTCATTCTTTTTACATAGAAGAATATGTCAGATTATATGGTCTTCAATGTCTCCTTCACATCTAAAACACCATAAATCTTTGTATGCCTATCTGTGTGTACAAAGAAGTGGGTGAGTTGGTGAGTTAGATTAAAAAGGAAATGAGCTAAAAGACTGATTCAACTTCTCTAACTTTGGATATCAGGGAATTGCTTGCCTGACTCATGACTAGAGTATCTGCTATGCCTCCAGTATTTGCCAGACTCTAGGACTTCAAGGTCAACGCCCATGGATTTTAAAGTTTAGTTGAGAGAGTTGGATATAAAGGTAATACATACCCTAAAGTACAAATATAATTTAGTTAGAGCACAGAGAGAGTGTCAGACTTTACCAGTAGTATCGCTAGTAGATAATAGAAATTGGGATTTCTGCATGTCAAGAAGTATTTCTATTAGAAAATGTTCTCTTTTTCAGAGCTATTAATAGTGTTTTCAGGTCAAAACCAAGTCCAGTGAGCACAGGGCGGGTAAATCTGAGACTTTGCTCAGCATACTGTTGTGCAATGGGTCACGCTCAATTTCTAATGATCATCAACTGGAAACCAACTTCATTAACCACTGAGTAATTACTAACACTCTCATGAATAATGGTCAAGGTAATTTTAGAAGCAGCCATTTAGCTGACACATCAAAGGTGACCAAACATGTCTCACAAAGTAATGACTCTGACCAGTGAAAAATTAAACCACATCCTCTCATCAATTTGTTTTCAGATCAGTTAATGGAGTCTCCTACAGAACAGGTTTTATTTTTACTTTTTGGCCTCATTTATATGACCTTGATTGGGATAGAGGAAATGTTTTCAGATAGAATATTGGCAATGATGCTGTCAGTGACTCTCAAACTTGTTATTCTAGTGACCTTGTGGAAGCTCACCATAATCCCCCAAGTGAAATATCACCTTTCTCTGACAAAAGCTTGGGTGAGATGTCTGTGACTTTGAAAGCAGCAGCATTTCCTCTGTTTTTGCTTGCTTCGACTGTTTAGGAAATACTTGTGTTCTCACCTGATAAATGAAATATTGAGATTTGGTGGAAATTGGTGCTGAAAGAGAGGAGTGTCCGAGACTAAGACATATAAGAGATAGGAGGTCAACTAATAACGTCAAGGAATGAAAACTTAGGGAGGTTGGGAGCTTTGCTGGTGTGAACTCCAGGAAAAAACCTGGTAGAAATTCTCTACACTTACAACTTCAGTTGTATAGTCCTCAACTAAATTATGTAAATTACTTTATAGCTACAAATAAAACAAAATGTTTTTCCTATGACAACAGACCATTTTATCACTTTAATTCTTTTATAGATTCCATGGCTCACCATTACAACACTGAAAAGAAGATTTACAAATACCTCTATTACCCTTGTTTACTTCCTTTTCAAATATAGTCACTAGGAAAAAATCTCAGTTTTAGGTTAATAAATTTACCTGCCTACTCCACACCTACATCAGACAACCATGCTGTGACATGTTGTATTCATGACCACAAATCCCAAAATGACAATCTATGATACTCTATAATTCTATCTTTATTCCTTAATTTTTAGATTTCATGCTCTGCAACAGCTTCTCTCTCCTCAAAATTCCATCACTTTTCTCCTTCATAGTTAGCTAATGATTTTGCCTTATATATTAGTAACACCAGGAAAACAAATAGGAACTTTGTGATTGTCTGCCAAAATAGAAACCTATTTGAATCTGAACCCATGCCCTCTCTTTTATTCTTACAATAAATAGGGCCCAGTTTTTATCAAAGGCCAAGTCCTCCACTTGTAGCTTATCACTGTTTTCTTCTCAAGGAATTTGTTCCTAAAATTAGTACTACTCCTGCATAATCAATTTATTATTTTTTTGATAAAAAAATACATACAGAAGCTCTTTTAGCATTCATGTTAAAAGTCACTCTTAAGGCTCGAAGTAACGACACTATGGTAATGTTGAGCATACTTCCAGACAGATGGAAGTTTTTAAATACTGTTCTTTAGTAAAAAGAATAAGGCTGAGTTAGGGAAAATTTATGATAAGCATCTACTGGTGCCAGAAAGTAAGGAAGTATACACAAATATAAGAACAGAAAAATGCACAAAGTAAAAGAAATTTAAAATAAAAAGAAAAATGAAAGGATTGGAGCATACAAATAGGTCATAGGAGGTAATCTAAAAAAGTTTCCAGTGGCTAGATTTTTAAAAACCTGAGCAACAGAATAGATAATGGTAGTAAGCAAAACAGTACAATAAATACCCAAGAGTTTATAGTGATATAAATAAATAACTGACAAGCTACCTAAAGAAATGGGGAAGAAGTGACATTTCTCACCTAGAGAAGAATTCCAAGTAATAAATGTAGGACAAACAAGGAAAATAGAAATTGCCATTAGAACACCATGGTAACACTTGCCATAGGCAAGATCTACGGATGGAGTTAAAATTTATGAAAATGTAAGGAAAAAATTGGATTTTTGGCTTGATCTTAAAATACCCCTCCCAAAACATTTAGCAATGACAAAGGAAAAGGTAGTAACTTAACAAAGACAATCATGGAAGACACCCCTTCAGCCAAGGGACCGTGGTCATCGAGACTAAGAATGCAGTTAGACATCACGCGGTCCCTGTTTCGAAGCACTGAGAAGGGCACACCGCCTTCGTGGTCCCCTTTTCAATTCTGCATACTCTCATGAGAAAACAAGCCTGATCATGAGAAAACAGGAAGCTGAAACTGAAGTACGTTCTACAAAATAACCACCTTATCCTCTTCAAAAGTGTCAAGGTCATGAAAGACAAAGAAAGACCAAGGAACTGTGTGTCACAGATTGGAAGAGACTAAGGAGGCATGGCAACTCAGTGTGATGTGGGGTCCTGAATTTGATCCTGGAAGAGTAAAACAAGACATTAGCGGAAACACTAAAGTTCTGTAGTTTAGTTAATGGTATTGTACCAAGGATAATTGTTAGGTACTTTTTTAGTTTTAATACATGCTCTATAGTCTTATCAGACATTAACAAAAGAAGAAGATAGGTCAAGGGTAAGTGGGAACTCTGTTCTTCTGCATGTCTCAAATTATCTCAAAATAAAAATGGAAAAAAAAAAGACATCTTTGACCTAATGAAACCTCCTAGCTATCATTATAGCAAAGCTTCTTCAAAGAGTGGTCTGTGGCTCCTGATTCTATCTCTTTGCCTTCCATACTCCACACTGTTTCATTCAGCCTTTACAGGGACCCACTGACTAAAACTTCACCAATAGTTCCATCTTGGCAAAAACAACGGTGCCTTCTCTTCCCTAACTATCCCCATCTCTTAGCTAGAGCAGTTTACAAAGTTGGCAACATCTTCCTCCATGAAACATCATGTTCTCTCAGCTTTAATGTCACCACACATTCCTGGTTTTCTATGTGAGTGACTTACTATGTGTATCTTCTCCACCTTCTCAGATTCATTCTTTGTCTTTGTAAATGCAGGAGTCTCCAAAACTTAGTCCTTGGCTGTCTTCTCTTCTCTGTGCTCTACCCCCCTATTATTTATCCACTCCTACTGCCTGAACGGTTACAAAGATGCTTCTATCTCCAGCCCTGACCTTTCCTCTCCATATATGAAGGTGACTATCTTTGATTGCCTGAGGAATTTTGGCTGTCTTCTTCAGCAAAGAAGGCTGAATAAGAACAGAGGGGCAACTGAGTTTTGATGCCCTATCTGTGGAGTATTTGACAGGTTTCCCTTTCAATGAAGATGAAGGGGAGATCTGATCCTTTCAGTATTTTCTAGGGGGAATATCATATTCCATTGGAACAACTTAATTACATTCACTGCCCAATCCATTCCCATTATTGCTTCCTATTGCTTCATCTGTAATTCAAAGAAACAACTTCCTTCTAACACATTTAAGAGGCCACACTTACTAAAAGCACAAGTTAATACAAATGAATTTGTATTTCATAGATTAGATTATTTACATTTTGTCCCCCAAGTGATGATTTACAGACATAATAGTGGACTGAATCAATTCTATGGCATGTTTTGCTTGGGAAATGTGTCAACATGTTAATATCCTCTGTTCCTACAGAAAAAGGAAATATCAGATGGGTAACATTATAAACCTTTGAGAGTTTATTTTTGAGATTTCACTGCAAATTTCATACAACAATAATGCTAAATTCAAGAAATATTAGGAGTATATTTGTAACATTGTCATAAAGGAATCCATGCTTTTGCACTGAGCTGAACATGACTCAAAGTTTGCTCATGTTGATGTATGCAGAGAAAAGGGGAAAGTAGGGTGGAAAGGAAGCAGAGCAATTAGTTAGGCTGCTGTGCTTTAGTCAGGCAATAGTGCTAGACTAGCAGCACTGCAAGTAAAAAGAAAGAGACAGATGCCCTAGATGTATTAGACCTTACTTGTACCACCCCACTGTACTTAAACTATATATTTAAAGAAAATTTTTGAACCATATTTTCAGGCAATAAAAACATGTAATAGTATAGTTGATTTTAAAAGTAGCATGTTATGGGGGCTTCTTTAAGTACAATCTATAAACTACTTACAAATGTTAGTTTTAGGTTCTAGCTTTTCCAATTTGGTTTGTTCTAAAAGTACTGGCTTAACAAATGTAAAATTAATTGTAATATTTTAGACTTTAACCTAATTTCTGTATGTATTTATAACTGAATGGTCAAATCTTGTAAATGTTATTATATACATAAAATTTTATAATAAAACATAGAGACCCTGAGCATTCAATTAGTTTGTGTAGTTCCATCAAAAAGCTAAAAAATGCTCTATTCTTACTTTACTTGAATGACTAATAAATCAAAGATTTTGCCAAAGGAAAAAAACTGGTCATATTTTAACAACTTATGGTATCCTTGTCCAACCTATTTTAGGTATTTAGTTTTTTCTAATATCATTTACAAAAAAATAATCATTTCTTACTTTGTTTCTTTTTAAAATGTAAAAAATATTATATTCTTCACATATTTATTCTAAAAAGAACCATATAATCTGTGTCCAAAAGAAAATGTGAAAAAAAATCTTGATGTGCATATATAATAGTTGCCAGACATTTGTTGATATTCAGAAATTCTGTGTTGAGTTACCTGACTTGTCTATTAGCCAAGATTACTGTGCAGTTTATGTTCAGAAATCTCAGTGTTCCACATATCAGAACTGCAATGCCAAGGACACACCTTTAGATGTTTTCATTTATCTTCTCTTTGCTCAGTTTTCTACCTGGAATGTTCTTCTACTCCCTATTGCCATCCCAGTCTTCAGCCCCACTTTCCTGACCGAAAGCATTACTTCTTTAAAGCCCACTTTAAACACATTCTACTCACTAGTAATTTATTTGAAATCTCAAGCCACAGTGGGTGCCAACACTTTGATCTTGAAATTTTCATCTTCCATGACTATGAGATGTGAATGTTTGTTTTTTAAGCCACCCAGTCTATGGTATATTTACTCTAGCAGCCAGAACTAAGATAGGGTGGGCTCATACATACAATTCTATTGAACTTTTGTAGTCTGCCCACAGTTCAATAAATAAAGACATACTCAGATTTTATTAGGAGATGAGATGAATATATCTGAATATATACATAACCCCAGAAACACCTGAATATTAACTTTGTTTGAGGACATGGCCTTGCTGATGATATACTAAAATTAGTTATTCAACAAGTTCTCAGCAGTTTCTTAACTCTAGGTGGACAATGTCTACATGAACAGTATTACCAATAACTGCTTGCCATGTTTGGGAAGTAAAGAACCACGTCGAGGCACTAAGGCAATAAACTAAGGGAACAAAAGCCGCACTAATGAGTTTATTTGTTCCTGCTCTGTTAACCTTGCTTTTATTAAGCTCTGCATTTTTGTCTCAATAAATCAAAAATTTGATGCAAGTATGTGTGATTTTAACAATATCACTTGCCCCTTGATCCACACATTATTCTTTATCTATACTATTCTACTATTCTTTCAAATATAAACACAGCGCCAGGACTTTGATCAAAAATGAGGATTAAAAAGAAATCAGGAAGCAACAAATTGGTGTTTTCCTACATGGTGATTTTTTTCCCTGGGAGAGCTTGTTTAAAATAGAACATTGAAAATAGTTGCAGAGGAGATAGCCATCATCGAATGCTGCTGTTTACTTAGAATGCATCATTAGAGTGTACAGTATCTGTCACTAACACGGAATCAACTCATCACATTTCATGGCAGGATTCCTGAGACTAATGTTTGTGTCATTTCATTTTGTAGTTGCTTTGTGGGTAAGTGAAAGCCAATTTTATCAATTACATTGCTATCATTTAGTACATTGCACACAAACAGCTTTGTCAGTGTCATCAGCCGAAGTTAGCATTTGATGGGTGCACACAATGTAGAAAATCAGCTCTAATAATAAAGATAATTTAACATCTATGTGTAGATGAGGTATATATATGTGTGTATATATGTGTTTTCTGTATTATTTATTGTAAGCTTTGAAATGGAGAAGCCAGTAGTTAAATAAATTGATTTAAAATTATATTTGTCAAATAATAAATGCTTGTAAAGGACAAAATAGGTTGTGCTACCAGTCATTTAAAGAATCTCACCATAAGATTTTCTGATATAAAGTAGCTGTATTGCTGAAACATATTTGATACTGCCCCACCAATGATCTTTTCTCTTGCATGGATTTTAACCCATTGCTTGTCTTTATTGGAAAGGGTCAGAATTTTCTCAGGGAGAAGAGAATGGCATTCTCAGATTATTTTTCATTGTTTTCAATGAGAGGAAGCTAGTTTTCCTTTCTAAACCTTTTAGATTATTTTCAAGTCTAACAGCTTCCAGCTTCCATCTATAAAACAAGTGACTCAAAGTTAGGCTATTTTCAGGGTAGGCCTTGATACAATTCTGCATACACAAGATGTGCCTTGTTAAATAGAATTCAGTCCCAAACCTCTGGTGGCAATACAGTTGATGTGGAATCGGAATACTTTTGCTCTCCTTTTTAAAAGAAGTGAGAAGGCCTTACCCTATTCTGATAGAAGAGTTTTAAGTCACTGCCCAGAGAAGGAGAATTATTGATTTTTCCACGCTTTGCTTGACTTATCAATTACAGATTTAAAGGAATCTACCCATGCAACTCTTTGTCCTCAAATTCTTTCATCTTTATTTAGAGATACAAAAAAGAACTTTTGGAGGGTATTGGATTTAAACACTTAGAAATGTTAGTTCTATTACCTTAGAGTCCTTAAAATCTAAAGCTCTTGAGTTTCAGGAAATTTTGTACTTATTAGTAACCTATTTTTAACTTAAATATAACAGTTGTGACTGGTAGGTTGAACAAGCAGTGCTCACTGAATTTAATCAGATACCATGTAGTTTTTTCCTACTTCTGTCACTTCAAATTTATCAATGTGAAGTAAACTCTTTACCCCTGGATCAGAACATAACTTGCTCTGTGGCATTTCTACTTTTTTGTTAGTTACTAAAAAGCTCATTCTAAGTGTTACAACACAAATAAAATTCTGCTATTAGAAGGTCCAATTCCATATAATCTTCAAAGGCTTCATATTTACCCCAAAGTGCTGCTGCTTATGTTTTCTACAGCCGTACTTGGTAAGGGAGAGAACTTGGGGCTGGTGAGGGGGAGGTGGGAGGGTTGGTCATTCTCTATTTAACAGCTCCTTATGCAGTATCTTGCATCACTGACTCATCTGAGGTTGCGTATTTAGTTGGGAGGTGAAGGGTGGGAAGATAAGAAGTAGAAAAAGCCCCAAAGTTCTTACTTGATGGCAGTGTCACTGGCTGGTTTCTGGCTTTCCCTGCCTGAGAGCTATTCATGGTTGAATGAGTCCCTGGGACTTCTGCAAGGCCCCCAACCCATGGTGGTTCTCTCACAATGCAGTTCACAAGACCAGGGCAAATGCGACTCTATTGCACCCCAGATTCTACTGACCTACCTGCAGGCCCTTCTCTACCAAGAACTGTTAACCTCTAGAGAACTCATTTGTTTGACAGAATCTAATGTGACCTTCTACTGGCTCTCCCTCCAAGCAGTGGCCTGCGTCTACTCCTGGGAAAACAAGCATGCATTTTTACTTCAACAAACACTGGGAACAGACTGATCCCAATGACACAGCAACTCTTCTCAATCTTTGTTCAGCACGACAGGGCCTGCCTTTACCTTACAGATTTCTAGGCAGGGGTCTGGGACTAGTTCAACGTGCCCACTAACTGCAGCGCTCCTAGCTCATAGTTGTATTCCATGAGGGCCCTTCCTGTCTCCAGGAGTACTGCATCCCTTCCCTTGTGGGAGTGGGACTTTCCTCCCACCAGGACCTCTCTTCTTAAAATCTCCTTCATTGTTTCCTCTTAATTCCCATAATTTCAACCTCTATCCACTTAAAGTGGACTGGGGGTTTTTCATTACTTTTGTAGATTCTATAGATAGTCTTGTGCCATTTCAGACTCAGCATCTTCTGGTGCATAAGTCAAAATTTCTAATTTAACACTCTACTACACAATATTTATTTAAAATCATCTAACACTAATCAATGGCAAGACTTTCCCTGGAAGAATTTTTATTAAACATCAAATTGGGTCATAGATTGGTAAAGTATGTTTTGTTTTGAAGTTACATCTAATAAAAATTAACATCAGTTTTCTTATTACAATGAAGAACTCATTAAGCCTGTAGGCAATTAGTATTGAAATTAAGTGCATAATGAGTTATTTACTAATCTATATTTTATGATGTGCTTATAAAGGTATTAATTATTTGGTTAGGTAGTAAAAGGATTAGTTGTATAACAGCATGTAGTCTCCCAAGGTAAATAGAATTCGAATTTTGATTAAGATGACAAAACATTAATCGCATTTCTTAATTTTCAGAACAGTTGGTATTCATGGTGCATAACATTTAAATTTTATTAAAGTTGCAAACATGGGGGGAAATATCTAGTAAAAAGAAATATTGCTTTGACTTCACAGTGGTGTTTTGATTATTTTTACTATTATTTAATATTTACTAAGCGGCCATGCTGAGCAAAGTTCTAATTTAATGTTTATCAAGTGCTGTGAAGTACTTAGAAAAGGAGAAAATCTAGTATTATGGTATTTAAAATTCAGACTACCTGCTCATCAAAATGTTTGGTGAACATATGTTTTCCTTTTTTATTAGTTCTTATTTCATTCATCTTTTAAAAGTTTGAAAATTATGAGCATTATGATTTTATAGCCTGTTTTTCTTTAGTTTATTGATTGGTCAAAAAAATAATTTAAGTAATCATTGTGTTAAATTAATGACCATGAACTTATGATAAACAGAGTTGAAGCTAAGGGGCTGCCATATTTGATCCTGGGACTATAGACCCTTTTGAGGTTTTCCAATTTTCTTTTCCCATGTCAGACAAGCAATGCTGTTTTGCACTAAGAATTTAAGGCTGATAAGTGACTTTATCTCATTAAACTCACAGTATGTATTTTATTTTTCATTATTGTTAGGCAGTTGTGAAATTCTTCAAATGGAACTTGGAATCAGAAGATGTGAGTTTGTCCCTCTGCTCCACATTCCATCGGTTGGCCAGGACACATATCTGAGTTTCTATTTCTTCATTTGCATGATGTTTAAAGTATGAAACTTTCAGAGACATAAAAAAATTTATACAAAAACTACAAAATTATTTACCATGTGAAGTATTTTTATTTTTCCCACACATACCACCATACCTTCTCTTCCTTGGACCCAAGAAACAAAAGGAGTTTCTACAGTATTTTGACCTTTAAATCTCAGTTTTATTTAACCTAAAACTAATAGTGTAGCTACAACATACTATATATTTAAATTATAAAAATAAGGCTGCATCTTAAAAACAGATAATAGTTTTAAAACACCCCATTTTCCTTTTACTTTAAATTTACATCACCATATTAATGTTTTCCTTAAAATTTAATTTGTCAATGAATTTCTTATACCCAGAATATAAATTGCTAAATACATAGTAGTCTCCTTTCTAGATAATCAATGTGCCCAGACCCTGTGGTTATATCACTTTTAAAGATGGGCATACATCTCATGAAGCAGTTATTTATTACAAAAAGCATAAAAATAGAATGGAAAGCAAATGTTGTATTGTCTGTCAATGAAATGCAAGAGTTTGATCACATACTGGTCCTATCCAGATGCAACTTGAAAGATGTTAACACAAGTCTTGTGGATGTCTCCAAGGAGACGGATATCCTGTGAGGAAAACAACTGCTAACTGGGGTCGCTTTAATTTGCGTCACAGATGGGATTGGCAGAATATATTGGTGGGTGTTTTAAAAACATGACCTAATCTTTCCCTAATTGAGGAGGCTTCTAATTGTATAATAATTGGTTTTCACAGTTGAATGTCTCAGTGTTAAAGACATTTGCCAATGTATTAGCTCTAACATGAAGGCAAGCACGTACTTTCTCACAAAGGCATCTTTCTATGTACATTTTCCAAGGTACATTTTATAATAATGGTTATAATTATAGAAGGTTATGTTAACTGAGTACTTAACATGTTCCATACACTGGGCTAGCCCTTTGTTTTAATGAACCCACTCAGCAACTTATATAGCTCCACTATCTTTTTCTTGTGAGAATGAGGAAATTGGGGCTAAGAGAAGTTGTTAGTTGCTTATGCTGCCTCACTACCTTCATTTGTCTGGCTGAAATAATCAAGATGTTAACCTTTATAATATACTGCCTGTCATGCTAAACATTGCATAGTTCTTCTCTAGGAAGGGTTTTAATGAGTCAGTAAGATAAAGTATTTTAAGTTATCATTAGTAATAGTATACATATTTTAGAAATAGAGGTTAATACAAGGTGGTTTTTGTGTGTGTGTGTGCGTGTGTGTGTAAAAATGGGGACAAGTCTAGAAAGAGGGAAGATTTCACAAGTACTAAATGCTTTATAATGCATGATCTCATTTTCTCTTCATAAAAACATTATGGAGTATATATTCCTATCCCAACCTCACAGACCTGTAAACTGAGGCTTAACAGAGCAGTGTGACTTCATGTTTCTACATAGTTGGTGCACTGATAAGCTAAGCTAGGACTGAAACCTAGGTGTACTGATTGAAACAGTGTTGTTCTCAACCCCTCTCATGAACTATATTTCCTTAAAAGAAAAGAAACACAGATCATTACAGATGCACAAAAATTTTTCAGTGATAACAGGGAGAGAAAAAGACAGCTTTATTAAGTACTGGCATATTTAATAGAAGGAAACAGTTTTCAAATAAAAAAACAAATTATAAATCAGCTGATTTAAATCGATGAGTCTTAATTTCTTAATTTGAATTTTTTAATTGCCTATTTGTACATCAGTATGATTGGGGCTGTGTATGCACTGTGAGGAAATAGCCTTGTCATAGGAAATTCGCCTGTAATTTAACCCATAAAACTTTTAAATATTTGCACAAATTACTAACTTGGTTTCTTTTTAGGCCACTGTATCCTGCTATGTTACATCATTAATTTGCTTAGAAGTCAAATGTAAAGTCTACATCCTTTCTTCTACAGAAGACACCGAACATGTTTAATACATAAATATTTAACACTTTGGTTTTTGAATAACAATTAAGTTTGACTAGAATATGGCATGGAAATCCATAATGAATCTTGCCATTTTCTTTATTTAATAACTGCTTAAAAAATGTATTCAGACAACTGAATAAATCAACTAAAACACAATTAAAAGTTTTCTTGCTAAATTTTAACAGGATATTTATTTTAAAGTAATAAACACATCATCTAGATTTAAATCAAGTTATCAAATGTGATCTTGTGTGGAAAATTTATTCTAGATAATTAATTTGATTAATTAGCATACTTGCAAAAGGAAAACCCTAAAAATGAACGAACGCATCCATGCATGCATGAATAAATGAATGACTCAAGGTAAAAAGAGCATTGTGAGGCAGAAAAGAAGAGAGGCATTTGGAGGGACGTGTGCAGCTCTAACTCAGATTGTTTGTGTAACAGAAAAGTGATGAGATGATCCTGAGTTTCCGTTCCTGCATCATTGAACAAGAGTAGCGGTGAATTATGTATCCTCTTAGTGCTAGATAAATAAATATCTCTGGTTATACAAAAACAGAACATTGATATATTTATTAATTAAACATTTTTGCTGAATCTCAACTAAGTACCTAACATGTGCTATACATCAGAAATGTAGAGATATAAGATATGACACTTGTTTTATCATTAATTCCAGGTGAAATTAACTTCATGAACAAGTCTGACAGAGATTATGTAAAATATGTTTAAAAAGCTCCATGTGAAAAATGAAGGAATAAATTTTATTTAAAAAGAATAATATAAAACAAAAACAAATAGGCATAAAACAAGAAAAATTGACTATGAAATTTGTAATTAAATATTCAAAAGTAAAAATATAGTAATTGAATAAAAAGGACCTAAACATATATAAGTCTAGTTTAACTGAAAATCAGTCTAGTTTAATGGAAAGAAAAAATATATTAAAGTATAGCACCGTGAAATTGCTGTATTGCCACAGGTGCAGAACACAGCACAAAAACTATAATAATTAAAATTGTACTAAAAAAACAGTTAATGGGCACAATTAACAATCTGAGAGTTTTTTCAAAGGCAAAAATGAGTTCCCAGTGAATAGAATGGAGGCAATGGCAGAGAAACTGTATCTGAAGAATCATAACTGAGAGTTTTCCAAATGGATATATTCTCAGATTCAAGAGTTTTTTTAAACATTAGGTGGATTCCACATCTAAATATAGCATAATGATCTTCAGTACAAAAAACAAGGAACAGCCTGGTTGGTGTAGCTCAGTGGACTGAGTGCTGGCCTGAGAACCAAGGGGTCGGGATCACTGGTTTGATTCTCAGTCAGAGCACAAGCCTGGATTGTGGGCCAGGTCCCCTGTGGGGGGCATGTGAGAGGCAACCACACAATGATGTTTTCCTCACTCTCTTTCTCCTTCCCTTCCCCTCTCTCTGAAAAAATAAATAAAATCTAAAAAAAAAAAAACCAAGGAAAAACACATAAAGCAATGATAGAAAAGAAAGATAATTTGAAAAGAGACAATAATCAGACCAAAGCTCATTTTTTCCACATGAAACAATTGATGGTAGAAGAAAAAAGCAATATCTTTATACTATCAAGTAATCCTAGACATTTTTACCCAGCTAAACTATTATTGGAATGAAGGTAAAATAAAGTCACTTCCACAAAATACTTAAAGTTGTAATCCCTATAGACCCTTCCCCTGCAAATAAAATTAAATAAAATTAAAACATGAACTTATCAAGAAGAAAAGTAGATACAAAGACTGTAAGAAAACAGAGAATATAAAATTAAACTGATATAACCTGCTAAATAAAATTAACTGTGGCCTGTAAATTGTAAAAGAATGGGAAAATATGACATTAAATAAACTATTTGAAATAGTGAAAATATAGCTACAATGACAATATAAGATTTGTTTTATATTTAAAGTCATAGATTATAACAATGAACAAGTAAACAAAATATTATTTATTATTCTACTCTCACTTCTTAAAATATATATCTAAAAACAAAATTACATAAAACTTTAAAAATAAGGAATGTAAGAAATTTACTAGGTAAATACTAGTAACAAGAACAACAGCTATCACTATGATATAGCAGCGTTTTTCTCAGCCAATTCAGAATTTAACCAAAAAAAGTATCAGTAGAAATAAAAAGGTGCATTGCATATGAATAAGAGGGCTAATTTACAAGGCAGATATAATAAAGAATCCAGCAGAATTTGACAAAGCAGTCAACAAAAACCGAAATTATAGCATGAGAAAGTGAAAAATTTAGAACACACAAAAATAATAAACTTATAGATTTGAACAACAAACCCATTTCACGCACACACACACACATACTCATGTATATAAAATTATTGTACCTGATAAACTGGAATTGTGTCTTTTAAAAAGTATAAATAGAAGATTTACTAAAGCAAGCAAGAGAGCTCATGGAAGAAACAAAACCTGTGAGGCTGAGACTGGGGGCACTGATACCAGATTTCACCAGGGAGAGGTCAATCATGAGCTGTGGATGTTTATTACCTAAATCAATTTTATCACAAGTAGAACAGCATAAATCAAGGTCAACAGACTAATACTCTATCTACTTGCCAGGATTTGAAAACCTTGAATCTGCTCTCGCACCAGCTCGAACTCTCAGTTTAGGAAAACTTCCCAATGTTTCTCCTGAGAGACCGTGTTTGCAGGGGCAGGGCAGCAGTGGGCCTGCGGAGTCCACGAGTGGGACAGCACAGGCAGTGGCTTTGCGGACAAAAGTACAACTGGTGAACACCTATCGGCTTTTGCCCTCATTTTAAAGGAACTGCTTCTCTCCTTCCACATGGTCACAGAGGTGGCACCTGCTTTTACATGACTTGGAGCAGGGGCGGCCATTATGATGGGAACTTGGCCAAGAGCAGTCTCTCCTCAAAAAGCTGAAGTCTGAAATGAGTGAATGCCTCCCCTCCTGCTGCGTTCCTACCTATGTAAATCACACTTTGCTCTGAGTCATGTTTATTTCCTTTTGTTTTGCACTTGTTTTGACTTTTTGTTTGTTTGTTTGCTGTGTGGATCCTGTAGAAGAAAATATTTCATAGACATAGAGAAAAAAAATAAAACTTGTGAGAAGCAGCAAAGGAACCTGATAATCTTCAATTCCAGTCTGTGAAGCCCAGCAGCTTCCCAACCCTTGAAGTACATGCAGCACCCCTGCATCCATATAATAAATTTTGCTTTTGGGTGAGCAGGCTCATGCATTTTTCCTCTAGTAGCAGCTGGGAGAGCTCTAACCAATGCAGGCAAGGTTCAAAAGAAAAGGGTCTGACTTGCTGCTTGTCAGGGGTCGGGAGGCAGGAAAGGTTCAGAGCGTTGAGACACCGGCACACCTCTGGCGAGTTCCCTGGCAGGACTTGGACATTCAATGGGCAGCAGAGATCACCAGGGAGACTTAAGATGAGCCCAGCTAGAGGACCTGGGAGAGGCGGGGAACAGTGGAAGTGGTGACTTTTGCCCAGGGCTGTCCTGCTAAAGGCGTAAACAAGTAAATAAATCATACACAATAAAGATGCAGTTGCAAAGAGCTCCAGGGCAGGAGATATTTCAGAAACCTGGCTAAAGAGAAACTATTTCATGTCTGCTCTCGTGTCCTATGCATTTCTTGTGTATGACAGTTATTACTAGGAGTTTGAATTTTTCACTGAGTGATTTCTAGTTGAATAGTTCTCTTCCACTTGCAAATTCTGATGTGGCCCGTGCGCCCTCGCTCCGTGGAAGGGTAGTCTCCCAGGGCGGCTCTCTGACTTGCCGCGAACCCGCCAACCCACTGCCCATCAATATGCTAGGCCTTATCACGAAAGTAAAATAATGATTCATTTCTTCCTTAAGCCAGACTATTGCTTCATGCCTGAGGGAAGCAGAGAGGAGGAGGGGAGGAGTTCGCAGGCACTTGCTGCGGAAATGCTCCTGCTCCTTTACTGGGGCAGAGAAGGAGGAGCTTGCAGACGGCTGTCAGTGCAGCAATTTGAGCTCCAGGCACCTTTCAAGCAAAAATTGAACTTTCATCAGAAGCAAACTTACATGGCAATTATTTCAGGTCACTGGTGTTATCATTGGATTCTTCACTGTAAACAGGCACATGGGAGTGACAGGAAGTCTAATGAAGTATTGGTTTTGGAGCATTTAAAGAGAAAAAACTCCAGTGTTCCCTAAGGGCAACCTGGTGATTCATGCACTATAATCTCAAAGGTTTATTTCTAATTAAGGGAACTGTTAGATGTGTTTACTTATTCATTTCAGTAAATGATTCAGAGATTCCGCACCTCAACTGACATTCTATAACATAAATGTTACGCTTTAAAGGCCAGTGGTACAGCATTGCAAAAGATAACTTCTGACTTGAGTACTGGATAGTATTAAGTAGGAAACTGAAATACAAATTTAGAAATTCAATGTGATTTAATTAGTACACCTACCAGTCTTTTCTCAGAGCATCTTGTGAACTCGGCAGTATGCTAACTACTGTCCTGTCCTAGGTAAAGAATGGATTGGGTGTGATTCTTGCCCTGAAACAGCTTAAAATCTAGTTGGAAAGAAACAGATAGTTATACAGGAAAACTCTTAGAGAAAAAGATAAGAGCCAAATGTTATGTAAGATTTTCAAATACGGTAAGAGTTGAGAAATACCTATGTGGGCTGGGGAAAGAGAAAACTCCATGAAGGAGGTAACAAGCAAAGGGTTGGTGAAACTGGACAAGTGAAGGAGAGAAGGTAGGGGATGCTGGGCAGAAGGGATAGTGTGGATGATGTGCAAGCATCTTTCTTACATGTTCCCATTTGCTTCGTTGGACAAAACACTGGGGTATCCTGCAATCCAGAGAACTGCCTGTCATTCTCAGTAACAGCTATCTTTTGGTACCACATGCATTTAGTGATCAGCTATGGACCTCCATGAAACGCAGGGCTAATAGCAAATTAATTAATTGGAGAAAACAAAAACATACTTTCACTACAGAAGTACTGATGACCATAATTTACGGGAAATTCTGATAAATGCAGGGTGGAGCATCTCTGCGCTGAACACTGGGCTGAGTACTTCAGGTGCACTGTTTGTTCCTCACACTCTGAGTTAGGGGCTCTTGTCAGGTTCACTTGCAGATGAAGAACCCCAGGCACTGATAGGTGGCACGGGGAGACTCAGTAGTGGAAGAAGATACAAATCTGGGCTAGTGGTCCCGTCTCCCCCACCCATGGAAGTAACATCAACTAATCAGCAGCAACTGCTAAATTGCCATTATCTGCAAAACACTGACCAAGGTGCTCTAGTAAATACAAAAATATATCGTGCCATAACATGAGTCAGGCCACTAATAATATACAGAAGTTAAAATGACCATGTGAGAAAGCTATGAATAAATATATATTAGTAATGAGAGCAAATAAGAGATTTCAAAGGCACTCTGAGAAAAGCAATACGGGTTCCAAAAGGTGGGAAAAATCTTTTATGACTTAAACTTTGAAGGATGTGGACAATTTAGAGAGTTGACGGAGACAGGCATTTAAGTGGCAAGACCACTGGAAGCAGAAGAGGATAAGAACATATAATGTTTGTACAGTATTTTGTTAGAATAATCATGATTACTGGTGGACTACAAGTGACCAGTACCTATCCCAGACTACATGTAACTAAATAAAGTGGAAGGCATTTGTTCACTTGGGACAAGTCACATGTTTCAAGACCAGGGTCAAATTTTAAGAGCAAGGGATTGGGTGTTAACTAAGCTAGGGAGAAACTAGAAAAAGATGAACAGCAAGACAAGGCAATAGGGCCAGAGGCAAGCCAGTCACTAAAGGGCTAAGCGTCCAGGTTCAGGGGCATGTTGAAGCATAGCAGGCAATCTGTACTAGATCTTTATGCATGTGAGGGAGAGCTTTGAAAAAATACGACAACCAGACAAACACAGGCAGCAAGGCAGGCATACCAAATAACCCTTGTCCCCTCCTCATATCCTCTTGGTCTCATTTCTGACTCCAACCCCGGCAGGAATAAACAGTTCCAATAAGGCTTCAATTTATGCTGACATCATTTTGCCTCAAATATGCACCATTGTCTCTTGCTTTCTATCTTGGAGTCTTTTGGGTGAGAAGAAATATCTGTACCACAAAGGAAAGCAATCTACAATGTGAGGGGACCCATAGGGACATGCTTCTCCCTGTCATTCTCAATCACTCTATAGATCCTCCAAGGTCCTGTTGAAACCTAGCCCTAGTTGCCCTGTGAACTCAACAATACACACTCTTATTAGCTTTTCTCCTTCTTTATTTCACTTTCCTGGTCCCTCATTCCTGCTTCCTGGGATCACTTTCCAAATGACTACCTGCATAGGTCTTCATTTATTTTCTTCATTTGAGGGAACCAGGCTGAGCACCAAGCAAGAAGAGACCACGGAAGGGAAAGTGAAGTATGAGAGAAGCACTCAGGCCGTGGGTAAAAGATACTAACACCAAGGAAAAAACCTAATGTTACTCCAATTCTTCCATTACAGAAGCATACCTATCTCCTCTGCTGCAGGAATCATGAAGCATCGGAGCTGGAAGAGATATGGTACCATCAGCCTCCTCATTATAGAAAAGATGAAATGCGTGGTGGTGAATGACAGAACTAGTGTTCCGGTGTGTGGAATTTGAATCAGTGTGCTGCCCATTACCTCGCAATGCCTCTACGCTCTTCCGTGCTCTCTCAAAGGATCTCCAAATGTGACTACCCAAGGATATGGGGATTGCATGTGGAACAAAACAGGAACACCTATTTGGATTAGAACAAGATGGGTGTTTCCTAAAAAAGAGTAAGTTTTGATTAGAAAAAAGACCTAACCAACAAAAGCTTATTTTAAGGCTTAGTTTGGTAAGAGTTGGCAGGGAGGTAAAAAAAGATTGTGATATGAGTAGTAAAGAGAAGGAAGAAAGAGAATCACAAAACTGCAGGGCAGAGATCATCTGATGTTTTCACCTGACCATTACCCATTGCTCCTTTTTCAACCACTGTGTTCCCACAGGGACCACCTTTTCATCACTCTCAGCACAGGTGGTGCAAATCTGCTGACCCAGAGTATGCCTTTCATCCAGGCCTGGCCAATCAGAGCTGTCCTTCCTTTAGACGCAGCATTATTATGCAGGGAGGGTTGAATAGAAGGCTGAAGGAAAACGCAATCTGACTCCACTGGCCCCAGGTAGTTCAATGATACCAGATTCTGAGTGATGTCTGTCACTACTGGGCAAGAGAAGCTGGCTGTTTATTTGCTGAGCTATTGAGCTGATTGACTAAATGAAAACCCGCCTAAGAGTGAAGCCGATGCAGAAAAATAAAGAGAAAAGCGGTGGAACTTGGTGACATTGTTTCAGCCCCTAGATCCAGTTGGGCCTTGGACTTTTTGGTAACATAAGCATTCCCTCCATCTTCCTACACCTATTTTTAGTTTGTCTTCTATGGCATCTCTTAATTGCCATATATATGTTGATTTTTATTGCTAGGCTCTGCATATTGAAGAATAGCTTATCTTTTTACATGATTAAATAGCAGGTATAGTTGAAAAGATATTCTTTCTAATTTACTGTTTCCCTTTGAGGATTTTTACATGCTTGGTTTCTTTAAAGGATACAGAAAGTTATTAATCCTCCAAAAATTAGATAGTTTCATATTCCCCTAGGCCCTGATTTTGAAGAAAATTACTAGACCAAGACTTGATGACATTTCCCTATATGTGGTAATCTCAGTTATTGAAACTATTACAGAGTAGCAGATTTCTTAGAACAATGGGCTAAAATGATCCAAAGACAGTTACATTTAAGAAACTGCCTTGTGTAAGCAAATACTTAACACATTTGTGCAAGGTGTTGAACCCCTTGTGAACGTTTACTTTGACAAAATGCCACATGACAGTATTTGACCCATTGTTTAATAAAAACAGAAAATGTGTCCATCAGCATGTATGAAAGAATCTCATGTAAATGGAGGGCAAAACAAAATGCTGAGGTAAAATGAAGAACTTAATGCTTTCTATAGCAGAAACATTTAGACTCCCTTTGGTCCTCATTTCCTCACAGCTGCTTAACACATCTTCGTGTCTCCATCCATTGGTATTGCCTTCGTTCAGCTATCACCAGCTCTCTATGAGCTGCTTTAACAGTCTCTTAGTGGGTCTCGCTCCTCCAGCCTTTATTCCTTCCAAACGAATCTCACATTGCTGCTGATCTTCCCCAGTGCGAAGCTAATCATGTCAATATCATATTCCTCCTTACCAAGTCTCCTTCAGGTGAAGTTTAAACTCCTTGGCACGGATGCAATGTGGTTAATAATCTGATGTCTGCTGAACTCTCCAACTTCACTATGTGCCTGTAAAGGCTTTCCAACTCGTTTCACTGGTGCAACCTCTACTCCTCCTGCATGACCCAGTTCAGGGGTGCATTAGGCCTTTCTGGCCCTACTCCTACCCACCCTGGTGTACTCTGAGTGGGTGATCTGCATCTCCTTTAGTGTCCCAACAGCTCTCTATTGATCCAAATGATAATATAAATCCTGCTCTATCATGTTTGCTTTCCCCAAATGACCACAAGACTGTGTATAGTATTATTGTGTGTGCTCACAAACCAGTAAATGAATAGTTTTATCTTGATGAGGTTGTTCATAGAACAGATGAACGCAAAATCCACCATTTTGTCCCCCACAATAAAAACGTGTATAGCATACTTTGTTTCTTTCCTGAAACAAAACTCAGGGAAAATTTTAGTTTCAGTGATACACGTTCAGAAATGTTTTCCACTTAGAGACCTTCAGGAAAGGCACATCGGGCTGCTCGGAGTCGAGCTACTGACACTTCGGTCACTTCAGTTACTTCAGAGCAGTTGTTCTGAACAGGCCTTAGAGTAAGAACACATGGTAAGGAGCAAATCATATTTTTTATGACATTCCTAAGTGTTATGTGATGTTTTGCCATCACAATCACAAAAGAATAATAAGTCAAGTTTTAATTTAAAAAAAAATCACCTAAAAAGTCATTATGGCCTGTCCTTGTTCCACACAAATCCATATTGACTATGCATCTAGTGATTTTGTAAATACAAGACCTTGTATTGATTTGGCTATTTGTTCTAATTACATTAAAGTAGTAGGTTATATAATAGCTCTGGGTAGGGTGCTTGTTTCCAGTTTTCTAAAGGAAGGAATGCTGTAGTATTAGTGTCTAGATTTCTCTGTAATATGGTTGTTATGTGGTAGTTAATTCCAGATGCAATGTAAAAAACCTGTTCCTACAATACCTGAAGTTAGTAAGGAAAAAAACATTATACCAGAAGACTGGTCCTGGAGATGTATCACTTTGGCTAATATACTGAGTTTAGTATTACACATTAACATACGAACTTATCAAACACACAACCCTTCATTCACTGACCCAATAGTCATGCAAGAAAATGGGACTCACCCTTACCTTTCTCTGAGTTACCCATAATGATTAGAACTGTGCCCCTACAAGCTGATACTTAATAGAAACTGATTAGTTGAGAATTATTTTCAGGTGTAGCTTCTTCCTGGTTCCCTGGGCTCAAAAATCATGGATTCATTTTTTTAACAGTTCTCTTTTCTCTGACTCTATCATAGATAACCCATTATTATGTTCTATTATTTTTTTCTGGGGATGTCTCTGAGATACATCTCTTTCTATTTCTTTTGAGGCCTCTTATACCCCAGCATCAATTATTATATAAAAGGCCTGCAGGCATTCACAACTTCCATTCGGTAAAAGAAATAACCTCATGGTCCTCAGTTTCTCCAGTATTTTTTATTTCAACCTGTAAAATATATTTAACCCATGTAATTGTCAGGTTCAAGGCTTTTCTAGGGCTCCCTTTTGCCTACCACATTAACTATAACTGCCTTACCTTAGCTGCAATATTGTCTGCTGCTATCCTTCTCATCCCCTGTCCTAAATGCATTTGCTCTATGGATGTTTAACCTCTTTCTCAGAACCACCCTCCTATCCCAGCGTCTCTTGCTTGATCTCATGAGCATTCCTTACAGCATCCTGCTTTTGCCCTTTAATACATACTTGCAGCTTTATACATATTATCATCTTTCTATCTAGAAGGCACCCACTCACATTCTCTTACATATGCACCACCTACCTCAAAATTTCAATTGACATTTACCTCTTCAATAAGTCTGATCCACCTTATCAATCTTTTTTTTTTAATTGCTGTGTCTTTGGGTGCCTGGAGCACCCTGGAATTCACTTTGTGCTACATTGTCTTGCACTTCACAACACAAAACTTGATAAGTTTTCTTAAGCCGTTTCCTGTTTACTTTCTCTTTCCAATATAACTGTTGCAAAAGCTCTTCAGTTCTGGAGCCACAGATTCCAGGTCCTCAACATCTGTCATCCTCAGAGCACCTCCAATAACACAGTGTTTGCTCAAGACCCCACTCTTAACCTTGCTTTCTGCATATGTAAATTAATACTTTAAAACAAAACAACAATTGAAAACTCCAAGTTATCTTCCTTCTCTACCTCCACATTACAGTACAGCAATTAAAGTTAAATGCAGTTATTCAATTTTAGGACAAAAGATAACATCCTAACCCACATTTTAAAAACTGTATTATGTAAAGGAGAACCGCCTGAGCCACGTGTAAGTGTCGTTCCACTGATTGCTCCTTATGCTTCTCACCAAATTGTTACAGCTCACATTAAGTTGCTAGAATCACTAAATTAAAAGTTGTACAATCGCTAATTTTACTGCTGGCTATATTCTAGTATTATTTTGTTTACTATGTTATATAAAAAAACAACTGAGAAACTTTTTCTACCGTGAATAATAGATAACAATTTTATCAGAAAAGACCTCATTTGAAGTTATTTTACCTCATATAAGAAAAAAGAAGTTAAGCTTCCACTGCCTATAGGAGATGGACAATCGTAATGAATGGAAAATCAAGCCTGAGTCCAGAGAGCTGCACATACAGAGGATAAGGTACTGCTGGGGACCTTTCAGATATTCCTGCTGCATTGCGCTTCTCCGTCTCCCTTTAAGCTGTTGTCTCGTTTTCTGTCAGTGGTTCACTGGGCCATGAAAAATACCACAGAGCTTCATAGCAGCTCAGCCTTTGTCTTCAGAAACCACTTGTGTCATTTAAATACAGTTCTCACCTTGCACGTTTAGAAAGCTTGCAGATGCCACTCGGAGGAATGTTGGCCAGCCGTGCTGGTGTCCACCACAGCGGTCTGGCCTCCATGGGGATTTCACCATGTGTGGAATATGAGTGGGAGGGGGTGAGCATCCTACCTTTGTCAGTTCCTCAGAGCCTCAGAGTCCAGTTTTTTCATCTTACACTACCGAACCCTAGCAACAATGTTAAAATTGCCTATAGTTGTCACTGCTACGTGAAACAAGTATACTCATTCAGTTAAGCACAGAGAACCAACTTGGGAACAAGGGATAAGTTAAAAGCTAGTGAACCCAAAGCACACGTGAATTGAAGAAACTGAATCAGAAGTCTACTTCTGCTGTGAACCGGCTCTGTCAGTTTGAGAACTTCTCTTGAATCTTTGTCACCCAAATGTGACTCATCACATAAGATGAGTATATATGCCATACTTTTTTCTTGAAAATGTGCTTGGGCATGAATGAACAATGCTTGTTAAAAATATTAGAAAAACAGGTCTCCGTAGATAAAGACATAAATGTAGAGAACTTTCCCTAAAAAGGTAGTATTAATATCTTACTATTTTAATTATCTTTGTTTAAATGACAGTGAATGCTGGTATGTTAAATAGTGTTAAGTTACAGTGAATGAATTATATAGAGTTGTCTTATATAGAACAGTAAAATTTTGCCAAGAAAATACATGATTTTAGCATTTGATAAATAAATAAACTTTACAACATTAGGAAAGAGGTATTTGCATTTGTAAAGAAACAATAAGAATGCAATAATATATACACAAATTTGAGCATTTCCTGTAAAATTTTTGCTTATTTGTTAGTAATATATTCTAAATTTATTTTTCTAATAACCTAGTCCCTGAGTAACTATAATAGCTATTGATCTTGTTTCATCCAGATCAATAGCACAATTTCAAGACTTTCAGTTCTTCCACACACATCTGAAAAATATAGTAACTTCTGAGTGGAAAAAATATTATTAAGCTCTTTTAAATAAGTAGCATTTATGTAATGTTCCAAACAAAGCATGCCATTCCCAGACTTTCGGTACATACAAGTCTATTTGTTCTACTTATTCTAGACAGTTTATTATGGAGCTTAAAATTGAACCACTAATAACCTGACTATTGCTTGCTATAACTTATAATATTACAGATACACTACATTAGAAGTTTATTAAACACAAGTAATGAATGAATATTTGTGTCTTTCCTGAAGACCTTCTAATAAGA
This sequence comes from Tonatia bakeri, assembly GCA_004024845.1. Classification (NCBI taxonomy): domain Eukaryota; kingdom Metazoa; phylum Chordata; class Mammalia; order Chiroptera; family Phyllostomidae; genus Tonatia; species Tonatia bakeri. The sequence goes on from PVIA01000796.1 coordinate 307,659, forward strand.
ATAATACTTCCATAGTCCATGCAAAAACCTTAGGCACACTGGTCTCCTCCTTTCACTTTCCTGTCCTTTTCAGGCTGGGGTTTGATAGCTGGCCAGGTTTTGTGTAGACAGAACAGAAGTATAGATACTCTTCGCCACATATATCCCCATGGCAGTTTCTCTTTCATGCATCAGACAATGTTTTATTAAAATGTTCTTAATTCTACCAAGTTCCAAATTGCTATAAGTCACTTGCATTGATAAGGTAATTAACTTGCAATGTATTTATTTCATTTCTATCCCAACTTTGTGTTATGACTCTCATTACCAGTGAATCCTTGGGGAAAAAGTATGGGAATAATATCTTTCACAGAAAAATCCCTGATAAGTATAGTCACACTCAATGTGGCTTTTCCTGAAGACAATGGTATTGCCAAAAAATCATAGTTTAAGACACAAAGGAGTGTAATGATAATCATCTTCATGTACCAGAAAATATAAGAGAAACCATACCATTATTCATTTCTATGAGACAGGATAAGTATATAAACATAATCCTGAACTTGCTTTATGATACAGAAGCTGGTTATTCTTAATGAAAGAGAGGTTATGGAAATTAAAAAAAAAATTCACTTAAAAATAATTTCTGTGCCCTGGCTGGTGTGGCTCAGTGGATTGAGCCTTTGGCCTTTGAACCAAAGGGACACTGGTTCAATTCCCAGTTGGAGCACATACCGGGGTTGTGGGCCAGGTCCCCAGTAGGGGGCGTGCAAGAGGCAACCACTCATTGATGTTTCTCTCCCTCTCCTTCTCCCTCCTTTCCCCCCTTTCTAAAAATAAATAAATAAATAAATAAATAAATAAATAAATAAATAAAATCTTTAAAAAATAATTCTTGCTAACCTACATAAAAACCTCATAAAACTATGTTCTTTTTCCCTGAAATAGTGAAAGAAAAAGTTTTATCAATTTAGATATTCCATCTTGATTCAAACAAAAGCATGTATATTAAACTAACTGGACTGAGAGGGAACTTTGCACATGGATGAACAACAGAGATGGAAATTCACACACAAGACAAAATCTGTGGATGGTGTGTGTTTTTCTAGGTTTCTATTTGTAGTAGAAAATAAGAGGAAACCACAGGTCTTTTTTGTCACTTATGTAGGTGATACTATAAGCTGACGAGAATATTATAGTACCCGGTAGGAGAAAAAAGTCAATTGCAATATTCCATTCACCAAAGTGTTTTATATTTTTTCCCATGCACTGCCTCATCCAAGCCATATCATTAATATATTTACCTCTGAGGAAGCTCAGCATTTGAGTATATATTTCTCCAAATTCTCCTATAAAGGCCTCACAACAGCATTAAATGCCATGCTGTATATAATGAAGAGCATATATGTGACTGATTAAAAACATTTTATATTCTACATTATATGGAAGCAGTTTTGTATTACTTTAGCATCATTCTTATGAAAGAATATAACATAACTTTATAAATACTTCGTTACATATCATAGTAACTTTATGCACTGAACTTTGGGTCAGAAAGTATCATTTAATGGTTTTCAGAAATTCTACAAAACAATCCATTATTCTTAGTATGTAAAAGCCACCATAAGCAAATGAGTAGTATGGGAGAGGGGAAAACAGAGAGAGTAGAAGACCAAGAAGCAGTTGAAATGTCTAGTGGGGTTAGTATTGAGAAAGGATCACTAAGTAGAATATATTTTCAGTTTCTACTAGTGATTAGGAAATTAAACATAAGATGGCTCACTAAGGAGGGTAAAAATGATTTTAAGGATAGGAAAATGTATATATACATATGCATTGAGACATACATATATACATACTTATACATAATTAACTTGCTAAAAAAGAGCATTATATCTCTATGCTTGTGTAGTTTTTAGTATTGTGACATACAGTATCTATAATTCATCTTTAATAACTGAACATTTTCAGGAGATAATTGGGCCCACGTACAAAATATTTTACCTGGAGTTGGTTTCCAGGTTATAAGGAGAAAACCACGCCAGCAATTACTCCTGAGTATAACTATTTTGTTTTCAGTTATTTGTAGTCTAAAATGTATTGCAGGAAAAAAAAAGAATTCTACTTACAAAGAAAAGAAGCAAAGCATATGACATAGAAAGTTCTGAGCACCTAGCACAGTGACAGCATTTATGTATTAGACAGCATTTATGAATAGATTTATTAATTACCTACTATATTCCAGGTACAGCACCAAACACTAGGGTAAATGACAGAGGAGTATAAGGGAGACAAATGTAAACCAATAATTAAAATATAATGTGATGACTAAAGAATAAAAACTGCATGATCATCCCAATAAATGCAGAAAAAGGCATTTGACAAAACTCACATCCTTCATTAAAAACAATTCACTGCAAACTAGGAATAAAAGAAAACTTTCTTAACCTAATAAGCATATCTAGTAAAAACCTATAGCCAACATCATATTTAAAGATAAAATACAAAGATAAAACACTAAATGCTTTTCTCTTAAGATGAGGAACAAGAGAAGGATAGGATCAGCAACAAGGCAAGGATGTCTGCTCGCACTGCTCCTGCTTGACAATGCAATAGTGTTCCTAGCCAGTGCAATAAGGCAAGAAAAGTAAATAAAAGTTGTAGAGATTGGAATGAAGTGAAACTCCATTTGTGGATTCCATTATTTGTCTATATAAAAACCCCCAAGAACTCTACAAAACAGGCTACTACAAATAAACAATTAGTTGAGCAAGATCCTAGAGTACAAATTTAATATTAAAAAATCTACTGTTGTTCTATAGTCTAGCAATGAAAAATTGGAAATTGAATATTTACGAGTCTGGTTTTAAAGAATCCATGTACCACCTCCTGAGAACTTAAGGGAATTTTGATCAAATCAAATCAATAAAAGTGCATCTTCATTAACCAGACTATGTAATTTTCAGCTTCCTTTTTGTAGAAATATGATAAGCCACAGGTATTGGGTCAAGAAAGGATTTCCATTTATGGAAATAATGAATAAAAATTTAGAGAGGTAAAGTGACTTAGCAAACCCACAAAACTAGTGCCAGAACTTAGACTATAATTTTGTCTTTTTTGAGTCTCTGTTATTTGAAATGTTTTCCCTTATTATGGCCCTTGTTAATGTTAGCCAATATTCTGATGTTCAAGTCAAGTGTAAAATATTTTAAATCTTCTTCTCCACTGTAATCTTTTAAAAGTAATTATGAAAGTGGTTATTAGCATGATAAAGGTCTTACAATTTTAAAATAAAACCTTCAGTGGTACAGATGTTAAACAACTTTATAATTACTAGCTATTATTAATAGTCTACTCATAATTCTTAAGAAAATTCTCTGTGCAGTATTTTTGGGGGCCTTGCAAAAGTAAATGTGAACAAATTTTTCTTTCATTGAACACAAACAACATTAGAAGAAACATTTTAGTCAGATATGACATTAACAAGATCATAAGCATCACTGAAGAAAAACATAAACAAAAATCAGAAAGGGCTCACTCTTTTTCCATTCTTTCCTAGAAACTAAATTGTACATTTTGAGAATACATAGGGAAGTTTCTTTTTCTTGTTTGCCTTTCTGTTTTTTCTGCCTGATTAAACAGGTTAACTAGTAATTAAATCCTAAACCCTGAAGCCCAGGCAGGCTTGCATCTGTGTCCTGACACTCACCTATGACCTTGCTTAAATATTCTAGCCTCAGTTTTCTTATCCCTAAAATGTGTGGCAATAGTTACTTCAGTAGAGAGGTTGTATGGGTTAAATGAATTCATTTCCTTAAAGAGCTTGGTCTGGTATTCAGTATATGAGGTCTGTCAGGAAAAAGTCCAGCCATTGTTAATATAACGAGAATGGTTTGCCCAACATCAATGTAACCTGGCAGCCAAGGAGAGTGGACTGGAATGCACATGTGTGAACAATGATGACTTCATTGTACCAGTCAGTGGGGGCAGTAGACACCTCTGAGTGAGACTGCGTACTGTGTGGCTGTCACATTCAAAATGACTGAGGGAGCAGAGCAACGCATATGTAAGCTTAAACATTCCTCCACATGGAAACTATTCAGATGACTCAAAAGACTGCAGCTATGGGCAACTGGTGATTGGCAACTTCATCACAACAATGTGCCTGTTCCTGCATCACGTCTTATGCAGAGTTTTTTGGCAAAATATCAAACTACCCAAGTGACTCAGCCCTCTAAAGCCCAGATTTGGCACCCTGTTACTTCTGGCTTTTCCCAAAGCTAAAACCACCTTTGAAAGTGAAAAGATTTCAGACTTTCAATGATATTCTGGAAAATATGACAGGGAAGCTGATGGTGAATGGAAGAACTGTGTGAGATCTGTAGGTGCCTACTTTGAAGGGGACTAAGGCATCATTGTCCTATATACAATATTTCTTGCATCTTGTATCTTCAATAAATATCTCAATTTTTCATTTTATATGGCTGGATACCTTCCAGGCAGACCTTGTGATTTAAATGCTCTAAATATTTTATGTATTATTTCTCCTCTTTTGATAATCTATGTATAAGTATTAAGATATGTAAATATCAAGTTATAAATGTAGATCTGTTCTTATGTTATTTGTGAACTTAATTTCTCAGTTTCAAATCTGCTACTGAAGTTTCTTTAAAATTCCCAAACACTGTGTTTGTGGGTATGGAATTCTTCTTGTGTATAGGCATTTATTAATTCTTCAGCTCTTGTAGTCATTTTTAATTTAAATCAGACTCTGGAAACATGCGTTAAGCTTCAAACTCTGCAGGGATGATTGTCTTCCTTGTTCATCCACCAAAAATCTTACGATCACTCTAACATTTACTTTGGTTCTTTTCCATACCTGTTTTTTGGGTCTGGTTCTGCTTCTCCTAGATTCCTGTTTTTGTTTGCTTTCCTTTCTTTACTGTGTTTACTTTGTTTATTTTTTATTGTTTGTTTTTGCCCCATTTCTGACTTGTCAAGAAACTGTATTAGTTCTTTGATCTATTCTGGGTAAGAAAATAATTCACTTTCTTTTAGGGTTTCCTATGTTAAATCAATGGTGTTCTACAAAGTACCTAAAGTACCTAAAATCATAAAGATGTACATTTCATTATATCTATTAAGTCAAATGCTAATCTCTCAATGTCCCCTTAATCTTTTTTTCTCCACCTTCAAAGGAATCAATATGGTCAAGATGATCAGTGGCAGAGAGAAGCATATTGTATAACCCACTGGAGATAACCTCAGTTTTATTTACATTAGAATTTAAAGTACTGAGCTTCTTTCTTTCTCTTTTTCTTTCTTTTACAAGAGTCTGTATTGATTACTATAGTAATGATCTAGGCTTTATGATTCTTATATTGCCAATTATATGAATATGGTCAGCTCAACAAAACATGCACAGAAAATTTTTGTCTACTTTTGGAGAGTGTAATAAATGTAATATCATAGCAAAATAAATGTCTGCTGAAATAAAATCTTTCATGATATAATAAAATTTTGTAAAGAAAAAATCTAAACTGTGTATTTTAGATCATATTCATTGAACATCTAAAATAAATTTTGTCTGAATGTTTGTTTCTATAGTCCTTCCTTAATATATTTAACAACATAAAAATGTGGTTGATTAAACAAGATTTAAATTATTTGAACTCAAGGGTCATTTGCATCTCCTGGAAAGTTTTATATAAAAGAAGAAAATTTTGAATAGAAGATAGCAAATATTAGAATTATTTCTCTTGTAAATATAACGGAAAATAGTAAAGCAGAATGACTTTAACACTTATTGTTAAAACCCAGAATCAAATTCAATATGATTTTTTCTTCTGAATATTGCTTTATAGAACTTCACAATTACATAATCTCTTTGGGCAAACAACTGCAAAATAAGTTAAGGCTGTCTAGGATGCAAAGAGCAGGATGGCCCCGGGAAAAGAGCCAAGCCTCTGCCTTGCTCCTCCCATGCACTCTGCCACCAGCAAGTCTCCTAAGCTTGAATGACACAAATGATTAGCTCTGTTAAAAGGAAGTCATTGTTTGGAGTATTTGGGGGATAAATCTGGGAAACAAAAAATAAGTCTGTTCTGGGAATAAAGATTAAAATTCTTTGTACATGGGATTGGGAGCTCATCATTTACTGTATCCAAATTTAAAAATACCTATAAATTAAATTATTCTTCTGCCTTAAAGATGATTTCATATTATCGCTCCCTCTTTAGTCGTGTAGTGACTCCCTAAAGGACCACTTCTAATTATTGAAGCTATAACGAGACTTACTTTGAATGTTACACATACACTCATGACCAATAATCTGGCTGCATCACCTGTGACTTCTGTGAATTTCAGTTGAACTTAAAGCCTTTAATATAATTACTAGAAAAATTTAATGTGAAAATCTAATTACAATAAGCCTCCCAATGATACATGTAAAACCAAGCGGGAGCTGTTCTTAGAGAACATGGAAAGTAACTCTAATGCAGATTGCATCATCTGTGCTGGCAAAATCTAGCAAAATGCCCCTCACAAACTGCAATCAATAACTGTCTGATGTCTGTGGGATTAATTAATTAACTTTTGTTTGAAGATGATTTTACGTACCCAACATTTACAAAAACTGGTTTAAGCCAAAGAGTAAAGCCTCATGCCACTGTGAGATTCTACTCAAAAACTGCATTGACTTGATGTAAAGTGATTTGGTTTGAACTCTGTAATGAGCAGAGGAAAAGAGCATTTGGGGGCACAGTGCAATTGTGCTGAACTGTTGGTGGTGCTGCAGGTCTCATTAGGATGCACAGCAGTGTGTGTGACCAAAACACACACAAACACAAATACACAAAACCTTGGGATGCTGAAAAACATAAATGCGTTTGGTGAAAGGCAAAGATAAATGGCTGCCAAGATACTGCCACTGACAACACAACAATAACCACGTGCACTTTGTGAAGTCTAGTGCTCCATGGAAAATGAACAAAAGTGAATATCCAAAGGCAGGAATTGATCAATAGCTTAAACCATCTATTAGCATGGAACAGCTTGATGTCCAGAGTGATTAGGGAAGAATTACTTGTTTTCATTACTGTAAAAACAAAATCAAATCCTTTAAAAATTTGTTGTCTAATATTTCATAAAATATATATATTGGCTAATATGTTCTTTTCTCACATAATTTTGCTTCCTTCAAGTCTTTTTTTATCAAAGTATGGTCAATATAAAATAGTATTATATTAGGTTTACTTTGAGACCTTCCATAACCACCCTCTTTAAAATTACTATCCTTCATGCCCACATTATCAATTTCCCTTACTCTATTCTTTCTCTTTTGATATCACTTAACATAGTCCATACTTTGCAGTATGCTATAAACTTTCAAGTATGTTGTTTATTGTTTGCTTCTTGACCCACTAGAATTAATATCTCCCAAAGTAAGATTTTTGGATTGTTTTTCCCTGATGGGCTCAAAGTACCTAGAACAGCACTTAGAATGTAGTAGAAGGACAATGAAAATTTTTGAAGCAATCTGAACTAATCATGACATAACTATGAAAACTACCATGACTCACAAATGATTTGTTAAGTAAATAATTAAGTGTCATAATTGAATACTGAGGATTCAAAGAAATCATTTTGTGATGGTTGAAGGTGAAGTAGGAAACAATTAGGTGTTGGAAAATGAGAACAGATAAATAAGGGAAAAAGTGGAGAGAAGGAAAAATAGAAATGTCTTCAAGAAAAGAGAAAATTTTAGTTAGAGGATTTAAGGTTTTGATAGACTTGAATATGATGCAAATAATGGTCCTAGATTGTGACCCTTCATCAGCCTGAAATATCTATGCTACTCAGTCATGGTAGAGTAAGATTTTTTAAAAACATCTTTTTTTCTAGACAGAAGTCCCAAAAATGCTATGCAATCCAAGAATAAAGCTTGATATATTTTAAAAATATGTATTTCTGTTTGGGTTCCTTCCTTCCTTCCTTCCTTCCTTCCTTCCTTCCTTCCTTCCTTCCTTCCTTCCTTCCTTCCATCCTCCCTCCCTCTCTCTCTCTCCCCATACTCTCTCTCCCTTTCTTTCACTCTCTCTCTCTTCTGTTATCAAAATTGCTCCCTTAGACTCTTAGTGGGAAAGTTTGTGAACCACTTTCTGATGCAGTAGTTTCAAACTTGATTTGAGCTTCTAAAAGTACCCAACCAGTTAAATGAGAAATATGGTGGTGAGATCCAGGCATGGGTGTTTTTTGTAAGCATCCCAGGGGATTCCAATATGTAATCAAGTTTGGCAACTACTGAAATATCCCTAGCTACTGACGTATTACATGAAGGTTTGTCAATCTTTGAAACTCCATTGACTGGAGAATCTTCTGAACCTGGATGCTAATCTGCCATCTTCCCCAGACTAAGGCTATAGGAGCAAACACTAGCAGTGTGTCTCTAGCTTTAATAGACCTTAGAATCACCTGGAAAACTTACTAAAATGTGGATTCATGTGCTTCACCTCTGGAGATTCTGATTGAGTAAGTCTCAGGTGGAGCCTGAAAATTTTATTTGTAATGAGCTTCCAGGTGATTCATCTGCAAATGGGATACTACTCGGCCATAAAAAAGGACATTTTACCATTTGCAACAGTATGGATAGACCTGGAGAACATTATGCTAAGTGAAATAAGCAAGTCAGAGAAATAAAAAAAAAACCATATGATTTCACTCATGTGGAATCTAATGAACAAACTGAACTAACAAGGAAAATAGAAATAGACTCATAGATGGAGAGCAGGATGACAGCTAATGGGAGGGTTGGGGATGGAGGGAAAAAGGAAAAAGGACTCATGGACATGGACAAGAGTGTGGTGATTATGGTGGGGGTTATAAGGGTCTAAATGGTAATGGAAAAAAATACAGTAAAAAATAAAAAGAAAGCTTGAAAGCCATTGCCCTATAAAAAGAACTATTTGCGATAGAATTCATCAAGCCTTCTGGAGGTTAGTATCATATTCCCATGCCAAACTTCTTATTCTGGGTCTCTAGTTAGCCTCAACAACTAGTATCTCAAAATCCTGAGTGATTCTTATCTTCAGGGATGGCCCAGGTCTAAGATGAATTAAGATCAATGCTTTGAAAGAACCATAGGCTAGAACAGTCTGCAATTCCCTATGGGTAACCAATAGAGTCATTTCCCCATGCCAGTAACATACACATGTACGATGAGTTTCAAACTTTTTATGATATATCTCTGCTCATCTTCTCTCTGTTTTGATAACATTTGGTTCAGCAGGCATTTCACAAATACAGTAGAGTTACTTTCTCTTACCCTTGTTAGATTTCATACTGCTTGGAGCAGGGTCTGTGGTATCCATCTTCAAAAAGCCCACCTAACAGAATAGTAAGTACACATTGTCTACAGAATTCCTTATGGACACATCCCTGATTCCTGCATTTTGTGTTATGATGCCATGTGGAAGCTGGTAAGGCAAAAAAAAGAATAACTAGCAGCGGTTTAAAAGAGAACTATTTCTATAATAAGTTCAATAGCTTACCAAGTCAAAATTGTTCTCAGCTTTCTACACAACTCTCAGATTGGCCATTTGTGATTCTATTTCTATTAAATATTTATTTCATTGCTTTACTTAACCCACATGAAATGTCTGAGGGGGGACAAAGTGGTTTGCCCAAATATAGTATCATTATGCATGGTTCTAGGTCCCATGGCCTGCATGGGATGACAGCTCTGCCTAACACTGGGATTGTCTTGAATGAAACCATTACTTCAAGCAGAAAAATATAAAGAAATCTCTATCTTGGGCTAAACAGGCCCCAGTGACATTGTTACTGCAGGTAGTTAACTAGTTATTAATAAAAGAAAAGGAAGCAAAGGTAAGTAGATATTGAGCTTAATGCACTGGGGAGCTTAAGCTTGCATACTTTACCAGGAAGCTACAGCTTCACAGTCCAGGTGATCAGAGCATTTTTCTGCCAAGAGGATTAACATCCTCCCTTTCCCCCTCCAGTACCAGTTTTTGGGGGATACAGGGGGTGCACTGAACCATAGAGGCCATTCAGTCCAACTAGGGTGAATAAACCTATCAAAAGTCCACGAAAACTTGGGAAGTTTATTGGTGATTTTGAGAAACCTGATCCACCCCGAACCCAAGCTAATCTATCCCAGGGGAACAAAGAATCTCTCTCCCTCTCTTGCCCATCCAATGACACACTTGCCCCATTCATTTGTGCACTCTCTCATCTGGGAGCACTTGACCCTGAGGGTCTCGCAGCTACTGGGGCCTATGGCAGACTGCGTGGACTCTACAAGACTAAGCTTTAATAGGAAGCAGAAACTCTGAACACTGGCCTTTGTTCTGGCCTTGCTGAGGACATGATTGGACTTTCGCCACGGTGGGATGGAGGGAAATGGGAAATTGGAAACCCGGAGGCAGCCTTCCACACGAATAAATCATTTTGCCACACCATAATCTCCTGTGCATGGGTCCTTGGGATGTTTTCCTCATGATCCCATGGAAGTCCCTAATTTCCACCAACAACATTATCAATAAAATAGATCTTGATATAATATTGCCGCTAAATGGCAGTGTGTGCAAGGGTGAGGGTTTGTTACTTGCTATATATTTTTGCATTTGCCAAATTAGTCACTTTTTTACATAGGCATGTTGAGAAGAAAAATTCAGAAGATTTTTGTCTGGTAAAAATTCCAAATTTTTCCAATACTGGGAAATGCAAGTAACATTAACATGAGATCAATAACATTACATCTCTATAAATGTGAACCAATGTACATTTAGCCATATATTAAAAACTATTCAGGTAATTGCAGTTTAATATTTTTGATAATACTTTGGCTATTGACAGAAAGTTTATGTGGCCCTAATACCACAAGAAAGAATCTCAATTCTGTTCCACTAATTCATATTTCTCTTCTCCCCTGGAGGAAGTTTCTGCATCCTCAGGTGATGAACCATGGCTGAAGGAACATGACATTTTGCCAATTTTTGTACTAGACTCAGGATGCCATAAGTATTTTCTTTCTTTTAGGATGGTTTGACTTGTTTTAAACATCTTGTAGATTTATACGCCTGGAACTGCTGTTCATCTTGCACTTCTAACTGACTGTACTTCCTACCAGGAACAACAACATACAAACTGGAGTAAAATTCTTGAATTTTAAAAATATATAGCAAGTGGCCTATCAACTTCCATCTCTTTGTTGATAGTCCGCCCACAGATTTTCACCATTCTTCCACAAAAATGAGACATGAGCCACGTTTTCTTTGAGAGGTCAGATGCAGGCGGCTCCGCACTGTGCGGCAGGGCTGCCAATCAGACAGGCCATGTGGCAGCAGGCTGACTGCTCTGCGTTGAGTGCTGCACCTGTTACTTGCTGGAAGGGTGCTCTTCTACTGTTTATGTTCTTAAAGCTATTTAAATTTTCTTCCTGGCTGCTTCTCTGTGACTCACTATTGGCTTTGTGTTCTTTCTGATCACTTTCTGAAAGTCAGATAATTTAAGCTACTGAGAATCATTCTATATACGTTTATGTGGGCCTCACCTCTCATCCATTTGCATTTATTTTTAGTCTTAGTGGAACAGAAAGGACATACATTCTTGTCTAAATTCTTCTCTGATCTGCCAACAAGAGACAGAGACTTTTGAAAAACTCTTGAAAGGGCGTGGACCCCCTCGGAGAGATGAAATGGGAAGATAGTCACCCCATAATGTGTCTGGGGGCAACTCTGCTTCCTGCATAGCTGCAATATGTGTTATAACTCAAGGATGTTGTCAAATCTATATCCTTTCCATTACTCTCCAAAGGATGACTACAGTAATGGATCTGTATACAAAATGCTTTCATGTAGCTGTGTCAGCCAAGGGAGCACCTGGGGCACATTTAAATTAAAGGGGTACTTGGCATACATCATCTCTAGAGAAAATTCAAGAATAAAATCAGTGGGGGGGCAAAAAATTATTTTTGAACTTTATGCTTTTTCATATATCAGAATGGTTTGATAAAATATATTCAAAGAATTATTTCAAAGTCAGTGAGCCTTTTGAGTGTCAGCAAAGGTACATGTGTTAATATACTGCATTTGTCAAATGAGGAAATTACTTTTCACCTCTACTTTAATCGAACTTGGCTGTTGGGGTATGAGCAACAGAAGCTTGGGAAAAGAGTATGGCGAGGTAAGTCCTGGTGACCCAATTCCTTGCTGGTTGCACTTTTTGACAAGTAAATTAACTTAGTGGCCTCTTGGGAGTACAAGGATAAATCACTATCAACCCAAATATTGCCTTGGCTGGAATACTAACGCCTGAAATCTCTCAGGATTTACTCTTATTTTAAAGTACCACCTAGAAAGGTGGTGACTCATTTATATTTTATGTTGAATTGTTTTTATGTATTTAGTTGTTGGTGTTAATAGTCTTGAATTATTTTTGTCAGATATTTTCTGTAAACAGCTTTTACAAAGTTAGTAGCTAAAGAAAATATAAATTCAGGTTTGACTGGGAAAGGTTTAGATCTTTGCAAAAATGGAAAACTGAGTAAAATGTGCACAAACTGGATGAAGGAAATTAATTTTTCTATTTTTAATTGCCTTAGGCTCTCATGTATGAGCAGTCTCTGTAAGAAGGTACAAAGTGAGCTATGATTTTTTGTCCTATTTGAAGAAAAACATTCTGAACTCAGGGCACAGTCAGCTCTCAGAACTGCTCTGAAGTAGAACTCATCATGTTTTTAATAGACTTAAGGTTAAAAAATGGCTTTAGCCTGTTTGTATTTGATCCAAAGCAGTGTTTATAATCTCTGAACTAAGATACTCAATATGGGTAATGAATATAAATTTGCAGGTTTCTGAAACCAATCTCTGGCCTGAAATTACCCATAAGTCAACTACACTTTTCTTGCTGAGGACTCAGGATATATAATTGGTGTCTGTATTTTCAATCCTATCACCTCTGGTGTACTAACGTGAAAATGGTGCTGTCAGTTCTGTCCTTGGCAGCACAGAGTTCTCACAATATATGTAGTGGTTTGCTTACAGATCTTCCAAAACACTTACTATGTATTTTGAGATGAAGTTATTGCTTTATCACCAACCAAAAAATGTATATTTTTGAAACATATCTGATATATCTTTACTAATAGGTAACACTAAAAAAATGCAGCTGGAATTTTCTCTCAATATTTTATGGGAAAGAATTGCCTGAAATATTTTGTAGATATAGATAAATTCAAAAATATTCTGCAATAAAGTATATTTTTTGAGTAGTCAGAAAAAATGATTATAAGAAGAGCTATTCATTATCATGCATAACCTCTACAGCCACCATCTAATTTACAATTAGTTTAAAACAAGCTGAAAGAATTGAGAAACTCAAATGTCCATACTTTATAAAACGCCAAGTTTAACACCTAACTGTGAACCAGATTGCTTAGGATACAGGCCTTTCAACTGTAAATATCAAATGCATAAAGGACAGCATGAATCTTTTAACTTTATAAAGATAACAGCAGGCAGACTCTAACATTAGGGAAAATTAAGTCACTTGCTAACATTTATGAGGAAGCGTGCATTTAAGCATTATACTGGACCCCTTGTGATCAATTATATGGATGTCAAAATGTCACACGTCAGATTCTACCAATATGTTAAAGGTTTTGGTTAAGGAAAAGACTCAAATGACTTCTCAAAGGAACGTAGAATAGCATGGAAAATAAGATCCTGTTCAAATCCTCCAAGAACACAAGTGAAATTCTATTTTTAAGATAAATTGAAGGGACCTGGCCCCACAATTTTAAAGTGTCAGTGTTAGGCTTGGACATTTCTAAAGTTTTGTGATACCCAAAATTTCATACAAGTATAAATATTATAATTATAAATGCCATAATTTTACCAAATTTCAAAAACCATAGTAATTATTTTGTGAGGACATTGTCCCTCATTAGGAAACAACTGGAAAATGAGAGATTAAATAAATTGTTCACGTGTTAAAGAGGCTTTGGTCTGAATATGCTAGAATAACTTTCTTTTATGTATGTCTCAGTACCTGGGTAATGTTTCCTTTGACATTACTTCTAAAGAATGATTTCAAATCCCAAATTTCCATTTACTTGGATCTTCGTTTCGAAATGAGCATAAAACTTATGTCTATATTTGACTATATCCTCTCAAAGACCATTTTTTTATGATGTAGGCTTTCTAATATGCTGCCTTTTAGAATTGTGATCAATCGTATGATGAAAACCAACAAAATATGTAAGGGTAGACTTAGAAAACATCAGCCAAAGCACCTGTCTCTGCATCTTGCTCATTTTAAGGCTAATGTAAGAAAATCCATTACTTTAATCAAACACCATGGCTTGTGCTCACAAATTACTGAATGGATATACCCGTAAATGCAGTCATTTCCTGACTGAGTGACAGATGGTTAGACAAGTCACTGGCTCAGAAAACACTTTTGTTCAGAAATGCATGTGTTGTAGTGAAACAAAATAGAGTTTTAACTATCGAAATAAATGAGAGGAAAAATAATTAACAATAGCTTAACAATGACCTATAATAAAGCAGTCTGTTAATTATACTGATAAGAAAACGAAACAAAACATATATTCAGCAAAGTCCTGAATGAGTTTATTACTCATCCGTGTAGTTGGCATTCTTTTCTTTCAATTTTCTAGGATCATAAACTTTGCAGCCATTCATAAACTCTTTCCTTCTCCACCATGTCTAATTTCTGTTGTTAATAGCATATTCTCCTGAATCTTAATCACCCAAGGAACTGTCGCCAAGCTGATCACCCAGTGAAAGATACCCTGTCATTAAGTTGAATGTGCACTTATCTGCTGGGTGGGGAAGTGTGTGAGAATTCTTACAGTTTTCATTGTGTTATTCACCACTAGCAAGGGTGTGTGATTTTTCTGTTAAGGCATCTGACAGTGACTACCAACTTCAATCCTGTCTGAGCCATCCCTTTGCTTTCAAGAGTTCTGTTATGGGTTGAACTGTATCTCACAAAAAAAGATATGCTATAAGTACAAACACCAAGTACCTGAGAATGTGACCTTACTTGGAAATATAGCCATTGCAGATGTCATTAGTGAAAATGAGGTTATACTTGAACAGGCTGGTCCCTTAATCCAATGAGACTAGTGTCCTCATAAAAAGAGAAAAGACACCACCTGAGGACACAGACACACAGAGAAGACAGTCATGTGATGATGAAGGCAGAGACTGGAGTTGTATAAACAGCAAGCCAAAGAACAGCAAGCATTGCCTGTAACACTCAGAAGCTGAGAGAGAAAACAGGACTCTCTCAACACCTTGATTTCAGACTTCTAATTTCTAGAACTGGGCAATAACAATTTTCTGTTGTTTAAGTTTCTGATTCTTTGTTACCAAAGCCCTAGAACAAGTTCATTTATTTTTTTTTTTCTAATTGGGAACTTTTATAAGTATCTGAGTCTGTGCTTAAACCTAACACATTCTCAGTTATTGCAATCTCCCTAAGAGTAATGCCTATGAATTCTATTTTCTTAATTTTTCCTCACTTAGAGTTCCTTTTTACCATGCCACTAGGCTTGGTACCATGTTGAATGCAGAGATTTGATATATTTTTTTGTCTTAATAAACCTCATATTATAAAATGCAATAAAATCAGCATTGACAGAATGACAGAAAAATGCTAGTACTTGAGTGTTAAGATCAAGTCCACTTTTCTTACTATATATCTATAAATAAGCATTATGAAAAGCTGAATCTCTTTAACATCTATAGTTATAATAATATACATAGAATGCTATAGGGATTTATTCTCAACTATAATTAGTTGAGAATGTGATAGAAATGCTTAGACAGAGTTCAAGAGGGACAAGATAACCACCAAAAGCATGTATTTAAACATAGCTGGGAATCACAATAATTAAAATATCATGGTACTGATGTTAGAAGAGAAAGGCATAGCCATGGAAAAAATACAAAGTTCAAAAGCTCTGTATTAAAAATATAAAATAAAGGTAGCATTTCAATTCAACATATAAAGAGAGATTTATTCACTTACTAATTCTGGGAAAACTTTGATTATTTGAGAATTATGAAAGCTAGATCCTTATCTCATACCATATCATATGGAATAAATGTGCAAATTTCATAATTTAAATAACAATAATGCCCAAGAATGGCAAGGCTATATTTGAACAGACCCATTTAGACTCTGCTAGTGCAGGTAAAAGTAGGCAAGACTTTCTTGAGGTACAGTGTAGAAATGTGTATAAAGAACTTTTGGAGTTATTACCCTTTCTTCTTCAGTTATATCTTTGGAGCTATTAACCTTAGTCAATATTCTAGTGACAAAAGAGCATCATCACTTCAGCCATAGTTTTCAGATGCTAATGTGCACACAAGTCACCTGGAGATTGTATTAAGATTGCAGATTCTAATTCAGGAGCCTTGGGGTAGTGCCAGAGATGCTGCATTTCTATCTAGCTCCCAGGTGATGCCTATGATTTGACCAAAAGTGAGTATCAATGCATTTTAAATCATTGCCACAAATACCCTGCAAAGGCTCAAGTGACATATTTAGATACACACACACACACACACACACACACACGCATATGTATTCTGAATGGCTAGTGAAGTACATTTATGTCTTAACCTTTTCCCTCGTTCTTCCTCCTACATGAAACTCTGATATCAGTAGTTTACAGAGAAAATAGTTCCACTAAAACAATGTCTCTTGGGCTTAGACCTCATTATTTCTTTGCCCTGGGAAAGTTTCCACTTGCAATTGCCCTAAAAACATTCTTAAACCTGGCTCCCATCATTGAGTTAAACTCTACTGTCTGAGAGAGGAGAAAGATATGAAAGCTCAACTGGGGCCATTCTGGCAAATTTAATAGCTCTTCAATTCACTGACCCTTTTGGGATAAGCCAAATTCACTACCGCTCCTGTGGAGAGGCCACACATTAAGGTGCACTTGATCAGCCCTTACTGCTCTGCACGCTGAACAGCAAAGCTTCACAGAACACTTCCTCCGACCACCTCCAAATTTGAACTTGAAAGGGATATAGTTCAGATATAAGGCAACATAAAAAAAGCAAAAATAACCTTTGAATACAACACTCTCCATGCTACAGGACTGAAAGGTTTTGACTGATTCATCCCTAAACACGTATGAGAGTAACACCTCCACAGTGGCTCACTAAAGCTTTCCTTAGAGATTTTGAGTGTCAGGACTGGACAATTAAAGGAAAGGCCTGCAGAAACGCTGAAGGAAGGCCAAATAGTTTTAAAAATACCTCAGTAGATTTGGACATGTGATCCAGCCATTAGCACCCACAATGCTTCTCGTGAGTTCAAAGTCATTATTACAGAGAGCGACATCCAAAAGAAAACTATATTCTGTGCTAAAAGAACATCCAAATTTATGCCTCTTTTTTGGATATTTGACAGATTCAATATGGTGATAGAACTTAGTCACAAAAAAAAATAACCAGGTCATTTACTAACCTGGACCTTGTCCACAGTGAACACATTGTCTAGCTTCGTAGGAGTTCCCAATTAAAGAGTTATCTCGTCTCACCATGAAATCATTTCAGCAAAGGCTTCTTCTTTCTACTAGAACTAAAATTTGGTGCCATAATTATGAATGACAATTTGATCAAATAAATTTTGATATTAAAGCATGGTTGACGTCTTTCCCCTGGTTGACTTTATATTTTCATTTAAATACATTGAATTTGTTAGACCCTCTACACAGAGTTCTTCACATTGAAGAAGGGCAAATGCCACTTGAACTTCAAGGATCCATTAGGAAAATGAATTACGGCTGAGTACCCCTAACTACACTCACTGAATATACCATATAGATAAACACAAGCAATTTTTAATTCTCAAACAAGAAGTCATACTTCTTTCAGTTTATATTGCTCTAATGCATATTTCAGGTCCTTCTGGCATAGGTTTCATTTTCAGTTCAGATCTAATTGTCATGTTACATGTGTATAGTCTGGCACCTAATGATATTATTTAGAGATGTATTTATAAGGCTTTCCTTCCATTTCCATAATCAATGCATCATAACTACCAGAGTTGGAAAGCTGAGTTGGTGGGCAAGTTCATCAGCAACATGTTCATCTTGTCTTGAAATATGTTGACATAAAAGAATACAAGGAGGCAGGCAAAAGTACAGCTGCCTCAGCTGCTATTTCAGGTATCCAGTTCCTGTGAATACTACGCATGATCATTTAGTCCATACTTTCTGGAGTCAACTCACATGCTTAAAGTCAATGATCTTGCAGAAGCCTGGAACATAGGATGTTTAAATCACTGTGGATTTTCAAGCTCTTTTGATTGTGACCTCAGTATGAAAGATCTAATGCATACTCTAGGTATATATCCTTATTCTTGCTGTGAGCAATGCCTGCTGATATTTTTAGTTCAATTCATTTCAATTCTCTTTTTTTCTATTCTAATATAATAAGGCAGAGTTGATTATTTAAAAAATGACTACCTTATGCTAGAAAGTGTTAAATGTTCTTGTTTGGAAATTGAGAATTCAGCATTGAGAAACGATAATAATATAAGTATGCTGTTGATGAGATATTTTTCTACTATTTGTATTCAAAGGCAGTGAAAAAATATTAAAGCAATTTATAATCATTATAAAGCAATAGTTAAAGTCATTTTTTTTTTCAAATAAGGTGTCATCATTCTCACATAATGGCACTGGAAGTGAGCCCAAGTATGAAAAGAAAAAAATATATGAGGCTTTATTGATACTGTCAAAGTATAATTTTAATACAGTTAAAAATGTCATTCCTGTGCAAAAATATAGTGAAAGCACATCACAGGTTACTCAGTTTATTAATGAGGGAAATAGTAGAATGATAAAACTGGCTCAGAGGCACAGCAAAGAAACTGATACTGATTCATATACTGGTATATATTATATATATGTCATGTGTATATATTTATAAATGACTATATATGGAAATATATTAGGTTTACATATATAATTGTATATATTCAGTGGAAATAAAGAATGCTGGATCGATGAGTTAAATATAAAATAAGGTAATGTTCTACAGACCAATAACACCATCACCTCTATGATTCATTTAGAAATCACTTAGTATTTATTGATCATCTCAAATTAGCATGTAATTTATAGAGTCTGTGTTCTGATTAATCAGTAGTAAACAGTGAATCAAACAAAATTATCTTCCTATTTAGATGTCAAATTTTCCTTAGCCAGAACACTCAACTGTGATGTTGAAAGGGCATACAGAAGAAATCATTTAGCCTAATTTCCAAGACATAGACTACTATTATTAATAATATGAAATGTTCATGAGCAATAACTAAAACAGATTTATTTTTGTGTCTTTAGCACCTAGGACAGTGACTGGCATATAATAGGTATTTGATGAATTCTTCATTAGGGAACAACTACCAATTCATACAGGGATGAAAGAGACTCTGTTTGGCGTAAAACTCTACAGGAGGCTATCTAAATATTAGTGTATCCCTTCCTGTTTAATATTATTTTTTATCTCTACAGACTGCTTCACATATCTTCACCTCATTTTGTGCAAAGTCTTGCATGATTCAATATTGTGTAAGTAGAAATTATTTTGGGGGTACTTTAAACTATTTTCACTTCAGCACAGGCAACCTTATCTCCCTCTTATTTACATTTATTAAAAAAATAAGAGTGTACCAAACAGAAATCGTAGCCAGGAGGGTCTCTAAGAATATATCTCAAGGAAACTTTCCAAGGTACTTTCTGAAAATGGCAGTGTTGAACTGAATCCCTGTAATTTTTCTTTGGACTTTACTTCATTGGTTGCTTTTGGAGCAGGGTTAGAGAATTTAATGTAAAGTACAAACACTAGTTAAAAGTTATAATTGATTACATGTCCCATTAAAATCAATAACACAACACAATACCTAGGAATGTGTAATATCTATATGTAGAAACTTTAAATGAACACTGAAAAGATAGGACATCATACTATTTTCTTAGGAAGTCTCAGCATCATACAGGTGCTGACTGTCCCCATATTAGTCCATGCCATTCCAATGATGCCATTGGATTGTTTTTGAGACTAGGCAAGAAGATTCTAAAATTTGTATAGAAAGATGAGAAGCAAAAAGTACTAGGAATATTCTGGAAAGAAGGGTTGGCGATAAGGAGATATTAAAACATTTTATAATGAATGAACCATAAAAATGATGCACATAAGTAAACAGATTAATATAACAGCAAATAAAAGCTATATAAGAATAAAGTTAGATATTCAGAGAGCATTTCAAATCAGTAGCAAAATAATGGATTATTAAAGAAATAATAGCTTCTAAAAATTAGGTTAGACCAATGTCTCATATGTTACACACTAACTATTAAAAATATAAGTATAAAAAGCCCATAAATGTACTAGTTGAAGTCAAACTTTTTCCCCTATAACCTTGGAGTAAATAAAGTCCAAGCATGAAACAATGGAAAAAACATTGACAAAGTTTTATAGTGTCATAGTGTCACACATTTTCCATTTCTGTAAGTGGGGGGTTTTCATATAGTTCTCTCAAAATGCACAAAATATATCTGGAAGAATTAATAATAAACTGATAGTGGCTGCAGGACACTCAGCAGGTGGTAGAGAGACTTTTCACCATATGTCCATTTAGTCTTTTAATATACATTGCTTATTATTTGAGAAGAATGTAACATAAGGGAAAAATGCACACATAACCCTGAAACTGTCTGTAACGATTGCATTTTTAATGTGCCATGTAACCAAGACAACACAGGTCTGAAAAAATAAATTCCTTCTTGGCATGCTGCTATGCACCACCCTCTTTCAAGCTGCCTCTCCTTGCCTTCACACATGACTACAAAGGTTTCCACATCTCTAAATTTGCATTACATGCCTTATGCTAATACATACAATGAGACAAAGAGGAGAAGGAGGATGGCTATTCCTGCATGTGAGCTGTCTCAGATGTGGGAGCTCTCGACACTTTGAAGAATGCAGATTTGGGGGAAGGGACTGGTAGGAGAAAAAGCTAGAGAGGCGATTCAGGACAGGTAGGGCGCAGCAATCCATGTCAGGGGGTTGGGCTTGATCCTGGGGCTGTAGAGAGCAACTGAAAGGGGACTGCAGGCATCTGATTTGCATTTTAGAAAGATAACTGTGGCTGCAGTGAGGAAAACTGGTTGTATGGATGGGGTGGGGCAGGCGTGTCAGTGTCAGAGGCAGTGAGGGGCTGCTGGATGGTGGCTGGACTACCTCCCACACTACAGTAGGTTACAGAGTCTCTTTAACACCTTGAAACATTTTTCCTTTCTTTCCCTTCTATCACAGCTAATTAGAGCTAATGTATTTACTGCATACTAATTATGTGGCACACACTTTTCTACCAGTTTCATGCATTTTACTTATAACCTGAAAGAGCCTCATGGCATAAACAACATCCCTAACTCCATTTGATAGATGGAAGACTGTCACTGGAGCTTGAGGAACATGCCCAAGTTCACACAATACATGAAGGAAGTGGAGTGTGCACCAGCACTGGGGCTCAGACCACTCCACTCCACCACTAAGCTGCAGTGCTTCTCCGTGGGCCAGGACTTCTGTGATGCCAACTTGAAGGTCTTCTCTGGCTGCCATGACTTCCAATTTCATTCCAAATAGCCTCACTCTTTCCAAAGTTATCTCCATAAAGCATGCCTTCACCAGCTTGCAGCTTCTGTGCTTTGTATTGCAGAGTGGCTCTCTACTGCCCATCACTGAAGTTTTCTTTAGTTAGTTAACATCTTCCCTCTGTCCATATTTTTATTTGTACTGGGTCTTTCAGTCCTTTAGGCATACTCAAATTCAACCCCTCATAACAGTTCCCCTTTTTCATGAAATCATGAAAGTTAGACTTTGAGTTTAAAATTCTTTCTTCCGATTCCCATCAACTGCATTTACTATGAATCATTCCAGCATATGATTATATGTATCTTGACTTATTTGGTATGCATTCATCCTATTCCCTATTTTACATTAAAAAAAATCAGCATTTCTGTCTCATTTCTTCATATTCACTGAATCCCTTAGTGCAATATGGACTCTGGGCACACATTAGGAGGTCAGTACATACACAGTTAACTGAAATGTCATTACTCATAAATGATGGCCAGAATGATATTTCCCAAACTTGATTATCAATTCATCCATGGAAGAAGGTCTGTTTACATTTGGGAAAAAAAATTAGTTAAATTTATGAAGTTTTTCCAGAAACTTTCATATGCTAACGGAGAAGAGGGGGATAGATTAAATTGTGTTTGGCTTCCCTTGCCTTCTTAAAAGCACAGTAGAAAAATAGCAATAAAAACGAGTAACATCCATTGCACATAGACTATATTTCTGATACCATATTAAGCCTTTGCCATGCACCATCGTATTCAGTACTGCGTGTACCTCTTGGAATACTGCTACTTTCAGAAAGATGGCTTAAAAAAGTTCTTCCAGATACATTTGTAAAGACTCTTTGATTGTCATTTCTATTTGTATACTCTTTTTTTTCCTGTCCAAGTACAAAGTAAGTGGAGAATCATTAATGCCCCCAAACTTGAAAACAGATTATATTTTTAAAGACACTGAAGTATTGAACATTTTTAGCTTAGAGAGTCTTACTCTCTTCCATCTATGTAATGCTATATAAATCCTTTCCCAAGTTTTCGATGTGATTACAAATACTCTTAAGTCTAACTACTATTTTTTTAACCTTCTTTATTCTCCATGATCTCAAAGCCTTGTGAAGGGGCTCATGGTTTTTTTCAGGTTTTAGCTGACATGTCCGCCTTTCACTGGCAGACAAAACTGCCTCTAACAAGTGTGAGTTGGCCTATGTTTCTTAGATGAGTTGTTTAGAAGATAATGTGGTCTTCAGCCAGAAATAAGAGAAATTATAGTTGGGGTAATAAAAAGGGGAATAAATTTCAACAACTTGGTAATTTAATAATTTGTCAACTTTTGACTTTTGTAAAACCCAGGAAGGCACTTTAGAATATGGAACTCCCTAAACCTGTGAATTTTTAAATTTCTGCTTTATCTTTACCTGGGCTGCAAGATCTGCAGTGTCCAATAATTCCTGTCTACAAGCTTGAGGGGCATTTATACACCTATATAAGTGGGAAGCCAAAAATTCTAAACAGGTGGAGGACTCAAGTATATGTATCAATGACTAGGATTACAAAAATGGTACATCTAGAAGGACTTGTAGCAATCATCAATCCAGTCTCTTTTTATGTGAAGATTTTACTTGATGACATGGTATAAATCTTGTTTTCCTTGCTGTTTATAAAATACCATTTTAATAACAATATTTTGGCAGTACTTTAACTATGGAAGAAGTAATTTTAAAATACATGTTAATTACCCAAAATTTCTCAAGTCCTTATCCACCACATGTAAAATACCAGGTTCTCTGTCCATGTGTACCACCAACATGTAGTGAAAAGAGAGGGATAAGAATTGATGATAGAAAAATACTTTCCTAAGAAGATATTCAAATTTTATTCTTAATGAGAAATCTCTGTATTCAGAGTCACAGCTCTAATATAACAGCGATCTGTGTTTCCCATTGTGTGCATATCTGGTTCAATGCACTTTTGAGGGCTCTATCATATTCCAGCCAATGTAATTATTCCTTTTTCTGAGTCATCATGCTCACATGTTTACAAGTTCTATCATTTCAAACGCCCTACTCCTGCTCTCCTAGAAGAGATATGTTTTTAAGAATTTTTGATGTGTGACTCTTATGGATATGGTAGGCAACTTCCTACTTGCTTGCTTCTTTTAAAAGCTTTGCCAGTTTTTGCTTTAATTGATAAAATTCAGCAGTTATTTAGTATCACTCATTTACAATTGGTATTAGCCACCATTGAATGTTGCACAAAGTATGTCTATCAGAGAATTCAAAAAGGTTTTATAAAAAGTTTGTAAATAGCTTCAGACTGATTATTAGCCAATTATGAAGTTGAGAGTTGGGATGGTTAGTAAGTAAAGAGTGCCTACTGAATGCCAGATATTACGTGCTTCCCTGGGAATGGGCAACAGGAAATTAAGCAGACACAGCGTCTAACTTGTGAAACTCACCATCTTTCTATAGGCCAACAATTAGTATGCTACATGCTCACTGAGCCTTGTGCTTAAGTTTTGCTAGTTTTTCTGGCACATCCAACCTCACATCTGCCCATCTCTTCCTGCCAGGTCCTTTCCTTCATACATAGTCATGGGCATTTCTGTTCTCTGAGCGCTCCAGGTTGAGGACACAGTTTAGACGGCTTGCTTGGCTACAAGAGCCTTCATGCATGGCCCCTACCAGACTTTTCCTCTTATCCTCTTGCTATGCATTATGTGATACATGGTATTATTACACAATCCATCAATATTGCGTGAAGGAATAAATTACTCTTTTTGTAACTTTCCCCTACTTCAAACCTTCTTGCTTTTCTTTCTTGTTTAGACTTTTTAAAAATGAAAAGGTGCATTACTCATTCTGCCCTTATCAACTATATATATTTTCCCTGAGGAGTTGATAATGGCCACTTTGTTGGGTTGGGAAGAAAAGAATATGGAAATATATACATTGAGAATTTTTTATATGTAAATTTAAAGATGCTCAGGTTTCCCGTAGTGTGGGGACAAACTGCTTTAGAACAAAACACTTGAGAGTTTAAATTTTTTGTCTATATTTTCTCCTTTTCTAGAAACAAATACATGAAATTTGAAAAAGTAGAAATATATTCAGTGAAATTTGCCAGAGTCAACTCCTTTCTTTCTTTCTCTCTTTCCCTTTTTCTTTTCCTTCCACCAATCCTCCCTCCCTCCCTCCCTTCCTTTTCTTGCTAGTGATTAGAAAAAAACTTAGAAAATATGGTATATAATATGCAGTGAATATTGAGAGTTTACATATACTATATTCCTATCTCAACACAATTATTTTCCAGCTCGTTTAGCACTACATTTCAAAACAAACTCCTTCTACCTTTTTGTTACTGAATTCTGGAAAAAAGTGCTAGATATTAATATCTCAGCTGGAACAACCAAGACCACATATTATTGAGGTTTCTTATTAAAAGTGGCATTTTCATTAAAATCCCCTTCTTCTCTGTGAAAAGCCATGATGATGTATTATCTATTTTGAACAAATGTGCTTCAGAACGTGCCTAGGAGGTAATAACACAGTTTAAGAAAAAAATTAAATATGATGGCTGGCCAAATGCAATTTACTCATTTTTGTTTTTTTGGTGGTAAGTCATAGATCTTATGAAAAGGGATACACCTGATGCATGAGCAGAAAAACAAAAGTTTATAGTTTTGCAAAAATAAAAATACATCAAGGTTGCATAATATCCAACTATTTTAGTAAAAAAAAAGTCCTAAAGCAAAAACAATGAGTGTTAAATTACACCTTTCATCTCTTTTTCAGATAAAACATCTTGCCATTCACATTCTTGTCCCTTGGGCAGGAAGTGGTTCTTCCTCCCTGCCTCTGAGCCCTGAATAGGAGCTAAGGGCCTTGCAGCAGCAGTGAAGGGGAGGGGCTGGGACCGTAACAGGTCACTAGCCTTGAGGGTAGAAATGGGAGCCCAGAAAGGAAGTTGAAAACACAGTACTGCCATTTCCTAGCTTTCTCACTCTACATCAGTCATCTCCTCATTCTGTACCT
This sequence comes from Tonatia bakeri, assembly GCA_004024845.1. Taxonomy (NCBI): domain Eukaryota; kingdom Metazoa; phylum Chordata; class Mammalia; order Chiroptera; family Phyllostomidae; genus Tonatia; species Tonatia bakeri. Next base: position 333,384 of record PVIA01000796.1, read on the forward strand.
CATTTTATTCAGCCGTAAAGACTTTTAGGGATGTGAGTACCAGTCTAAACTCTCATCTTTCCAATATAAATCTTCCATATTCTATTGTCAATCTACTTTCTTCATACTTTAAGGACAATGGCCACAAACCAAACCAAAATGATGATACACTACTGATTCCCAAGCAGCATCCCCAGTTTCCCAACTCTGTAATGTGTTGTTATAGCTCCTGACCTCCTCCCCACTACAACATTCCACTCAGTTGGAAAGTCCAGCTACAAAGCTGCTGTGCCGTGGTGCCAGCTGCAGCCCCTCCCCCTGCTCTGGGCTGGAAATCATCACATGCTTTGATAACTTCTCCCAGTATGTGATCTATAACTCACTGAAGCACTTATCCCTTTCTTCCTCACAATTCATGCTCATGTTTTTATGTCTCTGCTACATTATAGGTTCTCTGAGGGCAGTGTCATGACTCATTAATCTTTATATCTTCCTTGGTACCTACTTATCCTTGCCTGTAGCAGGAATTTAATTAATGTTTATTGTGTCAATGAACGTTAAAAAAAAAAGGTTCCATACTATTTTATTCAGCAGGAAGATAAGATGATATAAGACCAGAGATGTGAAAGCTGCGGGAGACTGAAAGTTTTATTGAAATGCAAGGCTGGATGGTGGGAAACTATGCAGGCACATTTGACAAGAGAATGAAAATCCTTGAGGGTTATTCACATCTGACAACTCTGAGGTGTGACTTGGCTACTAAAGAAATTCCCGGGCTATGAGTGTAGTTTTACAAGAAATCAAGATCATACTTGGAGAACGCCGAAGTAAAATGCCAAAGAGAACAGCTTTCTCAGAGCTGTCAGGGCATCCTAATTTGTTTCCTTGCAGAGAGACTTGTCAAACTGCCACTATCTGGCCTTCTGGTCATAGCAAAGTTTCTATATGTTGTGCCAACTCCACTTTCTTGGTAGCCAAAAAGTGTCAGCAAAGTTTGAGAAAGCCCCTGCTGTGTGCCAATGCGTTAGAGTGTCACTGCTGAAGTTGTCTATGGTTTGAGCATCATCCCTGGTGGAAAGTCAAATGACTCACAGATGGACTCTAAAATGCTGATGCTGACTATCTTGTATGAAGGTTCAAGCTAGCAACACTGCAGAAGCACCATCTCTGGGAATCATTCAGAATTTCCTTTATTTGGCAAGAATTAAATTAAAGACTAAGTCTGAGACTAGATCAGCAGCCTTGGGATTACCCTGGGCTACTTGGAAATGCAGACTCTCAGGCCACCATTCATATTAACTCAATAAGAATCTTAAATTCAACAAGTTCCTAGGTGATTTCTACACCCACTAGGCTTTGAGAGGCATGGCTGTCAGACAGGAGGTGGCCAAGAAAAAATCCACTAATTTTTGTATCTCGTTGTGATGAGAAAATGTTTAAAAATATAGAAGCAAAATTTCAAATTCAATTCATCTGATATTTTTAATTTAAAAATACCGTTTAAAACTAAGGAAGTAAACCACCTTCCCTAAGATACTGATGGTGATAATGAATGTACTGTATTTCCTTTCTTCAAATATTGTCTTCTGGATTGAGAATTACTAAAAATATGTAAGTGCATGCTGGTGCCTGCTACTTTCTAACCAATCATTGTTAGGAGGCCTTTTCATAACATTATCATAAAGCATAACTGACCAATAATTACAGATGATTAATTTCATTGTGTTTTAAAGAAATATTTACAATCTATACATAGTGTCTTTCATAATATCAGTAAAAACAAAATGACTTTGGAAAATACTCAGATGATGAGTTTCCTGCTTTCTTATACTAGTAACACTAATGCTTATTTTTATTTTTTTCTGATAAAAGCTTAAATATATATTGAAAAATCAGGTTTTTCCTCCATCAAGCAACACTTATAAAAATAAATATGCACCCACATAAAGCATTCAAAAGAGACAATCAAATGACTTTCGAGTACTGACATTGTGCTATTTAGAGTTCAAGTCAAAAGTAAATATATTTTGGTTTATTTGTTATATTTGGACTTAGGTGGGATTCATAATTCATTTCCTTGTGATTTATCTGACATTATTTTAGATATATTTACAGAGCTTTACATGGTGTAGTTTATCAAATTGCGTATGTGGTATTCCCCTCATTAAAAATCATACTAATATCATGAGAATCATTTAAGAAGGTCACAGGTTTAATAAAATAAAATTTTCTGATTTTAAAATGCAGTTTTAAATGTTTTTAGGAAAATTAGAATATTGTTATACTGAAAATAGTGGTGCTTATATTAAAGAAACTTTTTTGGTGAATCTTGTGCATTTGAATTAGTCCATTAAAAAGATTCAATCTTGACACTAATACAAAGGAGCATATTCTGAGTTATTTATTTAATATATTTATTTAGCAACTTATACGTAGCAGGCCCTATGCAAGGTTTTAAGAATCCAAAGATAGTAAGGCAATTATTTCTGCTCTCAAAGCAGAACCTGTAGGGAAGAATGACAGCTAAACTGAGGCAATATCATGCATCCGAATTATAGTACAGGTAACGGAACAGGCACCTTCGTGAGGGAAGCTGGTGTCTGATTGTTACAGAACAACAAGGTGGGGCCTGGGACGATATACTATTACCGAAAGGAAACCGCCAGGTCCATTATGTCTGCTGCCAGAGGAAAGACGTCCCTCAATGCCAGAGATTCGTGAAAAGGAAAGGAAATGTTTATTTAATGCTATACAAACTTAAGTAGTGACTTAATGTCTTCATCAAAATCCCAAAGTCCCTTAAAACACCCACAAACACACACAGTCCTTCCTTCCCCCTTTGCCCAGTCTGGGGTACCGTATCTCAGGAAAAGAAATAGAAGTCCATGGCTCAGGCAGCCTCTGGTTCTTTTCGGTAATCCGTTTCAGCTAGTAGGCCTCCCTCGGTTCCCAGCACCATGAACTGTGTCGCTGGGATCTCTGCTAAAGCTGAGGGGGTTCCCACTCTGGCAAAGCCACAAGGTTCTCTCTCTACTGCCCTAGCCACGTGGTCCTTCTCCCTGCACAATGGCTGCGGGAGTCCCCAGTCTGTCAAAGCCATGTGGCTCTCCTTTCTATTGCCCCAGCTGGGTGGTCCTCTCTGCACAATGGCTGCAAGGAAGGGGGTCGCCACTCTGCCAAAGCCAAGTGACAATTCTCTGCTAAAGCTACATGGTGATTCTTTCTCATAGGGCCATGGGAGTCCCTGCTCTGGCAAAGCCACGTGGTTCTCCCCTCAATGGCTGCCACATCTGGGTTTAAATCCCCGCACCATTCTTCCTCTGCAGCCCCATTTCTGACTCCTCCTACAATCAGTTACAGCTGCCAGCACTCTCATATCCCTCCAGCTTTACTGGGCTGCCATAGTGAGTCTGGGCAGGTGTGGCCCCATGTCACGGAGCCAATCTTCTCCAAACTTCCATGTAGGTGCTGTAACTTGGGGGACCTGCCTCCCAGTTACATCTTGGGGAGAAGTTACTTCCATTCCCCTGGCTCAGAGCAAGGCCACAGCTATTTAACATATCTATGTAACCAGTTAAAGGTTATAGTGACCACACCAGAGGTTAGCTGCAAAGCTGTTGCTATGCAAAACAGCTGTCAATGGTCCTGCTCCATGTGTCCCTTCCCCCAACCCACATGTGGAGGGGTATTAAGGACATCTTAATATTTCCTGGACACCCTGAGTTCTGGACCCCATTCCAAATCCCTATTTGGGGCCCCCCTCTTGGCTGCACCCTGTTATATGATGCCTGGTCTGGAGAAATCAAGAAAGTTGTCATGATTTTGATTTTCTGAACGCAGAGCCTGAGGCAGAGATTCTTAAGAAAGTGGTTTCTAGAGAGTGTTCTCAGAGGAAGGGGCATGTGGAAAGCAGACTGGGAGGGTTAAAGGTCAGTGTGGATATAGTCTTAGATAAAGAAAAATTTCAGCCTGGTCTCAGAGAAGGCATTTGTGTTGGTTCCCCCTGAAGCAAGGGGCTGGTCACGAAGCACTGTTTGTGGGCTAGTGGTCTGGGGGTGGAGGTAGCAAGGTTGTCTCCAGGATATGCACAGGATTGGCAGTGTTAGAGTTTATGGGGGAGAAGAGGCATGAAGACACATCTCGCATTGGTGACAGTATAAGGTGGGGAGATGTAGAGATATGAAATAATAATCTGTATATGTAATGGTCAAGGGATTTCTAAAAATTATAAAGAAAAGGTTGTTCCAGGTGATAATTAGCTATTAATTATAGAAATTAGTCCAGGTAATGTTAGCAGGCTAAACACAGAAGACATGCTTCTTGATCATTAGCAGTCAATTATATGATAGCATGTCTAATGTGGTTTGGATAGTCATGACAAAACTTATTTCAATTTATATTACTCCAAATCCATAGGGGTATTTCCCTACTGAGATAATACTCAGTGTATTTCTTATTATATTTCTATAATGCAGATATAAGTATATGACATTTCTATAGGCTAAAGTTGTCATATTCACTGACATTTAATTCATCTGAAAGCTTAATGTGTGTCAAACAGTATGCTTAGGCTAAATAATTTTTATGTATTTCTGATTTAGCTCATTATGCTTTAATAAATCCCCACTGTAATGAAATGATGAGTGATTGATTCAATTCTCCCAGAAATATTCTCAATAATAATAATACTTATTAACATGAGTATTCTCACTGTGTGCTAGGCAGAGTGCTAAATCCTTTGCATTTATTTTCTAATTTAATCACCATATAAGCCTATAAATAGGTACATACTTAAATCTATTTTGAGTAGAAGAAATAAACGTACAAAGGCTAGTATCTTGTCTGAACTATATACCTGGTGTGCAGGTCTGCCTTTGGCCACTAATGGTGTATTTTTCCTAATAAACCAAGGAAACTAAATTTCAGAAATTAACCAGAGGCAAAATTCTCAGTGATGGGTTTTATTCAAGTTGATCTGTTTAAAAGTTTCAAGTTACATTTGATGTATGTATGTGTATCTTTCTGTGTTAAAAATATTCCTTAAGTTATTTTGCCCTGGCTGGTGTAGCTCAGTGGATTGAGCGCGGGCTGCGAACCAGGCATCACAGGTTCGATTCCCAGTCAGGGCACATGCCTAGGTTGCAGGCCATGTCTTCCAGCAACCGCACATTGATGTTTCTCTCTCTGTCTCTCTCTCCTTCCCTTCCCTCTCTAAAAATAAATAAATAAAATCTTTAAAAAAAAATATTCCTTAAATTATTTTAATCTAGCATCCATGAAATAGGATTATTTTACATTAAATATCACATAGATTATAAGGACAACCCATTGTAAGGATTAAAGGAATTATATATAATAAAATCACTTACAATCTATAGCAAGACATATGAACTCACATATTATTTACTAATCAAATTTATCCAGTTCTTAAAAATCTGACTTCTCTCCCAATGGTTCTAATGAAACCATTCTCTTAGAGGTAATATGTACAGCACAATGTTACATGAAAATCATAAAAACATTTTAAAATATTTTGAAAACTATAAATGTCAGTAACAGGTTAGCTATTGCAATCAAATTCTTCACCTTTATCCTTGTATATTTTAATGATTTCAATCTAATCTGTTCTTAAATACATCTTTACTATTAGTTTCTATTGATCTCAGATACCATGACCCTGGGCTGTTACTTTTCTATTGTGAATTTAGTCTAATTTTCCAATATTTTCTCAGGCAAATGTGAGCATGTCCTTATGCAGATGCTGCTTTTTTACTTTTGTTCTTTAAAGTAACAGCTCATATTTCTTGGATACAACCAATTAAAATGTTCAGTGCTTTTTGACTTTCATATGTGGTCACTAACCTCAATCGCAGACTCTGTTACTTTCATGTTTGGAGTTGAGAACAGTCTCTGTTATGTTAACTTATCTGGTTAGTTGCAAATTTTAAATTTATAAGTATTGTTCAACCCTCTCTTCAAAGATGGTTATAGGAGAGACATAAGTCACTATTTTCATCTCTGAGTATTCCTTTTGCATAAGTTATTAGAAATGAAAATTCAAGGTAGAAAAGTGTACAAAAACTTTCAAGGCCCTTGATTCCTATTTCCAAACTGCTCCCTAGAAAGAAAGGGTACAGGGAATAAGAAGCATGGGTGTTAAGTGCAAAATAGACAGGGGAACGTTAAGAATAATACAGGAAATTTAGAAGTCGAAGAACTTACATGTACAACCCATGGACAGGAACTAAGGGCAGGGGTAGGTGAGTAGGAGGGGGGCACAAGGCAGAGGAGATAAAGGCGTGAAAATGGAACAACCATAATAACATAATCAATAAAGTATACTTAAAAATTTTTTTTTAAAAAAGATTGTACCCCCTTTGCACTCCAAATGCAGCAGTGCATCATAGTACTTTTTTCATAGTATTCTCAAGAATACTTAATAGCATTTATTTAGTGAAGTGGTAAGAGTTAAAATATGTATTTGTCTTATCAACCAGACAACTGAATATCATAAAGATTAAAAATTGCTCAGAGAATAAGTTGGTAGAATATTTGGGAACAAAACAAAAACTCAGGAATAAATTACACTATAACAGAGCACAGCTCAAGTTCTTGAGTCATAGTGAGTTTTTCCCTTCCCTACCACTCACTGGCACGTGACTCAAATCTCATCTGTAAAATGGGCATAATGGGAACTACTTATATGTTATTTTAAAAAATGAAAAATTAATACATATACAGCATTTATCAAGTGCTTTATTCAATAACAAGGGTTCATCACTTTCTAAAAATTGATATTTATTTTCTCTAGAGATATTAATTTGAAAGAATTTTAATCTAAGCTTCGCTATCAGAAATTTCTGCATGTAGAAAATTGTGTTTTGTCACTTGCCATATAACCAATGGATAACAATAGAAAAATAAGTAAATTGCTTCTGATGTGCATTCTTCCTATAAAATATCTTCCAACTTAGGGCTTCAGCTAAACACCAGATATGATCTTCAGGACTTAGAAAACATTGATTTGGAATAATACAACAATTAGAAAAAATGGACTGTAGTTCTTTGCTCTTACTTATAGGGAGATAATTATAAGAACATGTTTTTTAAAAATTGTTTGCAATTTTTGTCTCTTTTACTAAATATTGATGGTTTCTAAACTCAGAGATTGTATAGTAGACGATATTCTAAATGAGATTTTCAAACTAATCAGCCTCCTGCCTGACAAATGCAGTGACAAGATAAACAAATAGTCCATCATGACTCATTTAAACTCACATGACTGAAATTAATGGCATTACTACTGGCTCTTTTACCACATTGGAGGATAATGCACAGAGCAACATAACTCCACTACTGCACACTTGGTTGTTTGTGTTCAATGCGCTGTTTCACATTTTAAACCATTAATTATCAATGCGGTAACGAGGAAACAGTGAACCAATGAAAAATTTGCCCCACCTAGTGTCTCTCAGATAGGATGAGTATCAGGAACACAGTGTGGTAAACACAGCTGTATTCTATGATAAAGAATTGAAATATGTTATGGTTATGTTTGGTGACCCCTCCATTCACATTTTAAAAAATATTTTGAGTCTATGAGTAAATTAGAGAAGGTGACAGTGATGAAGTCAAAAACCAGAGCTTGAAAGTGACCATTTTAAGTCCAATTTCTAACACTGAAAGGAACTGTGGAAACTGCAGATAATATAACATCTCTCATGACTGCTCAGTCCCTAAACCCTATAGCCTTTTAACCCATACAAGGGAGTTTTCATGGAACTTAAAAGTGAAAAGAAAGTTTAGACTTTGTAAATCATAATATGTGAACAAAACACATCTCATTCCTTTAACTAATTTTTTGTTCTTTCAATAAATATTTTTTGAGCACTTAGTTTGCACCACGCATTATGCTAGGTACTTCACACAGCTTGAAATAAATCATAGTTCTGACTTCAAAGAATTTACTGTCTACTGGGAAGTTGGGCCTAAAAACAATATTGGTTAAAATATATCACAAGTTCTATCAAATATTACAAAGGATTGAAGGAGAGGAGAGGAGCAAACAATTAACTCCCCTTCCCATTTTATTAACAAGCATCTCCTAATTTTAGCTACCATGCCCAGGCGAAACCAGTACATACCCAATAAAAGAATCCACACAAAATAGTCCCAGAATGATTACATATTTTTATGAAAAGTATAATAGTATAATAACCCCCAAAAGCTAATTTTATTATATTGCTTCTAATTCTTGGTTGTCTCTGTTAGGATTTCTATCATTTTATGAAATCAAATTAGTAGTCTGTCCATCTCCTTGTCATCTTAAAATGGGATTGGAAACAAACTTAAAGGCAGGTAGATATGCTTATTGAGGCAAACTTTTCCTATTCTACACTGTACTTGGCTTTTAAATTTACCAACCAGTTAACAAAGATGCATTAAATGGTGGTTACTTAAATCAAGGGATTTGGGATGGACATGCCTGGAAAATGGGTAGATAATCCCAAGTAGCCTTGTTTTCCATTTGCAAACTCACAAATGACGTGATTGATTGTGCTGTTTGATTTTTTTTCCCCACTGTGGCTTCTGTTCTGAGCAGATAATATGATTACAGAAACAAAGTACGAATACCTCATATTGCCTGGATAAGGTTATGGCTTAATTTAATTATAGTAATTTACAGCCCCATTGCACAAGGTTGTTAAAAAAAATGTGCTGTTTACACTGGGCAGTAGGTTGACACAAACTAACAATGTACATTTAAACTAAACTACCTCGTTAAATTTTAGGATGCCATTATTCCTTGTCTTGTTATTCTAAATACAGTATTGTGGCTTCAATGACTCACACAGAGTAGTTCGCAACAGAACAAATTTTGATGCATGCTACATTAGTCATGCATTTCTCTCAATTTAAGTGATGCATAATGTCACATGTATGGCTGCCATGTTACTTGAAGAAATTTCCAGTGTATTAGTTGACATTGTCATTAACACCAAGAAAATAAACAAACATCACTCTGCCTAACTCTTGGAAAATAGAAATACAAAATCACTTCGCTTTTCATTTTTATGCAATAAAACATGAAAAGCATCATGTTTGTAAATGAGAACTGGACATAGTGAGATGTCTTAATGCTGGCACAGGCTTCATTTCCTCTGTAACCTTGAGCAAGTACACTTCCTAGGATTCAATAGTCTGGAAACAGATATTCTGAGAGCTCTCTCTTAGTCTTATTACTGCAAACACTGTAAAGGCATTCCCTTATAGAAGGAATCTCTCATTTGCTACTAAATGGGAAATACAAACATAAAGGTGAGAAAAGTATGTTCTCCGACATATGAGTACTGCTATCTCTCTTTTATAAAGAGGTATATTATGCTAAGTGAAATAAGGTAGACAGAGAAAGACAAATACCATATGATCTCACTTATATGTGGAATCTAATGAACAAAATAAACTGACGAACAAATTACAAACAGGCATGGATACAAGGACCAGACCGACAGCTGTCAAAGGGGAGAAGAGGAACTGGATGAAAGAAGGTGAAAGGATTAGACAAAGAACATACATACATAACAAATAGACACAGACAACAGTGTGGTGATGGCCAGAGGGAAGGGGGATCTGGGGCTGGGTGGAGGTGGGTAAAAAGAGGGAAAATGGGGACATCTGTAATAATGTCAACAATAAAATAAATTATTTTTTTCTAACAAGTAATGCTGTGAGTGTTGGAAATTGAGCACCTATTCAAACAGATGCCCCTCATGGATTTGACACACGGTCTTCAATTCTCGTATTAGTCACTCCTTTGAAATTCCCTGTTAAAAGACCATGCCATTTGCAAATATTAATATATTAATGTACTTAGTAAATTAAACTGGTAGAATTTTAAGCATGTCAATAGTTGAATAGTTCATAAGTTTTTCTAGAGGAAAATTTTTCTTGGACGAATTGCTGAGTCTTCATATCCAATAGAGACTATACTAATAAGGCTGGAATCTCATCTTTTTGCACAGTATCACAGTGTTCATGCATCAAAGGGACCTTGGTAAATAAGACTATCAGCAACTACAGTAGAGACCCTGAGTGAACAAAATCATTGGAATCAGAGTATCAATATATATCAAGAATTTAAATAAGGAATTTAGACACCTCTGGGTACACTGATCAATAATACTCCTTATTAATGGTAAGGAACATTATTTTTTTCTATGATGATTTATTTTATCAAATAATTTAGCATCATCAACTCCAACTCCCAAGTTATAAGACACATTTATTGCTTGGACATTACTTGGAGGAGCCTAGTAAACCTGTTCATGCTTATATTGATTCCTGTCTTGAGCTGATTTAACACTTAATCCACAAGAGACTTATCACCTTGGGAAAACTGATACATTTAAACCACTATCTTAGCTTAAATTATATTATCATAATAGTCACACAGGATACACACAGGATTAGAAAAACACACACAGGACAATCTTCAGAGAATGGGCAGAGCAAGGGTTGGACTTGAAGACCATATCCAGTGAGTTAGCCCAATTGGTTCCCTGAGGAACCAAGGAAGAGCATGAGGGGATGGTACATCGGGCAATAGGAAAGGTCATGAAAGAAACAATACAATTTCATTTTTCACATTCTATAAGAACAGGTCTTCAAATACTTTCAAAGGGAAGTTTACTGAATATAGCAATGAAAAGCATCAGAGATTTCTAGAATGCTAGACCACATTTAGAATGGACCATACTTAACTTATAGATTCTAACCTCATATCATTGTATTACCTGCCTTTAAAAAAATGTTACTTTTATGTAAAGCAGTAGAAAGAATTGGTAAATCCATGATTGATAGTCAAAGATATAGAAGAAGAGCAAATAAATGTGAAAGAAATCTTACTAAGAACAAATAAAACCAAAAATAAATAAATAAATAAATAAATGAAAACAAGTAAAACCAGGTACATTGCACACATTCAAAATACAAAGAAGTTTTGTTTTTCATTATTTCCCTATTGGAGATATTTATCTACTTCTAATTTCTATTTATATTTTATAAAATATCTCTTTTCTATTATACAAACTATTTTCTAGATGAGTTCTTATGAAATTCTGATGTTATAACACTCTGATGTTGAGACAAGTTTCATATTTCTTTCAGCTGACTAGTGAAAGAGTTTTAGGAAATACTCAGCACACTCCCTGTGTTTCAATCATTTCATTTTGCATTATTGAAGTCTACCCTCTTATTATTCTGTATTCCTTGTAAAGCATAAGGGATGAGTGAGAAGAATCCTGGGTTAAGCATTAACATCCAGAAAGAGAATGGAAATTCAGCAGTCTTTAGAGTGGCTTGTTACGGACAAAGGTGAGTCAGAGTAAAAAACTGAGGCAGCAACCGTTGGTTGACTTCTCCCTGAGTAAACTTGAACCTATTTGTATTCCATAAATGCAATTAAGTAAAAAGATTCCATTTGATTTCTGCTTCAAAATATAAGTTCCGACAACCCATGGTCTTAGAATGAACTTGGTTTAGAAATGCAGACCATAAATATAGATAAAACTAATCTTTTAAGCAATCTCATTTCAAGGTTTCTTATCCCAGAGTTCATGAAATCAATTGGTTCTGAGAGTTCTTCAGAGTAGCTTCAAGGACATAAGGATCTTCCTGAAATGGAACTATTTTGGAACAACAGGATTATTTTGAGGAGCTATTTGATGGCTTTCACCTTTTTCTCAAAGTTGACCATGATCTAAAAATTTCGAAACAGGTGTTTTGCCCATTTTTTAATTGGGTTCTTTGTTTTTTTTTGGCATTGAGTTTTATAAGTTCTTTATAAATTTTGGATATTAAAGCCTTATCAGATGTATTAGCAAATATGGTCTTTCATTCTGTGGGTTGTCTTTTGGTTGGTGGTTTCCTTGGCTGTGCAAAAACTTTTTAGATTGATGCAGTCCCATCTGTTTATTTTTTCCTTTGCCTGGGGAGATATATATGATAAATTTTGCCACAAGCAATGTTCAAGATTTGCTGCCTATGTTTTCTTCTATGATTTTTATGGTTTTAGATCAAACATTTAAGTCTTTAATCCATTTTGAATTTATTCTTGTGTGTGGTATAAGAAGGTGGTCTAGTTTCATTTTTTGGCATATATCTGTGCAATTTTCCCAACACCATTTATTGAATAGACTATCTTTAGCCCATTGTATGTGCTTGTTTCCTCTGTCAAACAGTAATTAACTATATAGGTGTAGGTTGATTTCAGGGCTCTCTATTCTGTTCCATGGATCTGTGTGTCTGTTTTTATGTCAGTACCATGCTGTTTTGATTACTATGACCTTATAATATAGTTTCACATTAGGTAGCATGATTCCTCCAACTTTGCTTTTATTTCTCAGGATTGTTGTTGCTATGTAGGGCCTTTTGTGGTTTCATACAAATTTTTGAAATCTTTATTCGAGTTCTGTGAAATATGTCATTGGAATCTTGACAGCAATTGTGTTAAATCTATAGATTATTTTGGGTAGTATGGACATTTAAATGATGTTAATTCTTCCTATCCATGAACATAGTATATGCTTGCACTTATTTGTGTCTTCTCCATTTTTCTTTTGGTGTCTTATAATTTTCCAGGTCTTTTACATAAGAAGACATAGACCCTGGTGGTGTAGCTCAGTGAACTGAGCATGGGCTTGCAAACCAAAGGGTTGCTGGTTTGATTCCCAGTCAGAGCATATTCCTAGGTTGTGGGCCATGTGCCCAGTGGGGGGCACTCAAGAGGCAACAACACATTGATATTTCTCTCTCTCTCTCTCTTTTTTCTTCCCTTCCCCTCTAAAAGTTAATAAATAATTTTTTTTAAAGAAGACGACATACAGATGATCAATAGACATATGAAATTATGCTCAACATCACTAATCATCAGAGAAATGCATATTAAAACCACAATGAGAAATCACCTCATACCTGTCAGAATGGCTATCATCAATACATCAACAAGCAACAAGTGCTGGTGAAGATGTGGAGAAAGGGGAACCCTTCTGAGCTCCTGGTAGGAATGCAGATTGGTGCAGCCATTGTAGGAAACAGTATGGGGATACATCAAAAAATTAAAAATGAATCTGCTTTTTGACCCAATAATCCCACTTCTGGGAATATATCGGAAGGAACACAAGGTACTAATTTGAAAGAACATAAAATACCTCTATGTTCATTGCAGAGTTATTTATAATCACCAACATAGGGAAGCAGCCCAAGTGTCAATCGTTAGATGAGTGTATATAATAACTGGGATATTTACACAATGGAATACTACCCACCCATAAAAAAAAAAAGAATAAAATTTACCCTTTGCAATGGTATGGGTGAACCTCAAAACATTATGCTAAATGAAATAAGCCAGTCAGAAAAAGAAATACCATATTATTTCACTCACATGTGGAATCTAATGAACAAACTGAATTAACATGCAAAATAGATACAGACTCATAGATAGAGAGCAGGATGACAGCTGAAGGGGTAGGGCAGTTAAGGGGTGTAGAGACTGAGCAAAAAAGAGAAAGGATTCATGGACATGGACTGCAATGTGATGATTGCAGTGGGATGGGAGTATAAGGGGAGAAAAAGGTAGTGGAAAAATACAATAAAGCTTTTTTAAAAATCAGAAACATGTACCTAGACCACCTACTTCCTTAAAACAAACAAACAAAAAAAAAAAAAACAGAATGTGCCCAGAGATATCACTGAGGTAGCTAACAAGTGCCCTTATCCCCAGTGACTCTTGTCTGGTACTCCTAACATGCCTCGTGTTGACTTCTCACCTAAAATTGCTATTACTTATGATTAAGCTGCTGTGCTACTGAAGATTTCATAGCAAACTGTTAATGAATTAATGCAGTCTAGATCATTATTTTGGTTTTTAAATCATGGTTATTTGTGAAAATAGTAAAGAGCTACCTTATCTAATTTTAAATTATATAAAATGGTACTTTTAATGTTTTATAAAATCATTTATTTGTAATACTGTTGTAATATTTTTTGATACTGCATACAATTTCTATTTCTTTGGAGGTTGTAAGGAATCAAGATTCTCATGTGGTTTCTAGCTTCGACCTTGCATAGATTTAAAATCTAATTTTATAACCTGAGAAAATATTGTGTCTATATTCTTCTTTTTAACGGCTGAGTAATTTTTTTTTTATTTTCATTGTTTTTCAAGTATAGTTGTCTCCACTTTCCCCCATCAACTGCCTCCCACCCCATTCATCCTGGCTTCCCACCCTCTATCCTACCCCCTTTGGCTTTGTCCATGTGTCCTTTATACATGTCATTTGATGACCCTTCTCCTCTTTTACCCATTATCCCTCTTCCCCCACCTCTCTGTTACTGTCAGCCTGTTCTTTATTTCAGTGTCTTTGTATATATTTTGCTTGCTTGCTTGTTTCTTTAGGTGAGATCATACGGTCGGTATTTGTCTTTCCCTGTCTGACTTATTTCACTTAGCATAATGCTCTCCAAATCCACCCATGCTGTTGTGAAGGGTAGGAGTTCCTTCTTTCTTTCTGCTGCATGGTATTCTGTTGTGTAAATGTACCATAGTTTTTTGATCCACTCATTTACTGATGGGCACTTAGGTTGCTTCCAATGCTTAGCTATTGTAAATTGGGCTGAAAAAGGAAACTCAACCACCAACTTACACCATAGACAAAAATAAACTCAAGGTGGATAAAAACAATTTAAGTATAAATCATGACACCATAAAAGTCCTAGAGGAGAACATAGTCAGGAAAATACCATATATTCCACACAGCAATATTTTTACTGATATGTCCTCTAGAGCAAGGGATATACAGGAAAGAATAAACAAATGAAACTTCATCAAAATAAAAAACTTCTGCATGGCTAAAGAAAACATCAGCAAAATGAAAAGGAATCCAACCATATGGAAAACTGTATTTGCAAATGATACCTCCGACAAGGGTTTGATTTCCAAAACATATGAAGAACTCACATGACTCCACTCCAGGAAGACAAACAATTCAATTAAGAAATGGGCAAGGGACCTGAACAGACACTGCTCTGAGGAGGACACACAGAGGACCCAGGGACATATGAAAGGGTGGCCAGCATTCCTATTCATCAGAGAGATGCAAATTAAAACCACAATGAGAAACCACTTCATACTGATCAGAATGGCCATCATAACCAAATCAACAAACAAGTGCTGGTGAGATTGTGGAGAAAAGGGAACCCTAGTATACTGCTGGTGAGAATGCAGACTAGTGCATTCACTCTGGAAAACAGTACGGAATTTCCTCAGAAAACTGAAAATAGTGTCCACATTCTTAACATAGTTTATCTTATTTTTGACATTTATTTGTTTTCTTTATTTTTCTACATGCCATTTTTTCCTAGTTATGAATACAGACTAAACAGGTTCCCCATTTGTCAAGGTCTGAATTAAGTGGTCAAAAGATTAAATTATATTTACCTCCACTTAAATCAGCAATGTAAGAGTGTTAAAATGTATCTTAATGCTTAGAGTTGGAAAGATAAACTACAATACCATTTTCACAATTTTTTCTGATTTGATTTGCTCTACTACCTGCATTTACTGCTTTCTGACTCAAGTCCCATATTCCTTGGAAGTGATAATCTGTTACTGAAATGCATGACACATAGGTGCAAAACATATTTTTCTTTCCTTTTATTCTTTCATGATTATGGCATAAGAAGTGAGGTAGGCAAAAAAAATTACATGAACAAAACTTAACAGATCTACTACAGTGATAATTTATACTTTGTTAGTATGATGATGTTATAATTTGCATTCTGCATTTATGTATGGTATGATTACCCGTGTTTTTAGCAAAATTTAAAATAATGTAAAGGTAAACTTCTGTCATCTGAAACTATTTGATCATACACCTCACACATGTATTTTCAACAGAATCAAGTATTATAACAGAGGCATGCCTCTTCCTGGGTGATTATGAATCTCAGAATCCAGTTTTCACTTATAGGAAATTCTTAATTTTCTTGAACAGACTTACAAAATGAGATCAGTTCTAAGGATGGCAACTGGTACTTTCCCTTAGATTTTGCTTAAAAACATACTCTCAAAGATTTGGCTTGTCAGAAAGAAAATCCCCTGAGTTCTCTAGTCCACACCAGCAGCACAAAGTAAATGTGAAGAAGCAGGACTAGTCTGTCCTGAAGTTTGGTTTAGTTCATGCTTGTGTTTTAAAAGGCAGTTGGACATATTTTTAGAAAGTCAACATTTTAGATGCTACTATCTTTATTAAATTATAAAAGAATTTCATTGTATATTTTAGAAATACATGGACCAAAAGTGATTTTGGAGCCAAAATATCATTTAAACTGAAGTGTATTATGAGGTACCAGCCATAATCAGTTTCAATTACACTGATGAAGAATGGTGGTATAGCTCAGTCCTTGAAGAAAATGCTGCAGTTAAAAATCTGTCTGCATGCTCATTATAACTCTAATTTTTGAAAGGGTTATAACTCAGCCAGTTTAATTTACTTTGGGAAGAGACTTGGCACTCTGCTTTCTAACCCAGATAAGTTTGGGGGAGTTTAAAAACATACAATTTAAACTGCTTTGACTTTCCAGTTATTTGATCTTTTATTTATTCTTGCCCCTAAGGAAAACTGTTTCAGATATTTTTCCTAATCATTCCCCATAGAATTTTAATACCACTGATATTCTTATATGTACAAAGGCTCTTTAGAAGACAACAAACCATTGTAATAGCTATTTTTTTTAATCTTTGCTCCCGAGACAATTGTTTCTCCTTTGGGAGAAAATATCATTCTGATTGAACATGCATGATATATAGAAACATTACAGGTTTCTTTGAATCCACAGATTTCAAGATTCCCTATTCATTAGTGAAGACCTAAAAACATTTCTTAAAGTGAGACTACATTATATAAAAATGCAAGTTCAGTTATGACTTGCTTTGATATAAAAATGGTAAGAGAACGTTTAAAAATATTTCATTAAGTCTTTAAAGCAGAAAATACTTTGTACCTGATAAAAGTCTGTATAAAAGATTTTGAAAATAGAATTAAGAACAACCAATTAATTATCAGGCTGATTGTGGTAAAGTATTACCATAGATTGTCACAGATTAAGGAAATTGCAATTTTCTATTTGATAAAGGCAAATGGTGATTGAACTATTCCTTGACAGACTTCTATAAAATGATATATAGGACCAGTTATTTTGTAGAGAATCAAACTATCTGTGCTTGTAGAATAATATAATTTTAGAACTGGTAGAGATTTTGTAGCCCATTCTTCCCTCATTCTCTTGAAATGATGTAGAATCTGAGACCCAAGGGTATTACCAGAGTCATTTAATGCTAGCTCAACTGAGAATAGGATTTTCTCCATCATGGCCCAGAGTATTTGTCACAAGTCTTAAGATACTTTCTTTCTGTTGCAGTGGTCCACTGTACAAAAAAAACAGTAACTTAAAACTGCCAGAAAATAAACCACTAATAAGAGTTGTCCCTCACTCCTTGAATGTGGTTTCCCAATATAACATGCAATAGAACGTAACAGGAAATTCAGGAATCTCGATCCATGTTTTCAGGATGGAGACACCATCTTCTAAGTGTCCAGTGTCAATTCTAAAAAGAGTTTGCAAGCACCTGTCAACCCCCTTTGGGTTGCTTAGTATCTTTGACATGTATAACCCTTATTTCAATTGATGGTTTATGTGGGAACATAAAGCTTTATTCTTTTTAGTTACTGGGTTTCAGAAATTAGTTCATGACAACCATTTCACATGCTACAAGGCAATTTCAGAAATTATTTTTCTATTAACATGGCAATAATAACTAGAAAAATGCCAAATAAATCTTAAGAATAAAAATATCTCTAGAGTTCATTTTTCAAAGCATGTTCAAGTGGAGGACATACATGTCTTACTCCTACTAAGACTTATGATTAAGATATTGATAATGATGATAATAATAATACCTCAATATCTTGGAAGCAAAGTCTGTCTAGAGTTGCTTTTGCAGTTAGAAAATAATGTAAATTTTAACAATAATCAATAAAAGTAAATTTACAAGCATATATCTTTAAAATTTCTGCTCTTTTGTGTCTCACATGCTCTTTTCTTTTCACTAACTGTAGGCTTTCCCTAATGTACTTGCAAACCTACCAACCTTGACCTGAAGGGGATGGGTGAGTAGCTGATGGTGAACTCTTTATAGTTTGTTTTTTTCTCTTTGTAGTTGATGAGTGGTATATTGTAGCTGGCAGTCAGCAACCTGCTCAGTAAATATTAAATCCCTAATGAAAAGCCTCTCAGTATGCTGAGCAGACATGCAAAACAGAAAAAAAGAACTTCATTACTTCACTTACACTCATACATCGAATCTGAATTTAACAAGGTGTGAGCAACATCTTTGCAATGTAATGAAAGAAAATGCAAGTGACCCCAGAAACTGGGAGATGATGCCAAAATCTGAATTGCCTCTAAAATAAGAATGTCTTTTCCTACGCAATCTGTTTCATGCAGAATGCATTAGTGTCTCAGCGTTGCACAGCTGTGATTCCATGTAAAGAGAGTAATTCTCTTAATTTTTCCTGTTGTTTTTTTTTGTTTTCAAATGTTCTTTCTAATTGGGTTTAGTACCTTTACTTAAATTTAATCTGCTATTGACTTTTTTTCTATTTGTTTTTTTTTTTCAAAATAACTACATACCAGTATCTCTTTACATATCTAAACTGAAAAAAAAAACACATGAACTGTACTTACAATTTCTCTATCAGCTCCCTAACTGTATTCTACTACAGACTCTCAAGCCAAAACAAGTCAAGAAGCAAAATTACTTAAGAAATTGTTTTAAGAAAAAATATTTTAAGAAAATATGCTGCTTCTAGATTTTCTTTTTAAATTTCTTCCCATACATTGTTTAGAGCAAACAAATGATTCAATAAAGAACTTGAATGTTTAAAGTTTGCAACTCTTAACCCCCTCTTAAGTCATGATTTTTGCCGTTGATGGGAGTCTTTGTCACTCTGCTGTGCGAAGGGGTCCTGCCTTTACTAAGACAACATGGCGGAGATGCAGTGAAAGGACTCATTCCATTCCTTGTGTTGGTTACCATTTGAATTCTTCACAAAAACTTGCTCTGTAAGAAATACTTTAGACTTACAAAAAGGTTACGAAGATAGAACAGAGTTTCTGTACACCCTACAACCAGTTCCCGTCTTGTTGACACTTTACATTAGTATGGTGCATAACAATGACCAGAACAGTTAACAGCTTCATGGCAAATGATCCACTGCCACCCTTCTCCCAGAGAATATATATGTATGAGCTACTTTTTGCTCTAAGAATACTAAATGTCACAAAAAAATGAATGGATATTGACTTATTATTATTAACTAATATCTATACTGTATTCAGATATTCTTAGCTTGTACCCAATATCCCTTTTCTGTTCCAGGATCCCCTCCAGGGGACCACATTATCTGTAGCCTAGCCACTAAACTGTGACAGTTTCTCAGACTTCTCATGCTTTTGATGGTTTTGGCAGTTTTGAGGAGTACTGGTCCGGCATTCTGCAGGATGTGTTTGTGCATTTCCCTTATGGTTATACTGGAGTGATATTTTTGAGAGAAAGATCATAGAGGAAAAGTGCCATTTTCATCACGTCATATGAGGGGTCCATGTTATCAACATGAGAAATCACTGTTGATATTAGTCATGATCACCAGACTGAGATGATGTTTGTCAGGTTTTTCCACTGTAGAGTTACCTTCTCTCTCTGTTTCCATACCGCATGCTCTGCCGGAAAGTCCCTATGGGCAGCCTACACTTACAGAATGAATAATTACGCTCCACCTCTTTTAGGGCAGAGTATCCATAAATGGTATTTTGAATTCTTCTGTATAGCTTTGTCCATTCTCTCCAATCTATTTAATCATTTATTTCTATCAGTATAAAATCATAGATATTTATTTACTTCATACTTTGGGTTATCAGTCACTAATAATACATCATTTATCTTGTTCAAGTTGTTCCAGATTTTACCATTTGGAGCTTTTTCTGTTGCATCCTCTGTCCATTGATATGCCACCATTGCTGTGTGTGTTTTATTACTTTCTTACTTTCTGGTGCTACCAGGTGCACCAGGCTCATCTTGTATATTGCCTACTGTAGCCCTGGAATCAGTCCATTCTCTGAAGAATACTGGTTTCTTTCATTTGGCAATTGCATTTAGAAAAGATAGATGTGCATGATGAATGTACCAGGTAATTTTTACTTGAAAAATACAGCTGTTTTTAAGAGTATTTTCTGATTTAACAGTACTACTAATATTAAGATAAATATTCTTCCTTTAAGAACACTTTCCTTACACCTGTCAACACAGAATTCATTCAACTTAATGCCTGAAAGGGCAATCATTCTGAGCTGAGCTTTTCATTCATGTGCCTGGGTTGGAATTTTCCTCTTTACCTGTCACACATGCTAGCAGATAACTGGCTTTCTGTTCATTGTCTAAGGGAGAAATGTGGCAGAGCAAACTCCGAAATGACCTGCCAGTCTCCCTGGGTTTGTGTTCAAAGCACTGATGCTCACTGTACAAGCATATTTATTGGAATTTACAGGGAGTTTTGACTAAATCATGGTAGAGAACCCTGCGATTCTCTCCTAAATATTGAGAGAGAGAAAGAATTTTGGAGGATTAGACAGGGATAGCACTATTGTAGAAGCTCTAGACTTGCAAAAGATTGTTCGCTCTCACAGAAAGCTGTCAGGATCTAAAGAGGCCTTCAGGACTGGAAACACAGTTGCCTCATTGGTAACCCAAGTGTGCCACTGACTAGAGCAGATGGCCCATCTGTCCCCTCCTCTCTACTGGCACTGCAGAAGACAGGGGTAGGGCAGAAACCTAGTGCGAAGCCATAAAGGGAAGTTTAGAGTTACAAACTAGGTTGGGTTATAGAGCACAAAAGCATATTTCTAGCTTATTTGCATTTGTGGACTAAGACTCATACCCATCATGCCTTTTATATTCTCCTTACTCTGGTGAACAATTAGAGCAAATTTACCACCCCATGTAAGGGCATTATAGGGAATTTTTTTTTTTTTTTAAGTATTTGGGTTATCTGACAGACAAAATTAAACCACAGTGGTATAGCTTTCTCTTTTCTTCTTCAGGATTATCTAAGTATGGTTGGAAGTTCAAGACCAAGTACTTATAAAGTGCTTTCAGTTCAAAGGGTGACATTCTGATCAAGGCTGTTGAGTATGCTCATTTAAGAACACAGATTCCAGCTCAGAGTATTGTTAAGGGGACCAAGTGAGTGCACATTTGCAAAGAGGTAGAACATAGTAAGCATGATATTAGTGATTGTTAAATAACAGTAAATTATTTGTGCTATAATGATTTGGTGCTCTCTTCAGGTATACTTCCTTTGTCATCACAATGAGCATAGCATTGCTTCGGAGAAGGAAACTCTTGTCTAAACAATTTGAAGTCTCAACACTGACCACATTTAATTGGTTTCTAAACTTGCTATGTGAGAATTTTGTTTATATCTTTTGTTTGTGATTGCTTTATTAAATGAGACTATTTCTTAAATATGCCTGTCAAAATTCAGAATAATATATATTTTTTTCTTATGTTCTCAAACACGCATACACACACACCCCTAAATCAGTAAAAGGAACAAATTTGACTGATTTAAAACTTCTGTCAAGCCTTTTGATGAGATCCAAATGCATCAGAATTTAACCAAAAGGCAAATTCCAGTAAAAAGTTAGCTTACTTAGAAAAAAAAATTGCTTTTCAGATATGAACACCAAAGAGATATAAGCATTTCCTTCTTGGTTGAAATGTTTTTCATATCTTGCCAATTAGGAGGAGCTTTGTTTATCGTCCAAGGATGAGAAATGCTTTTCCTGTATATTCTTTATGCACAAACTTCAACATTGGGAAGCTCTGTGAACAGGCATCTTCATATTCAGGAATGAGAAAAAGCTATCAGCATCTAAATGTCTGAGAGGCCCTTTAAAAAAATCAGCGCTTTAAGTCTTTCAGAAATGTATGTATGTGTTTATTTATTTTCTGGAAAAAAAAAAGCAGGCACTTCATCAGTTCTCTCAGAAAACATCTTCAAATGCTTTCAGGAAAGAAGTAAATTTTCAAGTGTGTTCAGTCACATTCTACTTGAGCAAAGCAGTGAAAAAAGTCTTTGAATCAGAACTATAGCTCACCATAATCTGGTTAAAATTATCTCCGGCACCACCTGTCATTATTAATACGCAAGAAAAAGAACACTACCTTCAGCTTAGGTGCAGCGGCGTGAATGTGGCCCATCAGCGCATCAGTACTCTGTCTTATCGTAAAGGCAGCTACATTTTCAGTCTCTCTCGAACCTTTGTGTAATCACAGGAGGAGGCTCATGGTTTAATTTAAATGCGTTGTAAGGAATATTTCATTAGCGTTTACATGTATTCATGGAAGAAAACCCACAGGTCTTTCACATGTTCTATCTTTAGGTTTTGCTGGATTTTCAAGCTAAATCATTTTGCTTGGCTGAAAAAAAGTTATGTTGTTGTAAAAAGTGATGATATGCTGTAGCATAAGTACCAAAGTGTTAACTATTAAACCGATGCTAGCAGAAACTGGAGATATGCTCTAAGTGCCTAGGTCTGAAAACGACTCATCATGAAGACAGATAAAGTGAAGCCACCTTGCTCAGGCCCACAAAGAGAAGTGCATATGTTAACTGAAATCCATCTTCCAATTTTGGTGATTCCTGGTCACATCAAAGTTGGCTGAGTTGCATGTTGAATACCTACTTCTTAAGGCTTGAGATCACAGCCTTTTCAAAAATTCATACTGGCACAGCTCTAGAATGGTCTGGACTAGAGCGACATATAGCTGATGTCCATTTGGGTGAAAAGAGCCATGGAAGTGATGTTCAGCAAATTATGCATTTGTACATGAATAAGAAAATCTTCCAGATAGGTGTAGGAAATACATATTACAGAGAGGCCCCAAACCAGTTCTAGTGCCTACAGGCATAGTACCATGTGCTAGTTAGTTCAAGTATCCTTTTTGCCTTTCTCAACATATTTAGTTACTTTTTTCCTTTTTAACTAAAAGAATATGTGTCTATTTAAAGGGTGTTTGCATGCAGATACACTTACACATACTCACACACACTGTTAGAACATTCTGAGCACAATCATCAGAGGCGTTTTTGAAGAATTACTTTTTTCTAAAATGGGACAATAGAAGCATTATTAAGTGTGTGTGGCATGCTCATGGAGACCATATCTAAATCCCAGCTGATGCAAGCTCAGAGGATATTTGTTTTAACATAGACTACGCTGATTTTGCCCAATTTCTGTTTATTTGTTTTTTCTTCTTTGTGGTAAAAAACTTAAAATAGCTTACAAAGGGGAAGGGGCACATTTAAAATAATGAATAGGTAGCATTTTTTTAATATAAATACAATTGTAAGAAAATCTAAAACATGGATATTTATTGATATTATAATTATACTGTGGCTCACACTGATATGCAACAATGATTTGTATTAAAAGATGATAATGCTGACTTTGTTTTCTCACATTTATGCAAATCATTGAAAAGAACTATTATCCATTAGTATCTGAAGATTGTCATTTTTACTTGTGGCTACA
The DNA here is from genome assembly GCA_004024845.1 of Tonatia bakeri. Taxonomy (NCBI): domain Eukaryota; kingdom Metazoa; phylum Chordata; class Mammalia; order Chiroptera; family Phyllostomidae; genus Tonatia; species Tonatia bakeri. The sequence continues at coordinate 357,075 of PVIA01000796.1, forward strand.
ATGGCTGCTTTTAATGGCTCTATTTGCACACCGTATCTTGAGAAGTGTTTGTTTTGTTTAATTTTTCCCCAGGTTTTGTTGGGAACCGCCCTGCCTGGTATCAGAAGCTGTAACCCCC